>JABBWD010000035.1:0-437963 GCA_016628565.1 Suillus placidus
GAGGCCAAGAACGAAGGCTAGATGTTCGAGATTCGGTCCTAGAGTGTATTCGGGAGAACATAAGACTCGCCCAGTACCATCTGTGTGCCTTTCGTACACAAAGAACATCCACTGTTCTCCGCTGGTGATAACACCCCTGATGACAGATAAGCTATCATAAAGTTAGAGGGAACATAGAACGACAGAGCTGACCCCTGCAATTGACAATACGAAGCCGCAGCAACTGTAGCTTGAGGTAGACCGGCCCAAATATCATCGCGCTTGGCTTCGAAGATGTTGGACATTATTGGTTCCTTGATGTTTCCGGGACGCCCCAGTGCTACGCTCGGATTGCTCAGGAGGAATGCTAAAGAACGGTTCAAATCCATTCTAGCACGCGACAGAAAATGACTAACCAGTGTACTGAGTGGGGATTTTAATCACCAGGAAGCCGACAACGCCACTAAACGAACATTTGGCAGATTCTGGGTTGAATGTCGTTTTAGGGATAGGGAATTCTGGAATTATGTTCACACCCGGACACACCGATACAACTCTCAACAAGAGTATGTTGATCAAGATGCGACATCCAGCTTCCGTCTTTGGAGTTCAAATGAATATACAGTCGATCATGGAAATCAGCCACCGTAACATACCACCGTTGCGACGTGGCCGCGCACTAAACTTATCAGAAATCGTGTAGTATCAATCAGAAGACACCCTGGTATTTCGGCCAATCCAAGGTCTTCGATTTCTTGCTTCTTGTCGCTGATCGGAAAAAGTGGACCAGACGATATCTCCAATGAAGCAAGCGTTATTGGATCAACCTTAGAGAAGGAAGTGTGCTAAGGAGAGGCTGATCAGCTCTGTGAACACTTCAGCATCATTCAACCTTCATCACCTTAACGTTTTCCGATTTGTCGCGCAGTTCTTGGAGTTTATCGATCAGACCATCCTCGTCTCCTTCATCAAGGTTGGAACGCAATTCCTCTATCTTATTGTGCGATACACCGACAGATGTGAGAGACACAGGGATTTGATTGTGGGGGTAAATTGTGGCTCAAGGTTTTGACGGGCCCTTTATGATGACGGGTTACTCATCGATATCACTTAGCCATTCCATGAGTATGAAGTGCTTTGCCTCACCACAATCTGAGCTAGATCATAAACAGTCTCTTCAGCAGCATCTTCAATACATCTCCCAGATTCGAAACTAACTTCTGCACTGTCTCTTCCTTTATCCTGGCCGCGCATTATCCAGCCATGCATACACGAGTGTCCTCCTTGCCACATCTCCTGGTCCAAACAAATCACACTTGTACTTGATGACCTCAGAGATGATGAGCTATCAGCGGCCACAAGGGCAGTGATTATCCAGCATTTCGACGAGAGGAAGCGCGAGCTTGAAGAGTTTACGAACCCGCAGAGTCAGAACATTCGTCGTAAATCCAAACTTCCTGGTAAGGAGTTGACGCATTGACGCCTCCCTCGTCATTTGAGCTAGACGCTCTGAACTCTGCCAATCCCTGCACATCAGAATTTCTCGGCAGAATCTCGGGCGCACTGCTGTCCTCTCTGTACAGATGTCAGGAAGTTCCTTCCATGCTCATGGTGCGTCTTTCAGCGCCGCTGGAAAGCTAATACTTACACGTGTTTCACGACGCGATTCTCTGCACAAAGGCAGTCGTCGCCATCCAGGAGTTACAAGGCGCTGTTTTGACGCTGTTGAATAGACCACACTACTGCATAAAAACTCCATGCATGCTCACATACGGTGAGCCCGTCTCTCTTGCTTCCATATGACCTTCACTCGCTCTAGAACTCCCATATCTCATACCCGACGATTGCTTCGATGACGCCTCCAACAACTCTCGAGTTCGTTGAGTTCCGTTAATATTCTCTTCCCAGTCGAACTTGCTACTAGGCAGCGTGCGTCCCGAAGATCGATTTTGCAGTATCACTCGCCGCCTTACGCGGGCCTCTATATTGTACCACTCGAGCATTTCTCAACAGCAATATAAGAGAACTCGACTATTATTTTCTCGTCGGTCGTACCATCTGAGTCCTGCCCACCGAAGGAAAAGGAGAACGAGAACGGGGATATCACGATCGACAAATTGCTACTACCTCTCAGCTCGTCAAGTGCTGGAATGGAGGTGAGATGACAAACAGTATGATGACGCAATGGCATCTATCGTTACTGGGTGTCTGATAACTTGCCTCTACGAATCGGTCCCCTGGATATGTAATGCGTGTAACTTGCTTGTGCTAATAAATCAGTGTGTCAGGAATAAACATCACTACACTCAAAGGGAACGGGTCCTTAAGTAAAGTCGTTAGACGTTTCAGCTTGCCACATGGTGCAAGTACGGGCAGGCAGCTAGCGCAAGTAGAAACATTGTCCAGAGCTATATCTCTTTCAAATATATTTTGCAACATTGAATAACTTAAATAAGTACCACGACGATAACACTGCCCAGACCCACGCTCAGAATACACAGTAAATAAGTACTACAACATAACTTGAAATAAATAAAAACAAAAACCGCACCCTACAAACTACCCGCTGATCGTAAATCATATTGAACATCTCCCGCACTACACACTACTACTAGTTTCCATATGGACACGCTCCTGGAAAGCAATTGAAGTCATAGCACTTGCTGTATCGGAGTCGGCCACGAGCTTAGCGTGATATTCTCGGACGCTAAGGATGAGTCGTGGTCCCAGCACAAATATCGCCACGAACTGGAAGATTTGGGCGAAACCATTATAGATCTGAATGTCCAGGGAATACATGTCCTATAGAAATGATGAATCATGGTCGCAAGTAGGAGTCGGTGACAGATCGGCATACC
Source organism: Suillus placidus (assembly GCA_016628565.1). Lineage (NCBI taxonomy): Eukaryota > Fungi > Basidiomycota > Agaricomycetes > Boletales > Suillaceae > Suillus > Suillus placidus. The sequence goes on from JABBWD010000035.1 coordinate 2,838, forward strand.
GCTGAGAGCGTCAGAGAGAATAAATCGATCTGGAAGCAAGAGGCAGCCAAAAAACTGGCATGTGCAAAACTTCAGCGGAACAAGAGTACCACAATCACACTATAAACTCGCCTTGCAAAGTAGCTAACGTGAGTTTGCATTAACACCACGAAACAGTCCCCGATAATACTTCTTGTTGAGTGTCGTCGCAGTTCACGGAAGTGCTTTACAGCAATCCAGACTGCGAGACACAGTGCAATGACCTCCCATACAGTGTCAAGTATCCAAGCGATGGAATCCAGAAGTGAGACGTCTCTTGTATAGTCAACCATGCACTGATAGGTGCCGGAGAGAACGAGTTCCTCTAGTATTTGTCAATGAGCCTGATGCACTTGATAATTTCATACACAACTAAAGCTTACCCCCTGCAATCTGCATCGTTACTATTGCAGCTATCACTGCATTGGTGATTCTGATGGCCAGAAAGATGACAACGAGAAATATCAGCACCTTTCTGGATCGCTGATACATGGCATATAACCGAGTGATCATGATGACTTGCATGACGTTTCAGTCAAGTCATATCACGGTGCCGTATAGCTCACCGCCCAGTATTACATTTACAACATCACTCGTCCAATTAAGTGTGTTGTACATGATGCGGCCTGACAAATCCAGCGACATTAGTTAACAGCTTCGGAGAATCACAGGCTCAAAACAAACTCACAACTGTAGGAGTCGTTATATTGAACCAACGAGTTATTCGAGATTTTCACTCACCCCTACATGGTAGTTCAGTTTTTGGGCGGGAATGGAAGGCATTGGTATGGAATACACACTGCATCTGTCGCTGGAATTGTTGGGACCCATACTGGAGTATGTTGCTGGTCAGAACAAACATGGTGAATGTGAAGACACGTACACAGCATGTTGATCCTGATTGTGAGAGATGGGCAATGAGCGCAACATCAATGGCTTAAATGTCAAAATGTACACAGCAAATCCTATTGCAACATATCGTACCTAGGATACGTTCGCGTCAGTACGACTTGCTAACCACGCTGAAAACACCAGCTACATACACTTAGATAGAGAACGGTCATCAGCGACCAGCGTTGCCTCTGCAGTAAATTAATTGTGGTATTTTTACATCTTTCTTTTGATGTGGGAGACTGCTCACCCAGATCAGTTCCACCTATAAAACTGTAATCAGCGAGATGGCTGCTCCTGTAATGGCGTCAACCTACCTCCTGTCCGAATGTAAGTCCTAGAAATACCATAATGTCAGTGGTCTTTTCATACTTAATCTTGCTCACCCCAATCGTAGATTATCCCAACACAGGAGGCAACTGCGAAACCGCAGCCAAGGTTAATCAAGTCATTAACGTCATCGTGCGACTGGCTCTCCACGGACCTACGAAATAGCCGGAAATAAAATTTGCATTGATGAATGGCCACCAACTGGGATCGTTCGAGACTAGGGTCATACTGTTAGAGGATGAGAGTGAGCGAGCGGGGGAATTTGATGGACGTTGTGCTCTGCCAGATATGACGAAGACCAAGCGCATTAGTTAGTAATACGGTACACGGGAATAGCCGGAGCCGTGTCTGCACGGCACGGAAGTCCGAAGTGACATTGTCTCAAAGGTCATTTAATTAATACTCTAGAGCAGATCTTCTACTTCCTTCAACGGTCTACTATTGCGGAAGAACATGGCAAAGATGTCAGTTCAAAGTTCTGGACATCATACATAAAATTTTCAAAATGACTACGATGACGACTTTCTCAAACGTGCGCATGGCGATATACTAGTATTATCCTGACTTTTGTGTGTTTGTTTCAGAATATATTTGTCAATGCAAATCCGAGTCTAACAAGTGAATCAGGCTGGTCTACTCTCAGCCGCCGTCTCTTCAACCCTCAGCGGAATGCAGGCTAACCCGGTCGACCTCACGAATGTCCTGCTACTGCAACTCCTCCAGGCGGACCAGGCCACTGTTAACAACGGCCAAACTGCTGTAACTCTCTCCACTCTTTCCCCGAACTATTCTTCTTCACATGTCTGGGCACATATGTTAGCCTAGTACTTAGCATCTTCGCTGCGTTCGGGGCGGTTGCAGGAAAGCGAAGTCTTTATTCGTACGAGGCAGCCCGCGCACGAGGAGGCTCTCTAGAAGAGAGCATCATGCAGAGGCAGCAAACACTGGACGAGTTACATTATTTTGGGCTTCGTCCTTTATTGCATGTATTCACTAGGCTCCTCCAGATTGCGTTGTTGCTATTCAGCCTCTCGCTATGTCTCAATTCGTGGGGCACCAATATCCCAGCGTTCGGCATCATGGTTGTGTTCTACCTAGGCACTTTCATCTTGTCGGTGTGGCGGCTAGAGAGTCCTTTGAAGATACCAGGGACGGGGTTAGTTCAAGCCATCTGCAAGACGCGTCTAAGTTCTGGTTTGGCCCCTAACGAATTCACGAAATTGTCCGCCGTGAAATGGATAATAGAGAAATCAACGGACCCAAAAGTTGTGGAGGCTGCGGTCACGATGATTCCTCTTGTACAATGGTTGCTGATGAAGGATGCTTCAGTGGCCTTCGCACGTTTACGTGATAACATTAAAGCGTGTCGTGACACAGAAGAGCTATATTTGAAGTATGGCAATACCATGGCCTATCTTTGCAGCCAGCCGATGAAGATCTGTCCAAACCTTGTTCAGAAAGAGGATGGTGCTTGGAATCTTTGGGGAGGCCGTAGGCGTTTCATTCGCGATGCGTTCAAGAACAGCCGTGACGCCTACCGTCAGAGCACATTGGTACCAGCGGCAGGAGATAGTCAACGGAAGTATAAGGCTGGTGTACGCACTGGTCTAAGAACAATGGTTGTCCACGGACTGGACTGTCGACTTTCACTCCCGGACGAGAAGGAGTTGATTTGGAAAGGTGATCCTGCGTTGGTGTCATAGTGCCGGGCATGAGCCCAGTTTTGAAGACTATGACTGGCTCGTCGATTACCTGCATCACTCCGCTACCACTAGACCCACAGACACCACAGACAACGAAACATTAGGCGATGCTTTGCTTGCATTGAGCGCCATGCCAAAACTAGGGAACCCTGACAAACAATCTTCCTACATCAGGTCGCTTATTCGTTGTATGGCCTCCCCTAGACATCACCGTGTTCGGCATGCTCGCAATGAACTAGCTTTTATCACCAATGACTCGATGCCACAGGGTGTCAACGCAGAACTCATGGATGAGCTTTCTCGCGCTCTTTTAACTGCCGTGCGTCCAAATGACGACCAGACAACCCATGGCACTGGAGCCGACGACTCTTGCCGGTCTTATTCATACAACGGCTACCTCCATCTCATCTGTGCCCTGACAAGGAAGGACGAGTGGTGTCAACGTCTGACCCGTGATGACCATCTCGCGCACTGCATTTCTCTAGTTGACAGAGTCTGTCGTAAGCATTATTCGGAAGCCAGATTCTACCTTCTTGTGATCTTGTGGGGGATGAAGTCCTCGGGCAAGTATTTTCCTGTCAGTCCTGCCGAGAGACGGCGGCTGCTCATCACAAACGCATGGGAATATAAAGGAAATCTCCTAAAAGACGACGACGACTACCTCGATGAAATACCAACCTTCGTGACAGCGACGGGGCATATGACAGCCTCGGACGATGGTGTACCGAGGGAGTGGTTCGCAGATCTCGCTGCAAAGGTGCATAGAGTTTTGGTCAAATTGCAGGAGAGACAAGCGATCCTTGTGAATGATGGTGTAGCACGGGCCAAAATTAATGCTGCAATACCTCATGTTCGGGGCCTGCACGACGATCTGGTTCGTATGGTCGAGCAATGGAACGCTTCGCAAAGGAACGATGGAGCTTCGCGGTCATGAAGGCCATGTGTCTGCAGCCAAAGATCTTTACACATCTATTATGCACGCTTCAGTTTCTTCATATGCCTAGTCGGTGAAAGGATCCATGATTCCAGCTTATCAGCTGTTGACGCTCACAGCGGAGACTAGGACATCTACAGCCGCAAGCTGTCCCCATGGGATGAACGAAGTTGGACCAGGACCCTCCCAGGCCGGCGAGTACCAAGTAGAGCCGGAACTGCTATTTGACGCCAGGTCAAGCAACGCGTTATACTACATAACAGACTCAGAGTGATGGACGTGAACAGTAGGAAAAAGCGTACCTGAACGTCTGTATAGCTCCGGATAAGGGTCCTCAAGGCAGTGTTGCCAGTGTTGCAGCTCCAAGCCTCGGCTAAGCCGCGGATGAGTACAGCTGAGAGTACGGCCCGTGTGTCAGTTGCGGTAGAGTGGTGAGGGAGAGAAACACACCCTTGAATCCAACGCCGTCGTTGTCTTCTGTGACGTCGGCGCCTTCCGTAATGATACCATCACTGCCTTCCCATGCAGGCGCTTTTGTCGCCGCGGCAACGACCTCCAGCATGCTAGAAAGTCAATAGTGTCATCGACGGGATGAAGGGGAGCATAAAAACTCACAGTGAAGTCCAGCTAGTGTTGCCAGTGACAAATGCAAGGACGCTTAAACCTTCGATATACTTGCCGCTGTTGTAAGTAAACAGCCAACTCGATGAAGAACGTGTGCAGTCCTGAGCATTGATTGTGTCAAGGACGAGATCCCCGGAATTCATGTTAGTGGCCTTGATGAAATTGGCAGAATTGCAGCATGGGTGTAAGTGCTATTTCTAGTTGTAGCCGCGAGGTGGGCTGAGAGACTAAAGGGAGATCAGTGGTGATTACTTTGGTGGAGCACAGAAGCATACACTATATAGAGGCTTTCTCGAACCAGATGAGCGCATTTAAGAAAAAGAAATATCAAACCATACCCAGTAGTGATAGAGTTAACGCTAGTGTCGTCATTCAAAGGGCGCTGGGCACACATAGTTCAGCCTCGCCATCATCGAGAAAGCATGAGTATCTCAATTACCCAAAAAACACCCCCCACCATAGTTTCTAGCTGTATGTCAGACAATACCTCGGCAAATCGAGAATTTATTGACGCACCACCATCACAAGACCCCTCAATGGGGAAGTCCTTGTTGGGCTGTTTTCCAGAGCTCGCATCGGATGCAGTGATAACACTTCATGTCACACATCGGTTATGCAAGGAGCGCTACCACCAATATACACAACAACTCACTAGTTCGAGACGTGCTGCCAAGTTGCAATAGCGTGATTTAAAAGATTGAGATTGCCATACGCGCGGTAGCCATAATAAGCTGCCGTGGCCCACCACCTGCCACAAGAAATTAGTAAGAAACCACACAAGATATAGAGGCATACATTGCATCATCATTATACTGGCAGAAGATAAATCGTGTCACACATTGATGTCACAAGGAAGGACGACACTTACCCTGCCTCGTGATATAGGTCAAAGGAAAATAGTGTTCCAAACCCGGATACACGCACCCGTACTGATCGTAGTCTGCATATAAGCTAAACGCAGCATTCAAGCTACCCGTTACCGCTTGTTGATTTGTCGTTGATTTTGTAAAGTAGTCCAGATTAGCCATAGCGGAAAGCACGTTCGCATTTTGCCAATATCCAAGTCCTAAAGACGATGTATTATGAGTTGCAATTGAATGTACTGGCAACAGGTACGATGCTCACCGCTGAAAGAGCCTGTGCCAGTGTCAAGAACAGCAGTAAGGGTGTTGATGCAGTTTTGGGCAATTGAAACACGGTCCAAAAATGAAAGGGAAGTACTAGGATCCTGTGTGGAGTGGAAGTTAGTGATCGGCAACGTGCTACAAGATAGAAACAAAGTTGCACTAACACGCCACGTAGATGGCACACTCAGGTCTTGCGCAACTGCGAAAGGAAATGCAAGTGCGAGAGCCACTAAGCTGCTGGCTAACATCGTAGATCGGAATCAAACCTCCTGGGAGCAATTAGGGAAGTAAAAAATATACACGGTCATTTAGATACATCGTGCTCTATGCATGCCAGCATAGTGTTGCGGGCACCTGAGTCGGGCTTCCACGCTACCGTGACTCGGACAGTCTGCGCACAAACACATCACGAAACCATGACAAGCATGCTACATAAATGATGGGCAATTTTGACAGGCCAGCTGTCGTTAGTCAGCAAGCAGTGTTTGAGTCCTGACCCTAGTCACCTGTGACCTGACACTTCTGTACGCAGCGCGGCTTCACCGGCCTCGGATGGCACTTCAAGTTCAGATCTCACCTACATCGCTGCTCCCATGGTCAAGCAAAGCGATGCTCCCTTCCGGCTGTTGACACAGCGACATGGGGCAACTCTCGCGTATACGCAGATGCTTGACCCTCACAAACTTGAGGATCGAGATTACCTCGAGTTTCATCAGCGTGATCTGGCTCTTGGTCGCGGTGAGACGGACGAACCAGTGGTGGTACAGCTATGTGGAAATGACCCTGAGATCATCGTTCAAGCTGGAAAGAAGATACAGGGCCTGTGCAGCGGTATTGGTGGGCGTAATTCCTCGAATGAAATGGGTTGACTACTGAATCAGCTGCAAAGTCCTTAGATTTGAACCTAGGATGCCCACAAGAGCATGCCCATGAAGGCCATTATCTTCTAGCCAAAAAGGATTGGCCACTTGTCCAGACCAAAGGCAAGCAGTTTCAACTTTATTATTAGTGAATAACCTCAATTGGTAGGCATGTTATTCCAGTTTCTGCGATGTCCCACCTATTGCAGCCACCGACTTCCGTAAAACTACGTCTCTGTCCTTCGTCGTCACCCCCATCATCCACAGTTGAATTTGCCGCCCTTCTGGAACAGGCAGGCGCATCTTGGGTAACCCTTCATGCGCGTCATGTATCCTCCGGCACTCAGAGTACCAGTTGTAAGCAATGGCAACGTTCGCACGCGGGAGGATGTACAGAGGAACGAGGACGAGACCAAAGCTGATGGCATTATGGTAGGGCAGCCAACAACCCCACACCATCTCCAAGCAAGACATCTTCAAGCAAATCATCTGTTCGTCAACTGCAACATTCAGTGTCTTTTAGAGTGGAGGGCGCTGCGGAAACAGCCACATTTCAAACATTATTTTTCGCATTATCCAATCGCGGTACCAACAATCTAGAGCCTGACTTACAGACTACGGTCAACGATACATCTAAAAAGTATCTCTTGCCATTGGAAAATCTTTCCATGAAAGTCGGCTGTACTCTCTCTCCGGGCGAACGACGATGATGGGCACGGGGAATTCGAGAGAGAGTGCCCACTACAACTGAGTCTAGGCGGTATAGAGCAACTAACCGCTCGAGCGTGGTAAGTGACTTTGTCAGCAATAAGCTCGACGATAATGGAGAGCTAATATTTGGCGAGAGCAGAACTATACTTCTTAGATCAGCTGTAAATATGTAGCAGCCTATTCGTGATGCAAAAATACCTCCAAAAAGACAAAGCGTGAGTCACTCACCGAATGGATGGGCATCTGATGCATCAAGCGCTACGTTGAGTAAACTTCGGAAAACGGATTTAATTGGCTGACTATGCTACAGTTGTGAGCTGACCAGAAATGCAAAAGTACTACATACATTACGGGACTGTGAAGCTCGAGGGTTAATTACAAGAATACTAATCGTGACGAACACTTCATGACCGCGACTGCGATCGCCTCCATGACGATTCTGTCGGTTCAGAGGCGCAAAAAGCACGCATGGTCTTTACCCAATCCTCACGCCTCTGTCTGCAGGAAGCAAGATAGCTAAGTTGCTCTGGCGTGGGATGGTGGGCGTGGAGAATAAACATGTAGTCTGACATGTCGCCCTGTTGGACAACCGAAAAGGCATTTTCTCCGCTTCTGATAAATGCAGAGACATCAACGCAATTGTCTGGAGTGACCTACCATTGTCAGCCAACAGTTATTTCGACCTCAGTGTGGTTTGCAAGTATATGCAGTAACACTCACGAAAATGGGTGGAGCTAGTGGAATGATGAAATCCTTCCCATCCCGCTTTGTCCGTAGTGAAAGGTCCCCAGATAAGGGCCACGAGCATTGCGAATGCATCGTAAGTTTCTCCAACGGAGCCGGTTGATAATCTTCCAGTGGATTGGACAAGAGACTAGGGAGATGATAGCAAGCGAACGACACACAGACACTTTGTTCCAAATCTCTGCGAACCGCTGAATATGTGGATGGAGGGGATAAAATGACACATACGTTGGTGACGACTTGCGCTTAGCCCACCGAGCAATTTGGAGATAGAGTGTATGATCGAGATCGAAAGTAAGGCTGATCGTCCCGCGGGGTGACTCAAGTCCTTGCCGAAACATCATCACAGCCATCTCCCCTCCAAATCTGGGACAAGCGGCTTGCGGGCGGGCATTATCTACTGGAGGTAACGATAATTCGTCTTTGTGGCTTTCTACACCCACATCTGAGGATATCGCAGGTGGCTGCCTTGGAGCTGGGAAATCTGTATCTGGTTTTGGCGACGGCGTAGTGAGCTCGGGAGCGACGTTGTCTGGCGTACCCAAGGGGAGTGTTTCTGAATCTCGAGGCACATTTTCCGCTTGTGGGTCGCTCATAACAACATCAGCTATAGAGGATATGATTTCTTCGTTGAGCTCTTTGGCATCTGTAGGCGCTGAAATCTCGTTGAAAGGCAAGGTACTCGACAGATCAATGGCATTCACAGGAGCTGCAGGCTCATTTGCTGTTGTCAGTTCAATGGATACCGGCCGTGGAGGTATCCTCCCTGGCATGCGAGATGGCCGTATTTTCTCTACAGGGGGCTCCGTCGCATGATTTGAAGACTTGAGCGCACCGGGTGGAGTAGCAGGACTTTCAGGCTTTGAATCAGGAGCAGCCGCAGGCTGATGTTGCGCCTTGTAACATTCGAGGTCACGGTATTTTAGGTGCTCAGATAGTGAAGATGCCACAGATTGGCGCTTTGGCTGCGGTTTTGGAAGGGTTCTCGGGACGGAGGCACTGGCCGGGGAATCAGCGCGACTATCCGAGCAGTGTATAGACGTGGTTGAAATGTGCGTTGTGATCTATGAATTTATATGTTAGATGATGAATAATCAACGCGTGCACATCTTACAGGTGATTGAACTGACTCTACTTGCGCAGTGCTAGGAAACATTAGTTGCGCGCTTGCAGTCACATCCTGGCCAGTTGTGATTATTGAGGTAGCGTCCCTAAATAAGATCATGACACTGATGCTCAGACTTGATAGATGCCTGCGTACTTGTATTCTTGAGCTGTGGCTTCACACTCAGCCTGGACAGGATATGCGAATTTAGTTAAAACCTCAGTGGCACTTTGGATCAAGTCTTGGAGTCGGACTACATAATACAATCGACACAGGCGGACACTTAACGAGATTCAACACGTACGTTGCAGATCCTCCTCTGTGAAAAACCGCAAGAAAGGCACCACGGCGCGAATTAAGGCCTGATATATGTCCATCGCGGCCAGTGCTGACGATTCTGTTTGGAGAAACTTTTTCGTAAAGTTCTGATGGGCAATCTGGCGAGTACAAGATGAAAAAATAGAGCAGGGAGCGATGCGTCTACACACCTCGAGGAGCAAAACGATCTGATGTTAGGGATCAAAAGTAGTTTTTTGAGTCTCGCGTCTGTCAAACTGATGCAGCATTCCGACACTTACATTACGTAGAGCGTCGGGATAGTACGCTTTCTCGGAACCCAACCAGTTCTTCAGCTTATTGGCAGTGTTTATGTACTCGTTGAGGTCCTGCGATGCGAGCCTGTTCGCGAAGACCGGAAAAATCTTCGCGTTGGCAACAACGGCGGTACCGGAGTGTGGGCGAGAACTCATGATAAAGTCGTTGGACGCTGATGAGGCCGCTGACTATACCAAATTGACCATCTGAAACATTTAAAGGCTTAGACGATCCACTAACCTTGTGGTGGGTTTAATTATCATACCAAAGGAGTTCAAGCTGTGGGTGCCACCAGTGGGTGCTTGTATATGCGGGACCCTTTGTGGCAACAAAGGCAAACACACAACGAATATACAATTGGCACAAATTTGGCATCTGATTTCTCTACACGAGTATTTACTGATTATAAGTGACCTAGGTCCTGTAGACTTTTCTAGTATGTACCCGCCGCATATTCGCAAGTTTATTCCAGGACAAACCCCATCTAACATATGTATTCTGTGTATTGTTTGCGTGTTCACGCCGTGTCGTCAGCAATCATAGCCACTCCACAGTCTAAAAAATTGAAATCAGCCTTGACTCTGGTGAGACGAAGCGACAGGACTTACAGCAGGAGGCTTAGAAGATATATCATAAGTGACGCGATTGATCCCATTTACTTCGTTCGTGATGCGGGACGATATCCGACGCAAGACTTCGGGAGGGAACGCATACCTGAAAAATCAAGTTAGCATTGAACAGGACCAAAAGTAAGATAAATCCTACCAATCCGCAGTCATGAAGTCTTCAGACGTCACCGCCCTCAGAGCAATTACCTGTGAAGTACGTTGAGGCAGCAAACAAAAGAGAATGTCGTCCTCCAAACCTGCTCGTATGTGCGCTTGTCACCCATCACGCCAACAGCCTTCACAGGAAGCAAGATGGCCATGGCCTGGCTAATTTGATTGTAGAGATTCGCCTTGCGAATCTCCTCGATATAGATATGATCCGCTTGTTGCAGGATCTTCACTTGTTCTCGTGTGACAGGACCCAAAATCCGAATAGCCAGACCAGGACCTGGGAATGGATGACGTTGAACCAAAGGTGCTGGTATCGACAGGAGTCTCCCAAGTGCACGGACTTCGTCTACACAGAATGGTTAGTGCAATCGGCAATATAGCATTCCATTAAGCAGACCTTTGAAAAGCTCGCGTAGGGGCTCGATCAACTTCAATTTCATGTCCTTGAGAAGCCCACCGACATTGTGATGCGTCTTTATGGTCGCACTAGGGCCCTTGAAGCTGATGCTCTCGATGACATCTGGGTATAAGGTTCCCTGCAACAGCCATTCGATCTTGCCCTTTTCCTTCGCTCCGTTCTCTTCCTTCTCGGCAGCTTCCTCGATCTTCGCCGCTTCTGTCTCGAAGACGTTAATGAACGTATTCCCGATAATCTTGCGTTTCTGCTCCGGATCCTCGACACCATCAAGTCGGGAGAGGAAGAGCTCAGAAGCATCCACTACGGTCAGGTTAACACCCAAATCTTTATTTAACATGTCGTTGACCTGTTGTGCTTCGTTCAGACGAAGCACGCCGTTATCCACCATGATGGCGTGGAATCTGGTACGCGAGTAAGACATGAGTTATGAAAAGAATGTAGGGGCGCACCTGTCACCGATTGCCTCGTGCATTAACTTGGCTGCAACAGTGCTGTCGACGCCTCCGCTGACTGCGCCGATCACACGACCTTTCGGACCACATATCTCGCGGATGCGGACGATTTCCTTGCCAATAAATTCCTCCTGCAATCGCAGTGAGCATGACAATAACGCGACACAGTAATTACTTCACCATTGTCCAGTTCGGTCGGCATTGGCATATATTCAACACAAATCGACCAATGAGCTGCCTTCCTTGCGGGGAATGTGTTACCTCTGGATGGAACTGAATGCCATAGAACGATTTGGAGTTGTGTGCGATGGCAGCATAGGGAGCAGTACTAGTCCGTCCGATGACATGGAAGTCAGAAGGCATAACAGACAGTTGATCCCCGTGTGACATCCAGACCTTATCAAAGTCAACTTGGCTTACAACAGACAACGAAAACACGCACCTGCATCTGATCGCCGAGTCCTTCAAACAGGGCATCGACAGAGTTTCCCGATTCGCTGAACCTGCTAATCTGAACCTCTGCAAGCCCGTATTCGCGATGATCGCATTTTGCTACCTGTCCCTTGTGATTCCAGCAGATCTCCTGAATCCCGTATGAGTTAGTGTTCACCGAGATGCTCAAGAAAACTAGACCTGGAGACCATAGCAGATACCAAGGATAGGGACACCCAGAGTGTAGATACCGGGGTCTGCGTGAGGTGCATCGTCGTCGTATACAGAGTAAGGAGATCCGGAGAGGATGATCCCTGGAATCTTGCGTCAGAAAAGTGTTTCCTGCTGCATCACATGAGCGAACCTTTGGGCTTGAATTTGAGATCTGCTAGCTTTGATGTACACGGCATAAGCTCTGCGTATACGTTCAATTCGCGACATCTCCTTGTTATGAGGTGACTGTACTGAACCGGCACTCATGGTCAATACACGAGATAATTTGAGTTAGAACACAGATCCCGAACCTGCGAGCCGAAGTCAAGAATAAGGATGGTATCGAACTGATCGTGTATTTCAGCCATGCTTTATGGTTGAGGACTCTCGAGGTGAATTTGACGGAAAATGACACGATCTCTGTTGAGGAAGACCGACAAGATCTTTTGCTGATAAGTGAGTTGAAGCAACAAAAATTAAGCACCCGTGGGAAACTTCGAATCTCTGGTCTAGCCTAGGCAGCTCTGATGCCAAACGCAAAACGCACTGAACTAAATTTATCATGCAGTCGGCGTCTTCGGAATACTGCTAGGATGAGTGATGGGAGCTTCTGTATCCTGCAAATAGCATGCGATGTGCTTAATCGATCGCGCGTCAAGGATTCGGCGTTCTTAACTTGCGCTTTTTGTAGGGTACTGGCACAAATGAAGAGGGATATGGATAAAGTTTCGGAATCATCTCTGCACGCGCATTTGAGGCATGCTCTCAAACATTTGCCATACCAAGAAGTGTACGATTCATGTTCGAATATAAGGGGTACGTAGATGGAATCGAGACATATTGCTCAAGGAAGAATGATTAAGGCATCGTTGGTATTTGAAGCGTTGGTGGCCTGGGTTAACCCCGTAATCGGATGATCCCTAGTTTACAGTTGAGATCAATCAATTTCGATAAAAGAAACTCACAAGAGCACCACGATCTCATAGTATTAGCACTTCCAGTACGGTAATGCCTAGTAACAAGGCTGCCGGTGCTAGCTATAGCACGCTGTAAGCCCCAGAATTGGATCTATGGATGCTACGACAACGATGCTGAGACTGTCGAAGTCGCTCTGGCTAAAGTCTCTGGATTCATCAGGGAACTGCCCCGAGTTGCTTGGATTAATCACCGTGTAACTGCGGCAAAGAAGGAGTACGTCTCTTAGCAAGGAGGGAATGGAAGCCGGCACTGGCGGATAACTTGTTCGGGCGCTAAGGTCAGCTGCACAGTGGGTAGTTCACAAGCAGTTCAAGTTTGATAAAGTTACAGAAGTAGTGGTGCTTATGTAATAAGCTTCCCCATCTCAACCTCGAAGAATCGTCAATCCTCGGAGTACTTATTCTCAGTGTCCTCGAATTACTTTCCTTGCTATGGGTATGTCTATTTGCTAAAGTCTCTATACGTATGCTCATAATTTTTCAATTTCTAGGAATACCTAAGGTTCGCGCTTTCTTTATCTGCGAGATGTACACGCAAAGGAGCTGAACGTCGTGTTGCAGTTTTTCCGTTATATTTCGTGAGCCAAGAGTCTATTAATTGAACATAGAAGCTGATTTCTCGGCAGTGAACGGTATCCGCTTACCTCGCAGTTGATCGAGGAGAATAAGATTCCAGAATTTGGTGAGTTGTCATACTGACTCAGTATTCTCGCGCTGAAGTCTTCGAATAGATAATCTCTATCTTGATTTCAACGGAATCATTCACAACTGTGATTAATCCCTTGAAATACAGCGTAGACTGGCGTTCAAATTTCATTTTAGGCTCGCATCCAAATGATGAAGATGCGCACTTCAGGATGTCCGAAGAGCAGATATTCACCGCAATATTCGCATATGTGGACCTGCTGTTTGGTAAGATAAAGCCAAAGAAACTTTTCTTTATGGCAGTGGATGGCGTGGCTCCGCGGGCAAAGATGAACCAGCAACGAAGTCGACGGTTTCGCACTGCCAAGGAAGCGAAGGAAGTCAGAGAGAAGGCAGAGTCGAAAGGAGAAAAACTACCAGACGAGAAAGCGTTTGATAGTAATTGCATTACACCAGGTGCATTCTGCGTCGTTTCATATGGAATCATGTCATTTATTCCGTCTTAGGTACTCCTTTCATGGTCAGGCTATCTGCGCAGCTACGATATTTTGTCAACAAGAAGATCACCGAAGATGCTAATTGGCGTGGTGTGCAAGTTGTATTATCCGGCCACGAAGTACCGGGTGAAGGTGAACACAAGATCATGGAATACATCCGTCTATCGAGAGCCCAACCCGATTATAACCCAAACGTGCGGCATTGTTTGTACGGTCTTGATGCCGACCTCATCATGCTTGGCCTTTTGAGTCACGATCCACATTTCTGTCTCTTGCGAGAGGAAGTAAAGTTCGGACCTGCCGCCAAGAAGAAGGGTAACATCAGGTATTTCGTAGTTTTCGTGCATAGGCAGATTAACTGAACGCCAGCGCAAGTCTGGAGAACCTCAACTTCTACCTCCTACATCTCTCGCTCATGCGTGAATACCTGGACCTTGAGTTTCGTGATATAGAAGACATTCTCGCATTTGATTACAGCCTAGAGCGAGTCATCGACGACTTCATTCTATTGGCAGTCTTCGTCGGAAATGATTTTCTACCTAATCTTCCAGATTTACACATCCACGAGAACGGACTGGAGCGCCTGTTTGATGTGTACAAGAAAGTTTTACCGTCGCTGGGTAGGTCCTGAACTTCATTCTGTCACACATCGGCTCACTGATTCAGATGGTTATATAAACGAGGGCGGGGCCATTAATACCAAGCGACTGCAGGTCGTCCTGGACGAAATGACCACATGGGAGCGAGAGATTTTTGAGAAAGAATACGCGGACTCGAATTGGTTCAAGGGGAAGCGGAGCAAACACGTCCAAGAAATGGAACTTGCGCGCAAGCGTGCTAATCTTGGTACAGTTCCCCACTCTTCCTGTCGACAGCTAACAATTGATCTATCTTAGTTCTTGCGCGCCCTCAACGAGACATTTTCGATCAAGTTCAACAGTTTGTCCTGGAAAATCGTGGAAAATCGTCACAGCACCGAACTGCAACCCTGACAATGCCTAATACGTTTCCCGCCCGGGAACGGAAGTTCATCAGCACCCTGGCGGAGGAGTTGCATCTGTCCGTTACTTGGGATGAGTTCGATGAGGAGGACCAGAATCTTGTCACGTGGCGACTCCCCGGAGTTTTGGACGAACCCTTGGCAGAAGCTGATGCCGAGCAAGCTAACGGAGACGCAAATAGTGAGGGTGAGTGGGAAGACGTGGACGAGGAAGATGAAGAAGGTAGGGCTGCAGTGGATCGAGTGTTGAAGAAATTCGACAAGGCCCCTGTGGTGGATGATGAAGAAGGTGGGGGTTTTGACGCTCGACATGAACAATCCATCAACGACAAAATGGCGGAATGGAAGAGAGGATATTACAAGGTGCGTTCCTGCCTCGTATACCGTTCGTTAGACTAACCGCTTGCATGGTAGGAGAAACTTGGGATCTCCTATGACGACCCCGAAGATATGCACGACTTGATTTACCGCTATGCAGAGGGCCTACAATGGGTTATGCACTATTATTACAGTGGGATCGCCTCCTGGGGTTGGTTTTACAATTACCATTACGCACCACGGATATCTGGTACTTTTTGCATTCCCTGTCCTCATTGCGCTACGTTTACAATTTCTTCAAGATTTATGCGGCCTTGGCGACATGTCGTTCGCATTCGAGCTGGGTCAACCTTTCCATCCTTTCGAACAACTGATGGGCGTCCTCCCGTCCGCAAGTATGGATCATATTCCGATAGCATATCAAGTATGATCAGTGGCCTATGTCATGCATGAGACTAATCACCCATAGGACCTAATGTACGATTCAAATTCACCAATATTGGACTTCTATCCCCTCGAATTCGAGCAAGACCTAAATGGGAAGAAGCAAGAGTGGGAAGCGATCGTTAAGATTCCCTTCATTGATGAGCAGCGACTGTTACGAGCAATGAAATGTGAGTGGCAAGTTCCGCTTTTTGGCTGTAGTTCGACATCATTTCATGCGTGCAGCTCGAGAACATCGGTTGACACCAGAAGAACACCGCCGCAATGGCTTCGGAACCAGTACTAGATTTCTCTTCAATCCTGGAGCGTCCACAGTCTATCCTTCATCGTTGCCAGACTTCTTCCCTCCCATATATCGTTGCACATGCAAGATGGAATCCTTTGACCTACCAACCCTTGACGGACTCCATCTCGTGCCTGGACTATGCGAAGGTGTATGCCTCGGTGCAGAAGCCCTTGCTGGATTCCCCTCGCTGGATACATTACCCCACACAGCGCAACTAGGATTTCACGGTGTCAATGTACACGGTTCCGAAAGCCGCAACAAGTCGATGGTAGTTCACATACAAAATCCTCACGAAAACCGCAAAGTAGAGGATATCGCCAAGGAAATGGTTGGCAAACGCACTTTTATCGGTTGGCCCTTCTTGCAAGAGGGGCTAGTCACCGCCGTGTCCGATCCGTTGTTCAAATACGAGAAGTTGGTACTCGTGCCTGGTACACCGGCAAAGGTTGTTTCCAATCCCCATTTCCACCAGGGTTTGGGCCATTGGAAGGGCAAAGCTGAGCGGATTGAGTCAATATATTCAAAGAAATGTGGAGTGATCACTGGTGACGTCGATGTCCTAGTGCACGTCCGTCCGCTAAAAGGTGCGTGCTGGTACTTTATGGACGTCCGTTCTTACACATTCGTGCAGGTTTGAAACGCTTGGAATCAGGCGCATTAGTCAAGGACTACGAAGGACCTGAAAAAGAGCTCGAACAAGCCGTCCAGATGGTCATCTCAGAAGTTGCGTCTGAAGATCCCAGGTTCCTTGAGAAGGATGCTCCACCTCTGTCGGAGGAATTTCCTGATGGAACGAACATTTTCTTCCTGGGCGAACACGCGTATGGTGTGGCTGCCCAGGTGTCTTCAACTACCGACAGCGTTCTGTCTGTTGTCTTGGCAGTAGGTCGCAATGTCCTACCACGATTTATCTTTCTAAATGACCTCGCAGTTCTTCCCTTCAGATAAAACGGAGAACAACAAGTTCAAGACTATTGTTGATAGTCGTGTTTCCCAGCACTACTTACCATCGTTCAAAGCAGCTTCCGCAATTGGAATGTCACCCAGAGCGCTCTCGAAGATCACATCAAGCTTCATGGTTCTTACTTCCGATCATCAAAAGAACAATCTCGGACTAAGCATCAAGTTCGAGGCTAAGAGCTTGAAAGTTATCGACTACTCGCGGAAAGCTGGTCGCTATTGGGAGTTTAGCGAGAAGGCAGTTGATCTCATTCGTGAATATAAGGTTGGTCATATTAAAACCGCATCTGCATTGGAACTCAGCCCTTTGCAGGATCAATTTCCAGAAATCTTCGCGACGCTGGACCAAGGGGGCGACGGTAAGTTGTTGTACTAGCCCAACAATTCCTTGATCTCATCTCCAGGATGATAGATATGGCCCGCGCTACGGACATCTTTGACTCTCACGCTGATGCCAGGGTCAAGGAAGTAAAGTCGTGGCTCAAATCGAAGGGAATCCGAGATCTTGAACCAGTTTCCCTCTTCTCAGACAACCTAGCGAAGGTATGTCAGAATCACCATTTATCCCGAGTCATGTTTCACTCAAATCTGCCTTTAGAGCACTGTCAAAGAAATGGAACAGGTTGCCGACGACATCAATAAGAACAGGTCCAAAGCAACGATCAAGAAAGCCATAGTGAAGAACATCCCTCGCCACGCAGTCCTGAAACCATCGCACGCTATCTATCGACTCCAGAACCAACACTTTGCCTTGGGAGACAGGGCTACTATGGTACAAGATTCAGGTGGAGTGCCATTGTCCGCGAAGGGTGTCGTCATTGGGTTGAACACAAAGTCGATGGATGTCGTGTGGGATGTGCCATTTATGTCTGGTACGACGCTTGGGGACAGGTAAGCGGAACGCTTCTCTGGTCTGAAACACTTAAACTTGCGGTTTGTAGATGTTCTCAGTATCGAGGTTCGACTGTGGAGTTCAATTCATGTCTAAACCTAAGCAACCCCCAATTCATCGCTTCTACCTCCCCTGGTTCAACTTATCCCCCTCGCCCAAACATTCCTTTCAAACCTCGATTTGGCACGTATCCAGCCATCCAGCCTGCTCCTGGGCATCAAGCTGTTGCTGGATTTCGTTCTGCTGCACAGAGGTGAAGTTCCTTGTGCTCACGGATTATATACAGTACTGACTTCCGCCCAGCCAACACCAACCACCTGTAGCAATTATGTCCAATCCGAACCGGGGTCGTGGAGGGCTTGTCACTCGCGTACCTCGTGGAGGCCCTCCTTTCAATGGCCACGTAGGACCACCAAATGGGCGTGGTGGACCTACAACAAACGGTCGTCCTGCACCAACAGCAGAAGGCACCTCAGGAGGCGAAGCTTCTGGATCGACATTGCAACCTGCCGTGAATGTCAACAACCAGCCTCCTTCTCATGACAATGGTGCACCAAGCAGAGGCGGTGCGGTTCATCGCCCTTATTCACATATCAGAGGTGGTTTGCGAGGACGAGGGTTTGTGCCGCATTTTGATCGCGGGAGAGGAAGGGGTTACCGAGGAAGGGGACGAGGTGCTGTCATTCACCCCGAATCCTCGTGAGCTCCGTGTTTTTACCTACCTATCTGTAGCCTTCGCCCTCATGTAGTTTGACTTGCGTGTAATTTGTCCGATTTCAGTTCTCAATGATACTCGACCACGTCAATCGCTCAAGGTTGTACTATATGTCCACCAGTGTTCGCGTTTTTTTTGGGCGGACAAGAGCTCTTCAACGTTTGTACGGAAAATTGTAATTTTTGATGGATGGGTGACCTGATATCTAAACACCTAGCAGACTTTTACCTCCTTGCCAAACGGCGAAACTGATGGCAGTCATGGGTATGATCTTCAAGTAACCTATTCCTAATCCGACATAGAAACCTCTCCACCCTCCACTTGCGTACACAGCACGCACTGTCTCTCCCCACCGTAGCCACCTATCTGGTCTAGTCAAACCTCCGACTTGCATTCGCCGACGAACGACCTCAAAGGGATATGACACGGTTTGCGAAATTGCACCGGAAACAGCACCAATGGCGAGATTTGCCAAGGGGTGAGGTTGCTTGGAGTGGTCATCTATGGCTGGGAAGAAATGCGCCCGCAAGAAATCCCAAGTGAGAAATGCCGTGCCGGCGTAAGGAATCATGCCCACCATGGTCACGGTGAAGCCACGATAAAACTTGAGAACGGGAAAGCGTTCAAAGATTTGCGCTGCTGTGGTCCGTGTTGCAGGGGAAGGCATGGAACCTTCGTTATATATGACGCGCATTGCTCGGAGGAAAGAGGGACGCGTTTGACCGGCAGAATGACTGGACAGTCGGCTATGGAATGCCATGCGTACGCGGACCAACTCGAGTGGATATGTGAAAGTAACGGATGTCATGCCTGCAACGAATACGATTGAATTGAAAGGACAAGACTGAAGACCCGGCTCACCTGCAAGAGCGCCAGCAGTAAACCGTCTAAAATTTGTTTCTTTATCCCTATTCGGTATCAAAAGCTGCATGGTACAGTAAGTAAGCGTGTACACGAATGGAATGGCGGACGCACCACTCTCCATTGGTCATAGGCCATAAACTTTATGGCTGCGTACGGAAATATGCGTAGAAGAGTCGCAGAGTGACCTTGGAGCAATCCTCTGGCACCTCCATCTCTGTATATTGCGAGTCCGGCTCGATAAGCTCCAGTCCAAGTTCCTTTGGGAGTATAAAGTCAGTCCGGAGGTAGATGCGGAGATACGCTGTTATGTATACACACCAGCATACTTTTGGAAATCAGGGTTTGAGGCTTGGAAGAGGATCTTGACCCTATCAAGTGGGGCCACTGCTGTCTTTGCCTATAGATGCGGTCAATTAACCGCAGAGAGATGAGAAAAACGAGGCATACGATGCATCCTGCCAAACCACCAGCAATCCCAGACCGAATAGCATAGTCGAGGGAACGTTTGTCTCGCTGGTGAGAGACAGTAGAACTCATGGATACCCCAGCTATTGCTATGTACTGGATGACACACTCATGCAGAGAGCAGAGGACGTTACTCGCCCGAAGCAAAGCCGAAACGTTAACGGACAATCACAAGATTCGACTTTCGTCACACGTGACTCCAAAACGCGTACAAATATCTCGGCGCGTCAACTGGCAAGTGAGTAATCGACATCGCTCTCACACTGACAATGGCAAGCAAAACGAAAAGCTCAGATGTAAAGGTCCTCAAAGGTCAAGAAGGTGAGGCCCAGTCGCTATTACTCTTTCATGCCTTTCTCAGCCTTCTCGCATTAGCCGAAGATGCAATATTGCAATATTTGAAAAGAGTGACCCAGAAAAAGGCGCATATATGCGCTATACTAACATGGCATGCAACAGATGAACCGTCCCTTTGGTGCTGTAGATGTCGCTGCCAACCTGAAAGGTGCAGTGCCAAAGGCTACAACCCAGAAGATCCTCGTCGCTCTAGCAGAAAAGGGGGAGATCGTGCAGAAAACATATGGTGCGTATAGCTTTTTAAGTAAAAACTTTTTGTATTTACGGCCTATCGAGGGAAAACGAGCTTCTTCGTCGCCAATCAGGCCAGCATTGACGCGGTTCCTGCTGACAAGCTTACAGAACTTGAGGTCGAGTGCAAGACGGTCGAAGACGGTAACAACGTGCTTGCAGCAGAGGTCAAGGCTATAACAGCAGGTAAGCCATAAACGAAGACAGACGCAGCCCTCTTATCTTATCTCAACCGCGAAAGAACTGTCGAAACTCAAAAATTGTCCAACGGACGAAGAACTTGAAGCCCAGATTGCGAGCACGAAAAAAGGAGTAAGCACACAACTCTCGCCTGTTTTGAGTAAACCAATATGACCTACTATTATCCCAACAAAGATAGTGCAACTCACCGACAGACTCGTCCCGCTTCGCTCTGGTGCACCACTCATTTCTGCTGAGGAACTCGTTAAGATCGATGTCGACTGGGCAAAATGGCGAGCGGAATGGATTCGGCGAAGAAAAGTCTTCATGACGTCAGTTCTTTGCCCACCCACTGATCCTTCCAGACCATCAACACATCCAGTCGACACTGTTGCTGATTACCAAGATAGTTTTTGGCAGCTTGCGACAGATTCGCTCCCACCCCAAGAGGCCGAGATACTTCTTGAAGATCTAGGGATAGAGTTCGATACTACAGAACACAAGACACTCGAGAAGGGACCGCTGTGTGCTGTACAGGGTACAAACGCTCGTACTAACCTCAAGAGGAAGCGGGAATAATCGATCATCCCAGCATTGTGTACACCTGTCCGTTTATTCATGTGCTTCCAAACATCGTAATTAAGACCGAGAAAAATGAGAACTCTACAACCATCGATGATTAGATATCGAATGCTGAGCTCTGCCATCCCCTCTGCCATCCCCTCTGCTTCTCCTCCTCCCTCTTCTTGTGCTCAACACTTTGCTTGAAACTCTGCACCTGCTTTAGGCCTTCCTTCCCGGCCTGCTCCACTCGTTCAAATGCAGTCGTCGCACCTTCCAGGGCACCTCCGACGTCCGCACCCGGAATCCTTTCTGCAAGCGGCTCCGCACGAATTCCCAAAGGACCTCTCTTCTCCCCCGCAAGAATCTGTGGTTCCGCGCCCATCGCAATCTTCGCGTTGCCGCCCAGGTCATCTTTGACAACTCCCGTTCCAGTTGGCCTCCAACCAGACAGTAATCCACCCTCCATCCGACGAAGCTTCCCTATCTCGCTCCACATTGCAGCAACGACAGACGGCGCAGTCCCAAGTCCAGCATCCTTGAACACCTCTGAGCGTCGCCCAATGTCAAACGCCAGAGCGTCAGCAGTATCGAACAGTCCCCGGATCTGCCCCTCCAGGGTGCGTGAAATCGCCTCGCGGAAGCGAAGCCTAATGACAGGCCTGAAGACGGATGCAAGGATGGGGTGGTTGGACTGCTTGACTTGCATGTCGATATCTTCCGCCACGTTCACCTCGATGCGCTCGATCTTGAAGAACCGTCCAAGACCCTCGCGCTCCTTGAGACCTTGGGGGGTGTTTGGGATCAAACGGAACTTAAGATCAATGTCGATGCCCTTTGGCGGGAGACTGAACTCCATCAGGCCTGTGAAATCCTTGGGCCCGACAGTAGCAATCCTATCCCTGTAGAAGAATGAGACCTCCTTGAGCGCGAGCTGGACTGCTTGCATCCGGATGTGCGTGAGTGTGCCAATGGCAGTAGTGGTTGACTGCGAGCCGGCGGGAGCGGTGATGTCGACGTCAGTGATATTGCGGATGTACACGTGCCCAGGAAGCAAACTCAACGACGAGATGTCGAGATTCTCGAGCACAAATTCGATCTCTTTATCAACATACTCGGTTCTATCAAGCTCGTCAGCGAATGCGGAAATGGGCAGTCGACTCAGGAACTTGCCTTGGAATCGGAATGTCCTTGATAATGCGCAACAGGCGTGGCGCATAGACGTTGAACACGTCCTGCCAGAACCACGAGGCCTGATCGAGGGCAAACTGCATCCCAATCTGTCCGCCTGTGCCAAGGCTCTGCGCCAAGTCTTTACCAAACGTAGTATGTGCCCTCCGCACGCGCTGCAAGTCTGCATCCCTTGTGATCGCCTGCTGGAAGTCATGAAGCTCGTCCCTGAGAACCCGCACATCCTCTTTCCACTTGCGTCCCACATCTGAGTCTTGACCAAGAAGCTGCTTCCAGCGTTCACCGAACCGTTGATGCATGTGATAAGCTTCTTCTGCGCGTGCATAACCAGGCTCGTCGAGGCTCTTCCGGACGTGAGCGAAGAAATCATTGAACCACTTCTTTAGGTCTTCGTCATTCCTGACGTGCACAGCGCACAGGCGGACCTTGGCGAAGACGTCATCCAAGGACTTGTCACCAGCGGCGCGTTCGACGAGAGTGCGGATGCCACGAAGCGCCTTGAGGACATGCTTCTCTTTGGATGGGTCGTCGATGAATGACTCGAGCGATGTAGACTGATTGATGTCAGCAGCCGTATCAAGAGACTTGTTGATCCATTTCGACACGGTGCTGAAAAGTGTGGAGAGGGCGCGGTGGTAGTCCTCATCCTTCTGCGCACGTTCACAGATCTTGGCAAAACATTGTCAGCGCCACAACGTCTGGCAAAAGAAAACAAACAAACATTATAATAAGTCTCCCGCAGGCGAGTACGTGTGCGTTCAGCCATTTCTTCAGCGGATGCCTTCACCTCCTGCCCGACGCCTATAGCTTTTGATCCGGCCTCTTTCGCAGTATCCATCGTCTTCTCGAAATTCGCCTTCGTATCTTCCTCGCGCTCCAGTTCCAGTTCTTCCGGTGTCTTTCGTTTGCGCCCCAGATTATCCCGCTCGCCCTGCTGCACCTCCGTGTCGAACTCACGTAGGCTATCCTTGGCGTAAGCGGCTCCGGTTTCAATGGCCCCTGCGAGGTCAGCCATCGCGAGACGTGCAAAAGACGCAAAGTCATTCAGAAGAACATTGCCTTCACCACTGACGTTGGTCCAAAGGATGTGCATAAGAGTGCGGATGGCGGAGCGGATGGATTGGAGATCACCGGAAGCCTCATCTGTATCAATTACCTCTACACGTGTGTCTGCAAAATCTCCTTCAGAGAGGTGCCAAAGGACTTTTTGCAAGAGGTCGTCATCTGCACTGCGATTAGAATTTAACTTTGAGGGACGTTGAGATGCTCACGATTTTTGTTGTCCCCAAGTTTCTTGTACGCAATGAGGAGGTCTTGTATACCGTGTGTGAGAACTTTGCCTGGCTCGCTGAGCTTTCCTGCATCAGGGGATTCGACGCTCGTGACGATATTCTGGAGTGTCCAGTCGAATGCGGTGTCCGCCTGCTTTTGGGTGGGGAGCTTGCCTGCATCGAGAGCGGCGATAACAGAAGATAATTTGTCCATGGTGTGTTGTCGTGAAGTTGACATGACGGTGAGGGGGAGTGGAGCGTTATAAAGACCACTCTTTATAGGGGTTTGTGACAGGAAAGGGGTACTGGTGAGGATGACGCACATGACATTTCTTGTCGGACTGGTGTAATGACGACGAGTATGATGCTGCACAGGAGCAGGCTTTCTTGCTGTGTGATGTGTCCACTGGAATACTCCGAACCATTGCTCCACCATGTCATAGCTGAATGGTTTGAACTGATCGAAGGCGAGTACTGCACACATTGGCAACCATGTCAAACTTGAACGTTACACGGGCCCGGGGGTGTTCACGGCCTCCGAAGCTCAACGTCACCGTGATGATCCTGATGCGACGGCAGAATTTATCATGGGGACAAGACGACACAGGCAAGTCAACTTTCAATTCACTGCGTACATGTAATTTATGTGAGCTCACTCTGCAGGACGAACACTGTCATGCTTACCATATGGTCTGAATCACAAGGGCTGTACTTTGCAGCAGTGAGTACTTGAGTACTCGCAATACGCTCAATTGAGTTGGAAAGAAGTCATCATGATATCATTGACACTCCATGTTTAGAAATTTAAATGACCCAGTGACTCGAAGGCCTTTGAGAACATGGGGAAGTGGAAGTCAACGGGCCCGGTGTACTGATCCGAATCTGCGTCCGGCCCATATGCATCAGTTTCAGATCACGGCGTCCCGGGTGCTTCCGTTTGTGTAGCTATTGATTCCGCATTCGTTCAACGGCGGTGTAGGCATTTCGCATGGAATTCGAAGAAGATATGTACCACCGCGGGGTGTATTGCAGTGTATGAGCGTGGTATACGTAAGCGCGTCACGCGTGTACATGTCGTGAGGCATTATTTTGATCATCATCTGCATTAAAATGCCTAAGAATGTCCTACTAGTAAACTGGCAGTGGCGGCCGCTCGTACACCTTCGAGCCCTGTTCGAAATCACACACCCCAAGGCACGTATATATGATATAGTACACCTTCAAGCGAGCCCTGTTCGGAATTACAAAGGGCCCCAAGGCAAAGCCTAGCTATATATATTGAGGCTGAATGCAGTGGTCATCAAGGTGCTTCAGCAAATTACTTCAGGTTTTACTCCCGTTAACATGTATTCCATGCTGATAGGTTTGGCGTGCTTAGCCGGTCCATCCAGCGTCTATTTGGGCCAGGTCATTCGCAAAAGACTCGGACAATGCGAGCCAAAGGACATGCACCAGTTACCGTTACCTCCCGGTCCTAAAAAAAAGCCAATCATAGGAAACCTCTTTGATATTCCATTAGTCGACACAGCAAAAGTGTTCGCAGAATGGAAAAGTTTATATGGTTAGTTGTCCACATATTTTATACAACTACTCTCGGTGAACATTTTCTCATAGGCGATATCATCTACCTTGAGGCTTTGCACCAACGGATCATGGTGTTGAACTCCTTTGAACATGCTCACGAACTTCTATCCAAGAAATCATATTCTGATCGTCCGGTACCCATAATGCTGGGAGAGCTCATGGGCCTTGATCAGGTACGTGACACCGGGATGCTGCCGTTGTTGGTGTTATAATTTCGATCTTGGTTGCATGGCCTAGAGCCTTCCTTTACTTCAATATAGCGCCGCTGCGTGGAAACACCAAAGGAAGCTTGCTCATTTGGCTTTGAATGCTGGCGCAATCAAAGGATATAGCGATTTGCAAGCGGAGGCCGTCGTGTTGTTTCTGGACAGTCTTATCGAGAACCCAAGTGACTTTATATCTCAGCTTCGGTTGTAAGTGGTGCACTTCGTAATAGCGTCTTTCAACTGACAGAAGCTAATTTAAGGGCTACAGGCCGCATTGTGTTGTCCATGACATATGGCGTCCCAGTGAAAAGCCCGGAATCGATGAATGTTTGTGCGCTTTACTTGACTAACGATAGATTTTTCTTACATTCTTATACCCCCTCTTCTTCCGTCCACCTAGTTTATTGCTGAACTGGAGATTATGTCGACCATCATAGACAAAGGAATGATGCCAGGAGCATACCTTGTCGATGCGTTGCCATGGCGTCAGTAAATCCTGTGAAATTCTGTCGGAAGAAGCGCTGACATGAAGCATCTGCATGGTTCCAGTTAGATATATCCCTTCTTGGGTCCCCTTCAATAACATCCATGCCATTGCTACAGAAGGCCGCAAGCGCATTCTTCGCGTTATCGAACTACCTTTTGAATACGTCAAGCAACAAGTTTCGTCGCCTTCACCAAACATATCCTTCACTGCTACTTGTCTTCAGGCAGAAGGCGGTGCTGACATGGAACATCACATACGGTGGGCTGCTGGTTCGATGTATGGGGGTGAGTTGAAGTCATAACCGTTTTGATTTGACATTGACTCTCATCAGCTGGTAGTGAAACGGCAAGGTTTCAATGCATTGATCGTATATGTCGTTCT
The DNA here is from genome assembly GCA_016628565.1 of Suillus placidus. Lineage (NCBI taxonomy): Eukaryota > Fungi > Basidiomycota > Agaricomycetes > Boletales > Suillaceae > Suillus > Suillus placidus. The sequence continues at coordinate 29,285 of JABBWD010000035.1, forward strand.
GACATCTCGAGATGCAGACCATGGGCACAATTTTGGCATTCATTCTCGCCATGGCCTTGTACCCTGATATCCAGACCAAGATACGGACGGAGCTTGATCGCGTTGTTGGTCATGGGCAACTCCCGACATTGGATGATCGCTCCCGCTTACCTTATGTGAATGCTGCCATTAAAGAAACAATGCGATGGAATCCGGTGGCTCCTTTAGGTCTTCCTCATTTTACAATCGAGGAAGATGTATATCAAGGTCCGAGCAATCCTTTGAATCAGCAAGCATCTGTCGACTCATTTCTTCTAAGGGTTCCGCGTAGCTAAGGGAACAATTGTTTTTCCGAATATTTGGTCAGTGTTATGCAGCTTATGCAGATTCTACGGTCTTCATTCTGTTTTCTAGGGCAATCTCTAGAGACAACATTAGCGGAATTTCTCCCGACGAATTTGCACCAGAACGTTTTCTTGACGCCTGTGTCCAAAGGACAGCACTGGACCCATATTCATACGCTTTTGGATTTGGTAGGAGGTGCGTGGTGCGTTGACGATATATGCGATGCCATTCTGATGCCAATCTGCGTCAAGGAAATGTCCCGGCAAATTTCTTGCAGATAACAGTGTATTTTTATTTGTAACTGGTCTCGTGTCCACCTTCGTCATATCTCCAGCCGTTGGGTCAGATGGAAGGCACTCTCTTTTGAGGACGCCGTTCAGACAGGGTTTGGCGAGGTCAGTAAGGTCATGCACTACCTGAATGCTTGACTCACGACTAAATGTGTCAAGGTTCCCTGAATCGTTTCAAGTTTGTATACTTCCCCGCTCTGAGCAGCTCGCAGCAGAACTCCAAGCCAGAGCTAGGGAGATGTCCAAGAATGGCGATGAGTGCCGCAGCAACTTGTAGCGAGAGGATGAGTGGATCCGTGTATACTTGTTATGCATAAATGAAGCTGGCCTTAAAGACACCTTGACAGTTATCGATTTACTTGAACGTGCGAGAAGGAACAGTTTAAGGCTTATGTTATTCCACATGCGTAATAAGTAGCTACGCGCTCCTGAAGATGTGATTACAATTCCATTATTCTTGTACAACATAAACCAGCCGAGTTCACCTATTTCTGGTGGCGTGCCTTGTCATCTTGACAGTCTGGTCCGGGATGAATATTAACTTCCACATCATGATCCTGATGCGGCGGCAGAATTTAGCATGGTGACAAGACGACGCAGGCAAGTCAACCCCAGTGAATGAATTTATGTGAGCTCACTCTGCAGGACGTCATGCTTACCATATGGTCTAAAGGGCTGTACTTTGCAGCATGGTGATGTGATCTAAATATAGCAGTCAACGTTCTATTTCCGGTGTCTGAACTATTTCTGTCAAACTATTTGAGGTTTTGATCTGACTGCGCTTGCCCCATTTTTTTCTGCTTGCTTCCTCACACACCAAAAGCCAGAGCGTTCTTTCCTTCCTTTCTTCTCTCACCACCACCGAACTTTGAGACATGTCTCGTTCCATTCTTTCCGTGCTTTTAGCTATCGCTGCCACTTCAAAACTCGCCCTTGCTCAACCTGACCCAGCTGACCCAACACCACTTGTCGACAAGACCTATGCCTACCCGTCAGGAATTGTGAGCTTCAGGTCCTCTTTCGTTGTGCACCATGTTCACACAGGATCAAAATTTCAAGCCTTACCAAGTCGACTACAACACCGCTGCTCTCCGTGGCCCTCAGGTTGGTTATAATATCTGTAACTCCACCACAGAGAACCAGAGTTCCATGTGCCAAACCTCAATGGTGAACCATATTGACGGTGCGTCTCTTGTTAACAACTCCGCACGCGTTTATCGCTCATAATGTCTGTATTGTTTCCAGATTTTTGCTTGTGGGCGCCCCCCATCCCCAACTCCACTATCGGCGACACTGAGCAGCTGGAGGTTGCATGGTGCACAAAGCCTGGTCACGGCACTCGTCTCATTCCCAATGGTGCCCTCCAGGGTGTTCAGTATCTCCGTACTTCGCAGTACATCCAAATAGCTGGTTTCATTGACCAAACTCAGGTTAACATGAATGCTCTAGACTATGGAGGAGAACTCGACCCGCACGGTGCTGACCTTGTGAGTCTCCTACTTTTTTCGATTAGAGCTGAACTGACCTTCGTCCAGCGTGGGAATCCTCTTGGAGGCTTGATGTACTCTAACGTATTCCCAAGCAACGGTGGCAACAATAACTCCTACCAGCAGGTTATCGACTGGACAAAGTAAGTCGTTGAGCTCGAGCCAATTGCCGTTCTCGTTCTCACGCACCGCAGCTTCATGGGTGGCAGTTCCTTCTGTATGACAATCTGTGATCCTGCTTCTAGCAGCGCAAACCAGTCCGCTTACTGCCAGAACATCTACGACCGCATGGGCTGCAGTTACAACATGCCCAACAATGCCCAGAACGGTACCTTCGAGGTTTGCGACTCTGACCTCAAGATCCCTGCTGGTCTCTACGTCGCCGGCGGCGTCACCATGACCTACACCCAGCCAAATTCCGGCGTCGTCAACCCACCCTACACAGCTGTCACTCCCGCCTCATCCAACTGCGTGACTTATGCCAGCACTGCCCTCTACGCTGGTCTCGCCACCGTCACTCCCACCAGTGTCGCCGCTTCAGGAAGCAGCGCCACAGGTACCGCCAAGGCCTCTTCAGGTACCTCTAAGGCCTCTTCGACTGGCGCTGCTACTGCTACCCAGAGCGGCGGTGCTGTCGCTCTTGGCGTTTCGACCCTTGCCGGTGTCACCGGTACCCTCTTCGCAATGATCTTCCTCTCATGAATCTAGTGTGCCATTAACTATACCATTTAGCCCTGCATATACTAATATACCTGCACCTGTACACTGACATTCATGATAGTGACGGGTTATCTGTTTTGCCTGTACATTGGATGATTGTTGTTACCTGCAAAGATGGACTTGTTCATTTTTACTTCGATTTTTGGGACGTCGAGTGGCTTATGTTGTTTAATGTTACGGTTTGGACCATGACCTACGAACTGGAATATATCAACTTGGTTACTCATTTGGTGTGTTCGCAGTATCTTCGACCTGTCCCCGATGTGGGAATTACAGGAGTCCATGGTACGGCTGTGCTTATGAATATCGAACGTAGGTTCTCCTAATATAACCCGTTGTCTGCATACAGTGATGGTCTCGGCTGATTGACCGTTCCACCAATCCGCTTGGACGGTCCAGGCTGTACTTATTGACAGATTACCATCGACGAAGTTCCCAACTCGAATTAACTGTTCACGGCACATTTTTACAGCGCAAACCTGCTCGTTTGTACATTCGACTCCCCACCTTCCCTGACCACTCTACCTCATCGGTGAACTTGCTTTCGAGATAAAGAACGGACACTCCCACGTTGCTCAGTTTATGCCCGAAATTCATGCAAGTACGATCTCCGTTTCCTTGCGTGCAACAGCCTTCTTCTCACCCCCAGTATTGTCAGGAATAATGAACCATACGGGGCTCCTTCACAAGAAGGCACTGGTTCGTTCACAAAAAATAGAGTCATATACATGCGTCGTTGCAATTGTGTACTCACAGTCAAGTAAGATCTCCGTGCGCCCATGTGAGTCTGAAAATACTTAATTCCCGGGCTCAGCCAATCGGGGCTCGGGCTTTTTGACTTTCAAAAGGTCAAAAGTCTGCTGATGAATAGCATGTCGACTGGTATGTTTTGTGTTCTCGATCAAACATTGTTATCGCCTGACCACAGTTCAAAGGATCGTTTCTATGACCAGCGCTCTCGTACAACCGGCGCCCCGTCATGATGCCCAGCTTCAAATCCTCCCCCGTCTTCCCAAAGGGCTAGATATATCCTTGACCCTTTCTCCATAATGCACGATTAGGCGAGAATTAGGTTCTCTTAGTGCAGAATTTATCAGCAACGGCTTTGGACTCTCGAGCCCTGGATTCATTTGCGACCTGGATTCTCCGCAACTCTACACATCTCCCGTTTTTGTTTTAGGTGGTTCCGTCAGTGAGTACCTCTTGGCTATCGAGTTCGTTTGCCATTAATATCTCAGACGCTGCACGGACTCTCCGTGAACTACTCGAATCGACCTACGCGAAAAGATCTAACCCTAAAGATGCGGACGCACAGAACGATATGGGCCTAATCGTGCCATGACAGAATAAAGAAAGTTAGGGCCAAAAGTTTTGGTCCAGAGAACCGGGTAGCAGTTTGAGTAGGGTGCAATGGAGCAAGACAGCCATGGGGTAATATGATAACAGCCAGGGTCAGCTTCTCCTCCCCCTCTAAGCTATCCCAGAATGAAGATTTTGGTCATTACTCCAGCTGTTTTGCCCCGAGAGATGTAATAAATAGTGCGCGAGCGAGCTGTGTGTGCGTAGGGTGAGATGAGAAAAGCTGGAGGCCAGGCGCTGCGACGAAAAAGAGATATAGACGGACCTTCTCCTCCTCTTCCTCTAAGCTACCAGGGATGAAGTTCTTGGGCATAAGTCGAGCAGTATTAACCTGCGAGACAAAATAAGTAGCGCGAGGGGTGAGCTGTGGGTCTATAGAGTGATATTAAAATGGCTGGGGGTGAGGCAACTGTGACGAAAAAGATATGTAGACGGAGCTTCTCCTACAGAATGAAGTTCTTGGGCATAAGTTGAGCAGTATTGACCCGGGAGACGAGAAAAGTAGCGCGGGAGAGAGATGCAAGTGTGTACAACGTGATAACGCAATCTGGAGGCCAGCTGGCGGTGCAATGAAAAAGGTGGATTTCCTCCTCTCGAGCTGGGCTGTCGCTGCCAATACGTACACGATCAAGCATGCGCGTAGTGCGTGCGTCCGGTCAGAATCACCGAGTATCTGCGTTCTTTGTGATGCAACCCTGTGATATATCAGCGATTGCTGGTCGAGGTCCGACATCAACGCGTCGCGTTCCCGATTTGGTAAGTCATACCGCCACCCTCCTACTCTGAGTCCTACTAGTATACCCCGACACGCTCGATCCCATGTCGTGGCAGCCAGCACAATCAGGGTCACAGGATCTTTCTGTGGCACCCCTACCACTCACACAGACACAACGTGATGAACTTGATCAAGCTATACTCAATACAATTCGCACGGGTGTTCTGCCCATAATACAAGGCTCCACCGAGACCACGGACACGGGCTTGGATCCAGCGTTCGTTACGCTCCTCGCTGCGGCTTATATGCAGGCCACCCAATTCAATCGCAACTTGATAGATGTGCTTGACCAAAAGAAGTTCGCGCTCGCGTCTTTAGAACAACATCCTCAACTACGCAAGATGATCCGCGACGCCTGCCAGACAGGCTCTTACTCCCGCATTCTTGACCTAAGTAAGTGTTTGAGCGATCCATATAGATGCCCCTCTGCTGACGCTTACTGGCAATGCAGAGATAATGCAAATGTCCGACACTAGCTCCCCCACGCCGCCCGAGTTGGCTCGAGGTCAGAGGCTCTTATCCTGTTGCATTCACAGTTTTATCTCACATCAGTGTTATTCTAGACAAGGACGAGTTCGAATTCCTTTACCATTCATTCGTCAGACCTTATGTTGGGGAGGCGGTAGACGGCTTCTACGATTACCTAAAAAAAAACGACAAGAAGTTCAAGGCAAGCGGCTGCAGGAGGCCTTACTATGCCAAGTTCTGTTCCATTGTACAGAGCTCAGGCACAGGGAAATCAAGACTAATGACTGAGGTTGGTATTTTAAAGTGCATGCATGTCTCAAGTGGCTAAAAGTATCCAATTAGCTCCGGAACAAAGGTGTTCTTGTCTTGTACATGAACCTACGTGAACCAAATGATCGTACAGGCTTCCCTAAGCGAGACCTAGTGCCTGCGGGTATATTGGTGGATCATGCAATGGATTGCACTCAAGCCGAGTATACCGCTCATTGTTGCGCATTCTTTACGGCCATATTCCAGACGCTCCGGCACGACCTGAGCAGCGCACTACCTCCATTGCGCTCTGGTAGTCCTGATGCTGCAATTAAAGGATGGAATGACAAAATGTGCGATATGCGCTCGGAGGCTCGTACCGAGTTCTTTGGGAAAGTGAAATCTCGATATCAGGCAGTGAGCACGGCCGATCATGATTGCTAGACAGATGGGACGATGCTGAAGCTTAATACAGATCTTTGACAAGATCAAAATACCGAAAGAGAGCACCAGTGTCACCGCCGCAAAAAAAATTGTTTCGGTGCGATGATGATTGCTCGATAGACAGAACGAGGCTGAATTCTATTACAGTCCTCTAGCAAGCTGATGCACCCCAAAGTAGCATTGGAGAATACCATCTCACAACTGAGCAATATGTCTTTGAAAAATAGCAAGTCGAAAGGGGCCAACGAGGGCACCGATGTTGTGCCAACATCGGAGAAGAATTTGAAAGGTAGATGTTATGCTTTGCACATATCGACCACCGTGGCTCACACCGAATAGATGAGAAGGTCGAGGTTCCAAAATTGGAAGGCGAATCGCTCCTTATAGATGCTTTCCAAAGCATGGTGATTGCTATGCCACATATATTTGCCCCAGTGAAGAGCGGAGGGAAGGGGAAGGCGAAGGCGAAGGAGGGCGAGGGCGAGGGCGATAATGAGCCGAAACTCGTGATTGCATTTGATGAGGCTCATCCTCTCAGCAAGTTGAGCGGCAAGGGTTTTCGTCCATCGCGTATTCTTGGCAGGGTGATTAACTCCTACTCTCGCAACGATGATGCACCTGTCTGGGTCGTTTTCGCATCTACGACCTCACATGTGGCCGATTTCTCAGCTCCTCAAGTGATCCGTAAGTGCCTGCTTCACGTCCCCAATTTCTGGCCCTCACACACAATATCGCAGATGATTCCCAGCGGGTAGCAGTAGCTGGAGAGCTTTTATATCCCCCTTATACCGACCTTGGTTGGGATCAGCTCGCGACCCGTCTGTGTGATATATTGGCTAATGATGTTGCAAAGTTTCACCATATTGTCGGATTCGGTCGTCCGCTGTTTGTCTGTTGTTTTTATCCTGGTTCAGTTTTGTTGACCACATGTATAGGTGGAAATCACACGTTCAAGAGAAGGTTGTCGATGGGGTTATGGAGTTGGCTGCCCAGAAGCTATGCAAGTCAAAATCATTTGACCCTAGAGTTACCGACCAGGCTCTCGCAGTCCTGTCTCAGAGATTTGGTCTCGATATCTGCTTTGGTCACCCCGATGCCGTTTCTTATGTCGAAACAGCAGTGGCTAGTCACTTGCGCGTATGCTTCTCGACGACTGAAGATAGGATCTGGAGTCATACCGGATATCCATCGGAGCCCTTTCTGTCTTGCGTTGCAGCAATGTTGCTCCATGAAACTCACAACTCTTTGCTGCAAGCTTTACTGGTCTTGAAGGAGAAGGTTGATGGTGGGATGGTCGAAACCGGACAGAGCGGAGAGCTGACCAGCAGGCTTTTGCTGCTTCTTGCTAAGGATCTCTTCATCCGCGAGAACCCCTCCGAAGACGCGATCCAGGATCTACGCTATAACAAAAGCGAGGATGCCGAACTGCTAGACTGCCAGAAGGTATCTGTCATCAAGTTCCTGGCATACCTTTTTGGCACGACGTTCTGGTCGAGGGCGGGAAAGGAGGCTGAGACAGCATTTCAGCATGCCTACATCAATTTCTCGCATTGGGTGCCTATGACAGAGTTTATCTCGCCTACAGTTGATCCCAAACACACTACGGCCGAGGAGTCAAGGTAAGCTTCTAAACATTGTCACGCGATATTATTTCTAAGACTAAAGTGCTAGATGCGATGGTCAAGAGTGGACTTTGCGACATTGGCATCGCACAAGCGCGGTGCAATGCTGCCAGCTGCAGCCGCTCGTCGACAAAATGATTCCTATATATTTCGACGATCCCGCCCTGGGCTCTGAGGGTACGGAACGCGTATCACAAATTTTCATTTCCGACAAAGCGGGGAAGCGTCGCAATGTACGAGAATTAAGTCACATCACGCGCACGCATGAGACGATCCAGTGCCTTAGCCCATCTGGTCTTCCCTATATCGCTCTCCTTCTCGACCTCAATGTGGACCTGGATCCGCAGCTTGATGTCACATTTCCAGAGAGGGACCCAATCCACCCCGAAACAGACCGATGTCTGCGGATCTACGCTTCTGGAATGAGCAACACCACCTTTCCATTCTTAAAGCAATATCCCGACGTTGCGATACAGCTACGAGGAATTCTTTCTCGGCAGAAAGAAGTACCGTCGGAGACGGCTCTCCAAGCCCTCGTCAAATTTGGGAGTACTGCAAGGTCGCGTAATTTGCGGTGGGAGGCACAACAACAGTCACAACTCGAACCATGACTGTGAAAGGGGGTTTTAAGGTTAGGCCGCATTGTAGTTGCAACATATAAAGCCGTGATTGAACTGTTATAATCAGTCAGCCAAATCATCGCGGAGTACGCGGCCAGTTTGAGTCAAGAGGAGCAACCGGTGCCAAGGTTTGTCGCTGTTGCTCATATCATATTGCATTAGTACGTTGTAGGCCCATCGATCGTACTGAACGGTGATATCCCTATCTATTAGACCTTCACGCGGAAGTCACATCGCACCTAGCCTGGTTATAGGTCTCAACATAACTCGGGTACTTATCGTTCTCCTTATCCTATGCTTATAATTTTGGATTGCGGGTAGGACAGAACATTCGCAATCATCGCCAGCGACTTGGCGGACTGCAGTCCTATCATGCGGTGAACCTTGGCGCAAGTAGGTGGTCGTAATGGACTCGAGCATTGTGCAGATATAAATTAGTCGTAGGATTAGTCTTGGAAGCCATTGCAAGGATTGGTGCCAGCGTGCTACATTATAGATAACTACCAAGTACCTGATAACAGACTCTGCTCTACAGACTAGACCTCAACGACCTCAAGCCATCTAGACTGCGGTTCATCACACAGAATACAAGTCTCATCTCCGCGTTCCCAATTGGCGTTGAGAAGATAAATCCTATCCTTATCGGCCCATATGTCATCTAACTCTGAAACGTCAGAACCGAACTTTCTGTCCAATACGACCTCGACGTAAGGCAGAGACGTTGTCAAGCTTTCCCTGGGGGCGTCCGTGGCTATCGTAGATGGCTCTTTCACCACCCGTCCTAGACCCCGCCTGTTCGCCACAGCTAGCGGGCTGAAGTCCATCAAATGTAAGATGTACTCTGTGTGAATCGGGTATTGCTCGTGGACTGGGAATGCCTGCAAAACTCGATTGCCGCTAACCTGAACTGAGCATGGATCCGCGTGCCTGAAGATGCGAGTATTTGAAGGGCCCCAGCATTTCCACGGAATTGGCGTTGCTCCTGCCATTCCATCCAGGTCAAAAAAGATCCTCGTAGAAATGATGAAGACTTGAGTACGAGAGGACGAGGTAATGCAAAGTAGCCGGTTTTTAGGGTCTGAGGTGTACATCGTTTGTGGGACTTGCATCTGCGGTTCTGAGCTGTGCTGAATATCATCCATCGGAAGGCACTCTAGGTTCGGCAATGTGAAGGGCAACAGGAAGTACGCCAGCAATTGTGGCGTCTGGGACATATCTTCGATTGAATAGAGCTTCAAATTGTCGGTGACAACGATCAACCTATTGTTTCCAAGGAAAGAAATATCAACTTCATTGTGAAGGTCTAGAAATGTGTCGCTGAGGACACACTAAATTGAGAATCAACTGTCGAGTCTTTCAATTATTTCTGATCAAGACTCACATTGGATGCGGTTGAATTTTGCCAGTCCCAAATCTGCAGCTGCCACATCCTATCGGATGAAGGCCTTAATGCAACGGGCGTGCCGCGCTGCCTGCGCAGCAAAGCAATATTTTTCTCAAATCCCTTGAGCTTCGCATAATTTGTATTGAATCCGAGCAGCTCCGACAGAATCAGTGTCCGTCCAGCAGCTTGGGGGTGAACACTATCACCATCCAGAGCTCTAAGGTCGATGTAGACTGTTTCATCCGACTGGAGAGGACCACCAGGAACAGCATACACGACGGCAAGCAGATTTTGTGCTGGGTCCATGAAAACATCGAGGTTGGTTGCGTGGGGAACTGAACACAACGTTCCTGGAGACCAATCGCGCTTAACTTGTCGTCGTGAGGGCTTTGGTAGTATCGGAAAGATCATAGCCGAGTCTTCATCAGCTTCCCACGAGCAGAGATGCCCATCGGCGACGAATGTGTGCACAGAGGACAATTCCTCCGGTAAAGATACTGTTTCGAAAGAATGGAGGTTGAACTTGAACCATGCGTGGGCTTTGTCCCTCAAGAGTTGTAGGCGCTTGGAAATAGAAGTGTGATCAACCACGTTGGAGACAGGAAGCAACCGTTGGCCACTGAGTTCGATGATGTACTGAAGCTCGGAGGAGGACGTGTACGTCTGGCGAAGGGCCTTACATACCTGCAAGAGGATTGTCAGTATGAAAGCCCATTAGAACAACAACAATGACAAAATCATAACCCACAGATGTACAACGTAGAATATCTCGGCAAGTAAGGAAGCTCAGAATGTAAAACTGGAGTTCCTCAGCCAGAGATAGGAACCCTGCTTTGGCCTTCATTTCGTCGTGAGCTCCCTTGATAAGGCGAGATGGGGAAGTAGTATCAATCAGATATGAGTAGGAAAGCTGGGAGCGCACGCTACCCAATTGAACAACAAAATTTGCTCACAACTTGCCGTTGTCCGTGCGGGTGAACAGATGGAAGTCAATAAAGCAACAAGCGGACTTTGAAACCATTCATTGAACCAAGCCCGAAAACTACGAATGCACGACATAGTGCAGCTGTACAGGGTGCTCTACCCATCCAAATTCCCGGGGGAGTCATTCTGTTATGGCAATGGTGCCTTCGAAGAGGGCAAGAACGAACGTTTTGACAAGCGTCGTGGGACTCGGGCGAACTTGCTATTCAACAGTCAGTCGTTGCCGCTTTCACTGGCACGATCGCGAGTGCGCCTGTCAAGAAGGCGCTTCGGAAGGAGTCCAGATTATTATAGGTGCGCACAATGGATCTGTTACCATACTGGAGGTCCGCCTGCGCATAGTTAGCTAACTTCCTCCGGCGAGTGCTGCCAAAGTATCCTTGAACTGTTTATGGCTGGAAGTTGATGCCCTCCTTGTGTATGTATATCATTATGAGGTGCGGTCCCGGGTCGATCGTATCATTATGCGATGGTGCTATGTAGTTTGTCCTTGAGCTTGAGACCCGAGCCTTGAAAGGATCTCTGCTTGCCATTTGATTCATCTCATCAGCTGTGGAGATAATTGAATTGAATTCAGGACCTACAATGATTATCATCACTATAGCTACATGGTTTGGAGCAAGTTTGGAGTAAGCCCACCCAAACCGCGCCTATGATATATGCCTTTCTGGGCCACTACAAAGCAGCATTTCTGATTCAAGTGCGCCCATTTACCACCGCGTAACATCTCACCAACCAGTCAACGTACGTTTTCAACGTTGCCGTTCATTAACATAAGTTGGTGGCCTACTAATAATAGTAATAGTAAGCCCTCTACCCTGCCTTCAGGTAAGTGCCGCTCGTCATCGTGGGGGACAAATTAGTAACAGCATCTCGGTTCATAGTTTCCGGCTGCGCTAAGATTCTGACTGAGAAGCCCTTTCAGAACTTTGAATGACACTGGGCGCTGAGCGCTCCACAGATATGCCGTTTTTCTTGTCGTAAATGCGTCTCCTCCCAGCGTGACGTCTTTCTGTTAAAGTTTAGCTTTCTACCTCAGTCAAGGAGGCAGATAGGGCCTCAGTGAGTTTCAGAGACATTTGAGCCGTTCAATTTTTTTTACCCACAGATTAGGTTCACAGCCTCCATCGCGAAGCCCACCAAGAAGCATCGCTACCGTAATCCTCCGTGTGATCATCTTTGCGCAACTGATGGCCTATCGTAAGCACTTCCAAGCCTTCACTATGTAGGCGACGGAATTTGAATCTTTTTGATGGTTTTGGCTGTGCACAAATTGTGACCGTGCCTTGGCAAACAGGGATAACCCTGGAAAACCCAATCGGTTCAACTTTGTCCAATGAGAAGAATGAATCAGCCAGCATCAGCTGTCTTTCCTGACATTCAAGCGTAAGATCGGGCCCATGGCACGCGTAAGCGTAATATAAAGTACTAGTGCTTGGGTGTCGCTGTGGGAAGTAATACCAGATAACGCCCCACTCGTGTCTCCCTGCTCACCGTAAGTCCAGACAGTCCTGCAGTGGGTTTCTCATCTTCAACTGACGTTTTCAATAGGTTTGGCTAGGATGCGCTGGCAACTCCCAGCCACGCAAAAAGAAACCATCACTTGCTACGATGACTTGGGTAATTCAAAAACGCACGGTCTAGAGCAGAGATATGTCAGCCCTACCACTGGGGTCTGTCGAAAGCTCGTCGTGCAAGCCGTCACTCCCTCCAGCAAATCCGAAGTCCCCATCAGCAACCACACCAACCAGGCCAGCAAAATCGCCATATGGTTGCTAGCTAATTCCCCCATACGAGGGTGGATCCTTTTTAAATGGGTAGCCGTATGGTTGTGGTTTACGTTGAAACTCTTCTGGTCAGTCCTCTGGCTGCTCGCACAGCTTTTCGCTCCCATCGACTTGGTGGATAACTCTGGGGAAGATACGGAGGTGTATAACACCGGATACTACAAACCGTATATCCGCGGGTTCCAAGGTCAGCTATGGGCAGCTCGTTCGGCTATGGAGCATTCTTCGCGCATTATTGAGGAGGGCGAGATGGATACCCCTACACGTACCCTTTATCCTCGTCTCATTATTATCCGCGACCCGATCAGAAATGAGTGGATCCGATGTACAGATCGCGATGTCATCATTCGTACCAAATTCATCGCCATCTCTTACCGCGCCGTTGATGCCTACACTCGAGGCCCAGATCAGGAGAAAGACAAAGCACAGTTCACAGAGGAGGTTCGTGCAACGGTGCTCGGACAGAAATACGATGCGTATTGGCTCGACTTGGAGTGTATAGGAGAAACGCCGGCGGAGAAGAATTTGGATTTGTATTGCATGGCGGACGTCTACCGTGGAGCAGATCTGACTTTGATCATGCTCGGCAAATCTGCAGTTGGGGAGAACGAGTGCTGGAAAGGCTGGGGTGAACGGGTGTGGACTATGCCCGAAGCCCTCCTGACCTCTCGCCTTTGCTACAAGTTCCGAGATCGGGAAGTGGTTACGCCGCTGTCGCTGTTTGAGCTGGCCAACCTGGCCTATACAAACTACGATCTCGAACAGGCTATCATCAATGCATACAGCGGGAAGGATCCGCTCGAGAGGCTGGAGCGCTTGACGCTGTTGAAATCAGCTATATGGCGGCGCGGTACGGCAGCTCTAGCACCAGGTGTTGCGCCTCCCCCGCCAAAGCTGGATATGATAGGCGAGAAGTCTGTCACCAGCGGGGCATACAAGGCTGAGCGTGTGTATGCGCTGATGGGCTTTTTTGAGCACCGTATTCAGCCAAATCGCTCGGAGGACGACTTACGCGCTCTCGTGAGGCTGTCAATGGCCAACGACAACGACCGCATCGCTGAGCGCATGGTATCCATGTTGCCCTCGACCATCACCAAGACGGCGTGTTGGTATTCTGACGATGATATCTACCGCGCAAATCTTTGGGATATTCTCCCAGAGATCCAGGTCGCTGGTGTCACGGAGAATGGAGCTCTTGTGGTTGATGGGTGTCGGACGGCAACCATCAGATGGAAAGATTTCCCGGAGGTTGCGTTTGTGACTACAGATTCGTTGAGAAGGACCATTATCGGTTTCATTCCGTATCTCTCGTGGCCAACTCTTATCATCGGGCTAGGTATTCTTATGACTAGCCGAGTGGGAGGCATCGCGCTCATCGTAATCGGACTCGTGCTCCTTGTCTGTTCCCCTCGACTATTCGTTTTCAGTCAATCCGGGCGTGTTGTCAACGCACAACCATGGCTCATCGGAGTGAAAGGGGTCGTCAGCATCACAGAGGTAGAGATGCACTTATACGGGGGTGCCAGAGGTCACTTCCCAAGAATGTATTTCACGCCGAGTGGATCACAGTTCTCGATTCCAGAACGAAGCACAGAACGGGGAGGTTCGTTCAGACAATACGACTATGCCAAACTAGCGGATAGTGGACCAGACGCGGGACACATCTATACGCTCATCGACACTTACTCGTCGACGATGTACTATTTCCGTGCGGAGCGACCACCGACTGTGTGTATATTCGCAGGACGAGAGGGAGGGCTTGGGAGGTTCGTGCTGTGTTCGGAGAGGTGCAATATCAATGAGCTGCATAAGGAGAGCGTGTTGAGGATGCCGACGGAGATCAGTCAGAAAATGGAGTTGAGTGGATGGATCGCGCTTGGATGAGATTGTTTTGCTAGAACCTTTCACTATCCTTAAATTCAACATGTACTTTACTGATGGCCCGTTTATTTAGTGTCATAGCAACATATTATTGCGGATTCACGGTGCATAATATTATCGCTGGAGGTGACTCTTGTTAGGACCCATGATAATGCAACTCAGAGTCTCAGACCATTCTCTCGCGTCTGGATTCGAGCGTTATATGATCATCCCCCCCTAACTGTTCCGGGGCTCATGTCTGAGAACTCTGTCAAGCTTCCTTTCTTGCAGAGATATTCTTTGTTGTACATCCGTGGGTCGTTGTCGTTGCCCTAGACGGAATATTATACTGAGGCACTAGTTCTTGCAGGTATGTAAGGCTTCTTCATACGTACATGTCCTCCTCTGAGCTCCAGTACATCGTCGAACTCAGCGGCCAACGCTTGCTCCCCACCTCCAACACGGACGATCACACCCCTATTTCCGAGCGCTTACAATGCTTGAGGGATCAAGCCCACGCATGGTTCAAGTTTAACGCCTATCCTTTCCAAACAGTTACCCTGCCAGAAATCCCGTTTCCTGGGCCAAAATACGTCACCGGTGAACATCTCTACTTGTGGAACTCCTATAACGACTCGGTCACCGTCAGCCCAATACCATCCAAACTCGAACAACGAACAACCGAGCACAACTGGTCGCCAAGAACGTTATGTCCATTTCCATTTCCCCAGGCAGTGAGGCTCGATGCATGATGGACCCAGCACAAAATCTGTTCGCCGTCGTGTATGCAGCCTATACTGTCCGCTGTGGAAGAACGTCTGGTCATGAGCCACGCAAAATACTCATGTGCACGAAAGGCACTCGTTGCTCTATCCAATCACCTCGACCGCATTGGTTGGGAACGAAAACTACAGCCGCTCACGAGATTTCACCTCCGTCCTATGGGAGACTTCGCAGGGCAAACACAAGGCAGGACCATCATGTCCTGGATCTGGTTGACGCACGGAATCTCTAACGACGATGCTGAGAGTTTGCAAGACGGTAAGTCTGCTGTCATTTAAATATGCTTATATCAATTTGGGACTACAGCGCTTCGTGTTGAGTGGTGCAAGGCCAGGGCACGTCAAAACCGTTGGTCCGAGGAAGTTCGACTTTTGTTGGAGGAGATGCGGCGAGTTCTTGCTTTTTTCAACTGGCAGGTGCAATGGTGGGAGGACCGTACCAGTTTGCGAACACTGGCTAGGTCGGAGGAGACCGAGGGCTTAATTGCATACGCGAAGCGGCAGGCATTTATTCGACGCAGGCTGTCAGCATCATTCAGAGAGAAGTGGAAGGATGTTCCAGCGTTGGTGGCCACTGGGATGGGTATCGATTTGACGGGCAATGACGAGGATGAACATTCGTGCCTTGACATCCCTCCTCAAGAAGATTTAGTACACGATGATCATTATTAATTTTGTTGATAGACTAATACAACTTCTTTCGTTGGTACCTGATTTATGAACTTGACCTTTGTTTGACCCAGTGCCGAGTACCTTAGATCTACTCGGCGATTTATGGTGATTATTGATGGGGGCAGACAAATACTTACCTCGCCCGGTGCTGCCTCCGATAGAGAAATGCTCACCGGGCACAGCCTCCAATGGATAATTGCACAGGAACGATGTATCTATGCATGGATAGCTAAACAGAAAGATGTATGGGGGTTTTTGGCTAATAAGCCAGTTAGATATATCCTTCCCCCACTAACAGGTGAGCACATGGGCAAGGCCGTGAAGCGCGATCTCACGATCTGGATGCCCAGGTGGGCGCAACGCCAGTGCCTCGCGATAGAGGCTGATAGCTCGGGTGATGTCATCAATGTGCTTGCGTTCGTTGAAACGGCTGACGAGGGCGGCACCTAGGTTGTTCAATGAGACATTATGATATTCGTGCCCGACAGGGCGGAGGCGCAGCGCCTCTTCGTACAAAGAGATGGCCTCATCGAGGTCATTAGGTTTGCCTTGGTGATCGAAGCGATAGTGACCGAGTGAAACAGCCAACATGTTCAGGTAGTAAGCGGGGTCAAAATGTCCCTCGGGGCAAAGAGACACTGCTTCACGAAGAAATCGTATGTTCTCATCTAAATCATCGATGTTGCCACATTGTGTAAAGCGTGTGATAAGAATCCATGAAAGATCGTCGAGGGCCCTGAGACGGTGTTGATGGCCCTGAGGACAGAGCTCGAGGACGACTCGTCGAAGGCAGATGCCTTCCTCAGATGCGTCTTTTGTAAGATTTTGGCATTCGCCGATAACATAATCAACACCATTCGGCCCTTCCACGATGCTACGAAGGTAGGTGCCCTCTGGACAGAGAGGCAGTAGCTCATGATATAGTTGGGCCGTTTCGCAGATGTCGGCAGCAGTACTTTCTTCGTCGTGGCGCCAACTTGACTTCAGCGCTTCGGCGAGATTATATAGAGATAAGGGATGATCGGAATGGCGCTGCGGACGCAATGCAAGGGCTTCACGGAAGAGGGAAGTGATGTCATCAATGGCTTGAAGATCATCTCGGATGTAGCCCATAAGGCGGGCCCACGCGAGGTTGGTGAGAGCTGCTGCATGATCTGGATGGCTGACCGGACACTGGTCCAGAACCAACTGAAAATGCTGCACAGCAGCGTTCAAGTCAGACCCTCTTGCTCGTCACGTATGCGGCAAATTGAGCGTGGCCCGCATCTGTGTCTCGAGCAAGCTCGCAGTCTACGAGGGACTGTAGTCGGCGATCTGTCAGCAAAAGCCAACAACAGAGACCAGCGTCACTCACGTCAGACAGTGCATCATCGCAAGCATGTACAACGGCAACCTTCAGTGTGAGGGAAGGGTGGACAAATGGCTCATCTCCATGATTGAGTAGGTCATCCCACGACAATTCAAGTTTCCCGATGACTTCTCCACTGCCTAGCATTCGATCGGTCTCATAGGACGCCCTGATTTCGACTGAAAATGCAGGTGATGCCTGGGATGATCTATAAAGATCAGTTCTTGAATCGGGCGCGGAAATTACAAGGACGTTACAGGGTCACAGTATCGCCCCATGCTACTGATTTTTCGGATGATAAGACACTGATGGGCGATTTCCAGCGTCTCCGGGAGTCGACATTGATGGATATGTGAATGCCTGCGGGTATGCGCTCCGAAGGGACTTGAAGATTCTTTCCGTTGATGACTTTAGGTAGAGCGTGAGGATGACGAAACGGATATGGAGGTGATATGAAGGGACTCACCGTCAAATCTGATATATCAGCTTTCTGAGCTACTAGACATGATGGTGCGATGAAGCAAAATGGGGAGGATCGAAGATGGGCGCAATGAGTGGAAGGGGAAGATGGGGGTAGGGATATGAGAGTGAATGGAGTTCGGCTGAGAGGGAGAAGTACGGCTGTTTGGCATTATATAGACGCTCAGATTGCACCAAGCGCTGGGAATTGAGATCACCAACCAGGATTAGCTGTCTTCAGCGACTCGGAAGGTGGCCCGCCAAGGATGAAGGGGATATACGTGTCGCGCCGTACTACTCAGTTAGCACAAAGGTAAAATGTAATGTTCAAAGCACTGAAGACAACGCACCAAATGATTCTGTACGACTCGTCTAGTGTTATCTACATTTAGAGTAGGGCTATGTAAGTCTGTGCAGAACGTTATCGGGCTATTGTGGGCATCGGCGACAACAGTGATAAGCAGTGATTGATGGAAGCGAAGAAAGGAGGAGCGCGCTTGATAGAGCAAGCTTAGATCTGGCAAAACCCACGATCATTTATTGACTCGCATGACGTCCATATGGCAAATTATTACGCTTAAGCAGCCTAGCTAAACCCTTTGAGCCTTCTGGCTTCTGATTCTGGCCTTTCTTTCATCTCCATTTATTTTCTGACTGACTGACTTGAAACAGATTGAAACCTCTACGAGCGCTGTTTAGCGTGGCTGTCCAATAGGGCTGGCACCTAGGAGAGGAGTTGGCTTCAATAGCTGTGCCACAGGAGGTCCTCGGGTCTCTATATCAACCTTGAACTGCTCTTCAACTTCAGGTTGTCCTTTTCAACTGGTCCGACGTCGTTCAACGGACTCGTTCAAAACTCATCTTACTAGCACCACTGTATCTCAATATGGCACCGGCCGTGCCCAAGAAAGCCCAAAAACTTGGGCGCGCTCTCAAATCCGCAGCCCGCTTCCCGGGCCGTGGCAGCGGTCGAAACTACTACTCTCCCTCCCCAGGTGAACAACCAGTCGTCTTCCTTCGCGTCCAAGTCATTGGTTGTCGTGGCCTTGCCAGGGCTCGAAATGGCGCACAGGCAAAGGAGGGCGACCTCAATCCGTGAGTCTGTTACTCTCCCGTCAATACACACGACCCTGACCTCTGTTATCATGTGATTATAGCTTGGTCGTCGTATCCCTCCTCAACAATCGACATCACACTCCTGTCCTCAAACGCACTCCTAACCCAGTCTATGTAGCTAAAGATGCAACCTTCGATTTTCCCATTTATCTCTCTCTTGCTGATAGGCTAGGGTCCGTCGAACTAGTCGTCTGGGATAGGGATACCTTGAAGTTGAAGAAGGAATACGTCGGCGAAGTCGCGCTCACTCTCGAGTCTTGGTTTCGGGATGGCGACAGCGACCTGCTTGTCAATGGCCTAGGTTTCTCAGCTGAAACTAATCAGGTGCGTCCCTCTCCGCCATAGTCATGCAGGCTTCGTATTGATATAAAGTTGTAGCCACGCTCTGTAAACCTCGTATCGACACGTGCCAACACGCACGCATCCGGAATGGCAGTGGTCAAACTCGGTTTCGTTGCACCCCCTGGTGCACAATCCCCAATGGCTTTTGAGCGAGTCTTTGCTGAACTCGTAAAGCGATCCCGTCCGAGTCTCGTTTCTGCCCCTCCAGTACGTTCACGTGTTTCTTCTTCCTTTCCCGATTAACCCATTCATCTCCCATAGACAGAAGGTATCGGCACCCTGCGATCTCATTTGACAGGCCCAGCATACGAAGACGATGGTGGAATCAGTTCTGATGAGGAGGACCAAGACGACGACGATGTTGCAGAGGAAGACGATGAAGACCTCGTTCTCCACCTATCCCGTCTTTACATATCCCCATCTCTCTTACAAGATCAGTCTCTCGAGAACCGAGAACCCGAAACAGCACGTCCCACTGTGGCGCCCTGCGACATTCCCCGTCTTCACCTTCCTTCCCCGACACTCTCCCACGTCCTGCCCGAGGAACGGGACCCTGAGACTGCGCGTCCGTTACCTGCTGTTCCGACCACTACACCTACCACAACTCTGCCTGCTATGCCCAGCATCACGTCTGCATCGAAAAGCAGACTCCCAAAACTTTTCCCCCGCCGACCCAATCTCCTCACTTCACCATCCTACGACACGAATGCTCCTCCCACGGACCGCTTGCATCGACGGTCAGTGAGTGCGGGTGCTATTGCGCCCCTCCCATCTCCTGTATCACCAGGTCCTTCTAGTGCCGTCTATCAGACACAGAAAAAGAGGTTCCGAAAATCTTGGTCAAGCAAAAAGGTAGACTACAACTTTTCGGCTGCCAACTCGAACGATATAGTCGGGATCGTGATGCTCGAGATACAAGGCGCGACTGATCTGCCTAGGCTGAAGAACAGTGCGTTTGAACTCATTGTCGTTTACTTTCGGTGTTGACTCCTCTTTGCAGTGACCCGCACCGGCTTTGACATGGACCCCTTCGTAGTGATCTCTTTCTCCAAAAAGATCTTTCGCACGCGTATCATCCGACACTCCCTCAACCCCACCTGGGACGAGAAACTCCTCTTCCATGTCCGTCGATACGAGACATCCTTCAAAGTCCAAATGACGGTCTTCGACTGGGATAAACTATCGAGTAATGACCACGTGGGCGATGCATGGTTGGACGTAGGCGAATTGGTGAGAGACGCACCGCAGCCTGATCCACGAACGGGACTCTATGCAGACGTGTGCGGGGAGAACGATGCAGAGAGAACCGGAGAAGGAAGGGAGATGAAGCAGTTTTGTTTGCCCTTGACGACGGCGAAGGAAATGCCTTGGGAGGCGAAACATAATCCTACTATTTCCTTCCGGTGCGTTTGTCTTATTGTCCACTGTCTTCGGTTCTTAACTTTCGTGACAGAGCAAAGTTCCAGCCCTATGCCGAGCTTCGTCAGCGGTTCTGGGCACAGTATTTGAAGCAATATGATACGGATGATACCAATTCTATATCGCACGTGGAGCTCACATCTATGCTCGATTCTCTCGGCTCGACACTCTCTGCGCAGACCATCGACTCATTCTTCACTCGCCACCGAAAACGACCAGCAGAAGACGAATTAACGATCGAAGAAACGATACAATGTCTAGAAACAGAGCTCATACGACCAGCATGCGAAAAGAAGAGGATAGACACGATAGACACCTTCATGGATAGAGATAGCAGTGCATCTGCATCTGAGTCTATTACGCCTGGAGAAGAGCTTGGATTAAATCTAGCCTTTGGACGGCCGTTCTTGGGCGGGTTGGATTTCTCAGGTCCGCCGTTGAGCGCGATATTGGGGGAGGAGTCGCCTACGGATTTAGGAAGGTCGTTGTTTGTGACGGAGTCGAGCGAGAGGCCGTTGTTGACCCCGGAGCCTTCTGCGGGGTCGACGCCTGGTTGGTCTAGATCCAAAAGTGCAAGGCAGGACTCTGCTTCGTCGTCTGACCCCGACGACGCGACTTCAGCGCAAGCGTCCTCCTCAGACACCTTTGAGCGGGTTATCAATATCAGGAATTGCCCGTTGTGCCATCGACCACGATTGAACTCGAAAGCGGAGATGGACATCATCACGCATCTGGCTATATGCGCGAGTCAGGATTGGGCCAAGGTGGATAGGATTGTGGTGGGGAATTTCGTGACTGCGAGTCAGGCGCAGAGAAAGTGGTATACAAAGGTTATTTCGAAGGTGTCGAATGGGAATTATAGGATCGGAGCTGTGAGTGTCATAGTTGTCATCTCTTCCTTTGCTTAGTTGGGTCGTGCTGATGATGCGTTCTATAGAACTCGGCAAACATCATCGTTCAGAATCGGATGACGGGGCAGTTGCAGGAGGAGAAGATGCAGGTGTATGTTCGGCTTGGAATTCGGCTGTTGTATAAGGGTGCCAGAGGGAGGATGGAGGGCGCACGAGGTTCGTATATTCATATTCATATCCGTCATTCTTCCCAACTCGCCTTATTTTAGCTCGTCGCCTTCTCAAGTCGTTATCCATCAAACAAGGCGCCAAATACGACTCTCCAGAATCTGCTCGCGATATCCCGAGTTTCGTCGAGTTCCATGAGCTTAAAGTGGATGAGATCTTGGAGCCGATCAGTTCTTTCAGTATGTTTTCTCACCTCCCCTACCCCGCTGACCTGATTTTGGTTTGTCAGAAACCTTCAATGATTTCTTTTACCGTAAACTCAAACCCTCCGCCCGACCCATCGAAAGCCCCGACGACCCCCGCCGCCTCGTCAGTGCCGCCGACTGCCGTCTAATGGTCTTTGAAACCGTATCCGAAGCTACAAAGCTCTGGATCAAGGGCCGCGAGTTCAGCATTGCGAGATTACTGGGCGATGTGTATCGCGATGAGGCGGAGAGATACGTTGGTGGGCCTCTAGCGATCTTCAGGCTCGCACCACAGGATTATCATCGGTTCCATGTTCCTGTGGATGGGAGGATTGGGGAGATGAGGGATGTGAAGGGAGAGTATTATACTGTGAACGTGGGTGTTTTCGTTTTTGTCGGATGAGTTGGAGCTCATTTTTCTGTGCGTTGTGGTGTGGTTAGCCTCAAGCGATTCGGAGCGCGTTAGACGTCTATGGAGAGAACGTGAGGAAGATCATACCCATTGATAGTCCACAGTTTGGACGGGTCATGGTGGTTTGCATTGGCGCGATGATGGTGGGGAGTATTAAGACGACTGTTGAAGAAGGGCAGGATGTCAAGCGCGGTCAAGAGCTTGGATATTTTGCTTTTGGTGCGCAATCTCTTTCTGTGTTCTGTGCGCTTTCTGAATGAATGTTTGTACAGGAGGCTCGACGATCGTCGTTTTATTCGAGCGAGGAGCAGTAGAATGGGATGAGGATCTGGTGATTAATGGAAGAGCATGTTTGGAGACGTTGGTCAGAGTGGGGATGGGAATTGGAACTTGTAGGCGGCATGGCCCAAGTCACAGCGGTACACGGGTATGATTTTGGAATTATTTTTTGCGTGCATTGCACGGACATGACAGACGGTATACA
The DNA here is from genome assembly GCA_016628565.1 of Suillus placidus. Taxonomy (NCBI): domain Eukaryota; kingdom Fungi; phylum Basidiomycota; class Agaricomycetes; order Boletales; family Suillaceae; genus Suillus; species Suillus placidus. Next base: position 51,956 of record JABBWD010000035.1, read on the forward strand.
TATATCATGATCATTAACTTACAGTTCGTTATCGTATTGAGTTTCAATTGACGCGCATCGTGGGGCGTGTTGATTAGATTAAGTCTAATGGTTCCTTCTGATATATATAGCTTCGTCAAGAGATAAACTGGGACTAGGAAACGGTGTGATGGAGCATAGCCCATGGTGACGCGCGGTGACGCCTGAGATGGCTATGCCAGGCTATACCCTAAAACAGTCTCAGGCCAATACTTATATTTGCGGTGAGCTTGAATCCTCCTTTTCACAATTTCCATCTTCTGGTTCTCTGAGTGAGATCCTTCAAAGAAATTTCATGGTGAGTTGATTCTTAAATCATCTTCCTACTAAACCTCAACGATCACTCCTAGTTTCACCAACGCGATGGACGACACGAGGGGCGCGAAGAACGTCTCCATGATCGCCGCGAAGAATTCGAGGAAGGTCTGCATGGCCGCCGCGAAGCACTCGAGGAGCGTCGATTCGGACATGGACGTCAGAGAGAACATTCAGAAGAACGTGGACATGGACGTCAGAGAGAACATTCAGAAGAGCGTCGACATGGACGTCATGAAGAGCGTTCGGAAGAGCGTCGACATGGACGTCACGAAGAGCATTCGGGAGAGCGCCGTCATGAACGATTCGAAGAGCATCGCCGCGACCCAGTTCAGCCCCAGTACTCGCCCCCGTCTGAAGGGTTCAACAGGGCTGATTTCGTCTCTGATGAAGATTTCAAGAGGATGATGCACGGCGGCGGGGAGTTCGCAAAGCCGCTCACGGGAGGTGATCATATCCGCCCAGAGGACTTTGGAGAATGGGATCGACAGAGGTGAGTTGATCTGATCTGTGTGGCGATTGTATCATGATGTGAGCTGATGATGGACGATTCCACTAGACCACCTCAGAATGCTGGTTATCAAGCATCATACCTGCAGCAGTCCGAACCGTCAGGCCAGCGATTCTCTGAGGCACCTCTGCCACCCATCCCTCTTGCACAGCGCACATCTGGCTATGAGAGCGGCGCATATTCTCAGCCTTCTCACAACCAGTATTCTGTCCCAGAATCGCTGGACCCACGTTATGGAAGCAATGTGTACGCGCCCCCTGCTGGTGCTCCTGGGGCACCATCCAGTTATGCGCCAGCGGGAGGTTATGCTCCGCCCCCTCCAGCTAGATATGGACACGAGGCTTCTTCCCAAGTAGGATCAACCCGAGGTGCTGCGAGTGACTATTACAATGGGCCTTCGCCAGGTATGATTAGACTGTCAAGTATCGCTTATCTTTAAATATTAATGGCGAAGTAGGTCAATCAGCACAGTCATATTTGCACACCCCAGATAACGCAACCGCTTATGGCGATTCCCCTAACCCACCTCGCTACCAGCCTCACCCCTCGGGCGGGTTCAACGAAGAGAATTACAAGTCTCATTTCTCTGCTCACGCTCAGGCGTATGGGTGAGTTCTTTCTAATAAATACCCTGTCGAGTTGAGCTAAATTGAATGCCTTTTCTTGTAGTTCCGGTTATGATGACAAGCCGATGGCGAATGATGATATCGGCGCAGCTGCCGCTATCGAGGCACTGAAGATCACAGCTGCAAATAACCAGTCGGGTGACAGGCAACATCAGGGAGGTAGACCACAGGGTGGATTCCATCCCAATGCGGACGCTCCGCATGCGACACCATCTGCCGGCCTTTCTTCTGGTGCGCAGCATTCATCAGACATGGGTGGGGGACCGAGTGGTGGGAAGCCTCAGGGGCGACCGCAGAACACAGAATATGACGACGAGGACGAGGATCCGGCTGCTAAACCACAGGCTCCTGCAGGAGGTGGTGGCGTACAGGACAAGATTGTAGGTTTCCTTACCGTCTTTGTAGTTGATATGCTCAATCCTGCAGATCGCCTTGGCGATGGCCCAGGCAGGCAAGCTTTTCGACAAGAAGGGCGGGGGAGACGACCAAGGAAAGTCGCAAGGTGAGGTTTTCCGCCTGATATATCATCACTTGCGCTAATGACGTACTACCCATAGCTATGCAATCAGCAGCGGGGACTGCAATGCGCTTAATGGGAGAGTACAAGTCGACGGGTAAAGTAAACATGCAGCCAGGGGAGATGCAGAAGCTTATGGGGCTCGCGATGTCGCTGTTCTGAAGTTAATATGTATTATTGATGTGGCACAGAATTTGTAATTGATCTTGCAGTCATCCACAATTCGAAGACATTTGGTACGGTCTCAACGGATGTAGATAGATGGGCTGCATCTTGATTTAGCTACGAGAATAAGCCTCCGTATCAATTCGCGAACCTATCCGTTCGATCGAGGTAGTTTCAAAAGTCTGGTCTGCTTTATCGTCTGGCTGATTCCAGGTATTGACGATGTTGTGGTTTGGGGCTGACGACGGTGCAGTTCTGCCTCGAGACGAGCCAACTCCTGCGTACAAAAAGTAATGTCTTGACATGCCAGATTCCCCACAGGGGTCTTGAGCTTCTGACAGATCGTATGAGGCGCATAGCAACTTTATCTCTGGTGTGCGCGATGTGATGATGAGGTTGGACATTTTGAGAATCAGCTTATTGATGTGTCTAATGCCCAAGGGTACCATCAGCAACATATCCCCAATATCTTTTACGACTCGCTATTCGCCAGCTCTTTCCCCACTTGATCACAATGAGGAATGTCATTGTAATAGCAAGCCCGACGAAGCCTGCGGATATAAACGTGTTCTGGTAACCCATGTGAAGCCAAGGGGTGATCCCATATCCCTGCAAGAATACGCGTCAAAATGTTAAGGTGAAGTAAATGTCTTGACTTACAATAGCAAATGAAAGGGTATTCTACATTCAAGAAAATCCATATTCAGTGTGGGTGTAAAAATGTGACGAGTTAGGGCACTTACGCGAACAAGAATGACAGCTATCATCACCTCCCCACTCAAATCTTTGTATGAATCCAGGGCGTAGCTAATAGAGAGTGAAGAGCCAATACCAGTCGAGCAAGAAATGATGCCCATGCCAAAGACGAGGCCGACCCAGCTGATGCCCTTGGACGCACCAACTCCCCAGAGGATGAGAGAAGCTGGACATAAAAGAAGCGAAACAACCATAAGCCAAAGGCGATGCTCTGGCTCTCGGATACCGCGCGTTCGACGAGCATATCTCACAGCAAACCGATCACCCACCCACCCGCTATAGAATGTTCTGCACCCATGTCAGAGGATATTACGAGGGCAACTCAGAAGAAATTTACCCAAGAAACATGCCAATTAAAGGGCCGAGGTAGGTCAACCCGACAAAGCTTGCTCTGAAGTTATAGGGTGGTTCGCTGAGGATCAATGAACAAGTGGCATTCAGGACGTTATACCACACGAGACATGTTCCATACTGAAACCCTGCCCTATTAAAAAAGTCAATTTGCGTTCTCTGCATTTCCAATGGACGACTTACCAGAAAATGACAGGGAAGCGCAGCAGAATTACAGGACGGTACGCCATCGTGATCAGCAGCTTGTTTGAAGCATAACGCCCACCAAATAGAGCGAGCCGTTGCGAATATGTTTTAGGTAAGCCTGTCAAATCCCCAGAAGAGACAGGAGATGAGGTAGTTGACTCCTTGTCGTCTTTCTCGGCATCTGGTTTGGTGCTCAAGTGTACGGCTTCTGTCGCTTCGCTTGTGTTGCGTACGAAGTTAGTCTACACTTTGGTATCAGCAATAATCAATACTAATCATATACGACACACCTCTTCCATAAAGAAAAACAACACTATGAGGGAACCGAAGTTTATGATCGCAGCCCAGTACATCACCCAATGCCATCCTTGACCATCATATATGAACTTGGTCAAAAATTAGGACAAAACTTAGAAACCGATGTGCAATTTGATACGCACACCAGCGATGAGTGGTGCAAAGTAGTTCGACCTGCTCGCGAGGTCAGCACAAGTCAAAGTCTATAAACTCAAGACCGACCCAAACAGAAAGAGTGTGTAAATTCCAATATACGTTCCACGTTCATGCGCAAAGAACTATTAGGCGAAATGAGCTCATTTGAATAGATAGAGATCTTAGTGTGCTTACCACATCTGCAATGCTGACTTCGCACAGACTCTCGACAGGAGTACAGAGATAACCCTGCACGATTTTGCTGGCGATCCTGGTGGTGAATGATCATCGAGTGGCCTTTTAACTGAAAGATGCGATGCATACCACTGGCCTTCTGTCTTGATGTACGGCGTCAATAGACAGATGGCCTGCCAAACATTAGTCCAACATTAGTCAACCTTCAAGTCGTCGACATCTCGTTGTCATAGGCTCTTACAGTGTTGCCAAGGACTGAAATGAGATATATACCACGCTTTCCAAAGGTAAGAGCAAACGGTTGATTTATCAGCGCTCCCCAGCCCAAGACTGGTATTCCAACGTCATCTAAACCCGATCATGAGAGACAATGATGACGACCTACAAAGAAACACTTTTCATGACAACAACGACACCGTTGAATATAAGCACAAGAAGAAATGTAGAGACAGGCCCACTGTATCCGGTGCCCGCATTAAGCGTTGCAAGAGGTATCCCCGTATCATTGGAAATAGGCTGCAAGACGGAGTAGAGCACGGTCGTCCCGATGCCAATAGAACTTGTGTCTGTAGACTGAGTAAGAGTCCAATACATCATCTGTCAGTCCTTAAGACATACATATCATCACGCAGACGATCTGCAGAAGTTTCCGGCCTCTACTCCAGTTCAAGGGATCGTTAATATCATTCGAAGGCGTCGGACTGAGCACGATGGCACTATCATTTCCTGCGTGCACAACTGCCGTTTTCTCCTGGACGTTGACCAGGTAAACTGAGCCAGGCACTACGGAGTCATCGATGTCGTGCATGATGCAAAGCGGAGAAGGGAGACCTTCCAAGTGGAAAAGAAATATTGACGGCAACGAACTTGCATTATATGGGCGAGGGTCCGATAAGGAGCTAAATTCGAGAGAAGCATAAATAGACCACGACTAGAGATACGTATTCTCCAAAATCAACTGACAGAGTCCCACTGGAAGTGTGCTGAAGGATGTAATGAACCTGCTAAGACCGCGGGGCGTTTCCTTAGTTGCAGTGTTCGATGCACGTCATACATCCATGTCAATGAGAGAGACTCGAGTCACTCTGGCACAAACTGTGGATCCTGCCGTGGATGGAACCAAACCCTGTTATCATCAATACATACAATGGAGAAAAGATATGGGGACGCACAGTTTACAGCATTTCTCCAGCGGCGGCGCACATGACCGTATCACTTGAACAGACAAATGGATGTTCCTTCGGAGTTCCATGAGAAATAGACACTAGCGAACAGAAGATAAGGTGGGCTTCACGCGCTCCAATCAACCAACGATACCGGGCTTGTCAGAAGTGTGGGATCGCAAAAGTCAAGTACAACGTAAAACAAACGCACACAACTTTGTACCACCACCAAAGCAAAAACCGAGCCATGAGATCATGAGTTGGGTTTATTGTGTAAAATACAGCCATTGCGGAATACCGTGCGGTTAAGTAAGTAAGTCTAGTTATGCAAGTGCGCGATCAGATAGAAAGCAATCAATCAATCAATCGGCCTCTCTTTGATCGATCGAACGAAATAGAATAAGTAATGATGCAGCAGAAGAATCAAACTATAACGATAACGTATCCTTCCACCGCTCAACAATATCTTGACCTCGGAAAACTTCGTGCAGGACTTCCCGTACGTCTTCGACATATACGAAGCGGATTCCTGTCTTAACACTCTCTGGGACGTTCTCTTCAATGTCCGCGCGGTTCGCTGCGGGGGCTAGAATCGTCTTTATACCTGCGCGATGAGCAGCTAGGATCTTCTCCTTGAGACCGCCAACAGGAAGCACTTGGCCAACGAGCGAAATCTCGCCAGTCATGGCTGATGAACAAAAAGGTGAGTCACCTGAAATAAAATCTATCAATACAACTTACCGATGTCTGGATGGATCTTCGTCTTGGTGAAGAGAGACACAAAGGCCGATAGGATAGCAGTCCCAGCACTGGGACCTTCTTTTCCAATACTACCCTCAGGCATGTGGACGTGGATATCACGGTCCGTGAGGAATTGTTCCTCGGGCGTCTTAGTGATGCCAAGTTCGTAAGCGTGCGCCTTGACCCAACTAAGCCCAATCTGCGCACTCTCGCGAATAACTTCGCCGAGTTTACCAGTCAGCTGCAATCCACCCTTACCAGGCATGCTCTGTGAAGAAGAACCATGAGCATAATCTGTATCCGAGCATAGAGAATAAACAGACAGTAGCCTCGACGGGCATGACAGCGCCCGACCCATTGCCTAAGTATCCTAGACCAGTGCTGACACCTGGAGGTGGAGGAGACACGTACATCCTGTCTTTATGATAGACAGGTGGACCAACGTAGTCTTTCAGGTTCTCTGGCGTGATGCGGACGTGTATATCATCAGGAATCTGTAGTGGCTTGCGCTCCTGTGTCGTCACAGTTTTGCGGTCGCCAGATTCATTGCTTGTACTTTCCTCTGATGCGACCTCATTGGGCTCGTTGGCAGGTGGTTCTTGAGACTCAACAGTCTTGGGCTGAGGATCGGCGGAACTCGACGGGGCAGGTGCACCGGTAGACGCAGCTAAGACTGGTTCAGGGAAGACAGTTTCGCCAAGGTCGAGGATGAGTTTCAGTGCAGCCTTCCGGTAGATCTACAGCACCCATGAGCTATGCATATGATACACTGGCGCAATCCCCACCTTGTCAATATGCTTCTTCAGATTCCGCACACCGCTTTCTCGACAGTAATACTTGATGAGCACGTCGACGGTGGAGGGCTCGAGGATAATGTCGGTGTCCTTCAAGCCTGATGCTTCTTTTGCCTGTGGTCCGAGGTACTTTTCGGCAATAACACATTTCTCCTCGGAGACATAACCGCTGACTTCAAGGACCTCCATGCGGTCGAGGAGAGGTGCTGGGATCGTGTCAAGGTTGTTGGCTGAAAGCGGTGTAAGCGTGAGTACGAGCAACACGGAATATCCTCCGGACGACTCACCTGTGCAGACGAACAGAACGCGGGACAAATCGACGGGAACATCCATGCTAAGAAGGATGAATATACGTCATGCAGAAATGAAGTGGACAACACTCACTAGTGATCCAAGAATCCGTTGTTTTGTTCAGGGTCCAACATCTCAAGGAGCGCGCTGGCAGGATCGCCATTGATTCCTCTCCCGATCTTATCCACCTCATCAATCAAGACCAACGGATTCTCCGTCCCCACCCTCTTCAGCGCCTGGATGATCTTTCCAGGAAGCGCACCGACGTACGTCCTCCGATGGCCCTTGATCTCTGCTACATCCGTCAAACCACCGACCGAGAAGCGGAAGAATTGTCTGTTAAGCGCGCGGGCAATCGATTTACCGATAGACGTCTTGCCAACACCAGGAGGCCCAACAAGGCAGATAATTTTTCCTTGGACTGTTCCCCGAAGCTTTCCCACAGCAAGAAATTCCAGTATGCGGTCTTTAACGTCTTTAAGGCCATAATGGTCTTCATCAAGAACTTTCTGGGCATGTGTGATGGAGTAGTTCTCGGGTGTATGCTGGCCCCATGGTATCTGTAACACAAGTGTCAGTGCTAAAAATTGAAAGATGATAAAATGCGCACCTGAGTAAGCCATTCGAGATAATTACGCGTCACGTTTGCCTCCGAAGCAGCAGGTTCCAATCCCATCAATTTGTTGAGTTCCTCGTCAAAGACCTTCCGGACGCCCTCTGGCATCTTCAACGAGGCGGCACGCTCCTTGAATTTTTCAATGAGCTTGTCCTTCCCGTCCGATTCCATACCGAGCTCCTTTTTGATCCCCTTGAGCTGCTCCATCAGGTAGTACTCGCGTTGACGCTTCGCAATCTTGCTATCCACGTCACGCGAGAGTTTACTCTGGAGCTGAGCATTAATAAGCTCTTTCTTGAGAACTAGGAGGGCCTTGCGGAGACGGTCGTCGACGACGAGACTCTCAAGCACGTCTTGAAGTTCTCCAACCTCACCAGAGGATACAGCGGCCGCAAAGTCTGCGAGCTTGTCGGGCTCGTCAAACACATTGGACGCAACCTGGTTGATAGAGAAGTTGGTAATTTGGTCACGGAAGAGAGGGTTAAGCTGGGCGATGTCCTTGAAGACGGAAACAATTTCAGACATAAAGGCACGAATGTACTGGTCGTCTTTGTTGTATGGTTGTGTTACGAGGTTGTCTACCTGAACGACGGAGATAGCATGCTTGTGCAGGAACGAGGTTTGAACAGGACCTGAGAGGGACGGTGAATTACTTATCGCAATGAGTTATGAGAGACATACCTTGTGGTATCTTCATGACATCAGCTTCAGTGGGCGTGGGAGGAGGGGTAACCGTTTGCGTCTCTTCCTGTACTTTAGCAGTACTAGTATGTTCACCAGCCTTGATTAGTTCCGTTATCTTGATTCTACGGTGTGGATACAAAACAGCAGTGAGACCCTCTTCTTTGTCGTCACCAGTGCCACTGTTTGCAGCAAACACACTAGTAATCTGAGCAAAGACACCGACCGGATGAACCGAATTAATATCCGTAATGACATCGCTATCCGTATGTTCGTCCTTTAGCAAGAAAGCGCCGAGATAGGGTTGACCTCGCTTCATCATCTCCTTGATGGCAGCGACGACAGCTGGATTGCGAACGACGACAGCCTTGTAAAAACCAGGAAAGAGGGGACGTCGTGCAATGGGAAGAGCAAGAACCTGGGGATAGATTTCTGGTACAGATTGTTTAGCTATTGAGCTGGGAGTAGGTGTTGGCTGTGGAGATGATGGTGGTGGTGGATCGGAACCGTCGCTACTATCCCCGCCAGAGGAAGAAGACGGTGGGGACGATGACTGGGCAGATGATCCCGTTGGACTTTCGTCATCTGGGCCATCAAGCTTGACAGACTTGCTACTCGATTCTGCCGCGTCATTCTCAGGTTCTGATGGTGCTGGAGGGGTGGGTTTATTATTGCCTGACCAGCGCGGAGAGTATAAAAGAGGAGATGAGCGAGCAGGGGTAACGAGAGATGTCGAAAAATGTCTCGGGCTAGCTAACCTGGCAGCTATCTGAGTACCCAAGCTCAGTGACGATCGTGGAGCGGTCGTGTGCAATGCTCGGGTGGAGCGTAATTGTTTAGCGCAAGACGCACTATTCGCCCTAAGGCTGCCTCCAAAAACCATTGCGGACCGATTCCTTCTCACTAATTAAAGTGAACCCAGCCGCTCCTACGAAAGAAAAATGAGTGTGCAGGTTAATTCAGTAGCTCTTCGAACCAGTGATTGAAGATCAATTCTAGACGAATTAGTCAGCATAAAGTACTCACGTGATCATATAGGACTTATTAAGTATAGGGTTTACTAATACTTGATCTAGATCTTTATGACTTGGTATAGTGACTGGTCAAGTCTTAGTGCCACGTCTTGTGGATATGCTACCGTCTACCATTCGCCTTTCGCCCAAGTCGCATCGCCTGCATATGCATAGATCATTCACCACTCTCAATCCCATCCCAGCCACCTTCCTCCGTGGAGGAACATCGAAAGGCGTATTCCTGAACAGGGCTCATCTTCCAGAAGACCAATCACAATGGGGCCCCATCTTTCTTGGGATCATGGGCTCCCCAGACACAGCCAATGGTCTACAGATCAATGGCATGGGCGGCGGCATATCAAGCCTGTCCAAAATATGTGTCGTTGGCTCGGCCTCTGCGGAACAGAAGGCGCAAGGCATTGATGCCGAGTACACTTTTGTCCAAGTGGGCATCCGTGATACTATCATCGACCTCTCTGGAAACTGTGGAAATCTTTCCAGTATGATTGGTGTATTTGCCATGGACGAAGGATTCTGTTCCCGAGATCCCTCCGCTCTATCCGGAACCACCACTACCATTCGAGTCCATAACACGAATACAAATAAAACAATTGATACTACATTTCCTGTGACCTTTGCTGGCGGTAGCCTACAGCCAAAACTAGACCTACCCCAAACCACAATGGCAGGGGTCCCGGGAAAGGCCTCACAAATAACCCTCGAATTTATCTCTCCAGCAGGTGCGCGTACCGGCAAACTACTTCCAACAGGGAAGCCGGTCGACTCCGTGAACACACACGACAAAGAAATCCCAGTCTCCCTTGTCGACGCAACGAATCCCACAGTGTTTGTAACATATGCAGACTTGTGTTGCGTTCTTTGCCCCTCGTCCCTCGTTGATTTTTCAGACCTCAACTCGCGGGAATTGATGGAGTCTATCAGGCGGGCAGGTGCAATCAAGATGGGTCTTGATCCTGAGACGCAAGCCCAGCCAAAAATTGCAGTACTGTCGCCGTCGTGTAACCAGGATCATGACGTTGGTATTCATGCCTTCTCGATGGGCGTCTTGCATAAAGCCGTACCCATGACAGTCGGTCTGTGTCTTGGTGTTGCTGCGAAAGTCGAGGGCACGCTGGCCTGGGATTTGACCAAGTCAATGCGTGTCGGGAGAGTGGAGGAGAGCGAGTTCATCAGAATCAAACATCCGAGCGGCATCGTAGAAGTGGGAGCAGATTTTGGAGGAGATGGTGAGGTCTTGAAAGCGAAAGTAGTTAGAACGGGCAGGAGAATCATGAAGGGGGTTGTCTGGTGGTAAATCTAAATATTAATGGGGGAGCTCACACCTGGGAGTTTACAATTTATGTTTATCCATACTTATGCTGTACAATTTGCGAGTATGGGAGCGATATTACCAAGATAACTATTCGATACCCTGGATATGTACATATGTAAGGACCACAGCACACAGAGGACAATTGTGCCGAGGAACTGCAAAAAGTGGTTCAGCTGAGGATCGAACTCAGAACCTTCTGTGTGTGAGACAGAAATCATAACCATTAGACCACTGAACCGTTGGTGCGTCTTCCCACCTTGAAACAATAATCCAAGCAGCGCTTGTGTCCTAATCAAAATCATAACTACATTGCCTGCTCCCTAGTGTACCTGACGGTCCTGACCGCTATTTCTTAGACTTGTCGGGTCCAAAGAAATTCAAAAGACCACTACGTTTCGGTGGCCTCCCAGCCTTGGTTTTAGTCCCGCGTAAGGAGTTCGTCTCCTTGATCTTCAAATTAGCCTGTACCGGTTTGTCCCCCGCCTCATCCTTCAACTTCGGTTCTGCCTTTTTCTTGCCTCTGGATTTCTTCGCATCCTCAGGCGCAGCTTCCACAGCTTCGTTTTCACTGACGGATTCATACGAAGAGTATTCTTCCGTGTCTGGGAAAACCTGATGAGAAATGGTGCGTTTATCACTTTGAAATGATGAACATACGGGTGTAGCCTTTGGCATCAGTGATGGTGCGATTTTTCATGACATGACGTTTCTTCAAACCGTTGCGCCCAACGGGGACTACTTTCCTAAGCTTCCTCTTCTTCGCTCCCTCGGGCACAGCTTCCTCTTCACTGACGGATTCATACGAAGAATAATCTTCCGTTTCTGGGAAACCATCATGAGAAAAACATTTATCACACGGGAATCGTGAACATACGCATGTAGCCTTTGGCATCGGTGGTGGTGCAACTTTTTAAGACGCGACGTTTCTTCAAACCGTTGCGCCCGACGGGGACGACTTTCCTAGATTTCCTCTTCTTGGCCTGCGGCTTGACGTGCTCTTCTTCTTCCTCGCCGAGGCTAGATATCAGAGCGTCAACGTCAGTTTGGTCGACCTCGTCACCAGTATCGTCTACCACATCATCGGGGCGACGAGAGGACAAGCGGGACGCCCTGACAACTTGATCTGCTAGCTCATTAGCATAGCATCGGGTATAGTCTGTGACAACGGACCATCATCAATATCCATCATTGCCGCAAGACTCCTCTCAGAGTCTGAAGTCGACCGAGTGATTTCTTTGTGTGACTTTCTCGGGACTTCCTCATCCTCGTCATCCGACACCACAACACCCTTTTTCACTCTTGCATTACTCATTGCGGAAGGCATCGCCTTCCTGTCTTTGGGCGTTGGCTTGTCTTCGACGTCTACATCCGAGTCTGATGGATCGGGCGATTTGCGCTTAGTAGCTCGCTGGAGTGAAGTAATGATTGATCATAGACCTCCCTATAGATAATTCTGCCGACGTACCTTTGGTTCGACTGCAGGTACCCTTGAGATAGGCTTCTTCGTCAATTGCAGACCCACATCACTATTACCCGACGGTTTATCAACCAACTTTGCCGATGACGACGAAGTTTTAGTATCCTGTCTAGGTTGAGGCTTGGCCTTATCCTTGACGCGTGCTCCTGATGTGGTCTCCTGCTCCTTACTCTTGCCCTTACTCCAATCTAGTTTACCAGTCGGCTTGCGTTGTTCTTTCGTTGCAGCAAGTGGTTTTGCATGCTCCTTGTCCTTCGACACTTCATTCTGCTTATCCTTATCTGTCGTCTGCTCTAATTTTCGGGGTAAAACAGATGGCTGGGGGGCGACTGGCTTCCGCGCATCTAACGTCGTCTTTGATGATGATGCAGAGACATTTTTGGATAGTCCTTTCCTGGTCTGTGTCTTTGTGAGATCGCGAAGAGGAGCCAAAATATCCGAGCGACCTTCACGTGTTCACCGATTATCTTCCCGTTGAGCGCGGGGTTGCCCTTTGTGTCTGTATTCCGGACACTGACCGTCGGTTGGCAAATCAAACCAGCGTCCTGCCCAAACATGAGTGCATTTGGTCCGCCCTTGCATGAAGCACCTACGCGTAAGACCGAGGGCGACAGGCTGTATATATACACGGAATGTATACGGGTGAATTGGGCTTTCGCATCTGTGGCACACCGTTCTCATTAGCATCAGAGCGCATAGAAGAGCAAACAACACGGACGTTGCAGACCATCGCAGTCTACCAGAACCATCTTCGTGTGCATTACAAATTGGTGTGCATCGTCATCATCGCGAGTGACGTCCATTTCATCAACCAGGCTTCCATTGCTGTGCAGTGGAGCGATCTGACCAGAGACCATGTACGTCGCGAATGATGATGTGTCGGTGTTTGCTGTTTCCGCTAGATACGCGGCAAGTTCACTGCGTAGATGTAGCACTTCATTCAATACGAAGTTATCAGGGTGTCTTACTTCTTGGCGTCATTGACGTGAATACCGAGCTCGCGACTCAAGGACCGGAATGTAACCTGGTAAAGATGATCACGTCGACGTTAACCGTTGAGGGTGTGCATCCCTCGTACCACATTTTTCTTAATAAATAGCTCTTTAGTGAGGAAGTCCTTGGCTCGCGTAGATGTCATGGAAGACGTGAAGTAATGAGTCGTGAGAGTAATTGACACGGACGCGTTATCTCACGTTGTTGGACGCGTCTTGTAAGAAAATCAAACTTCGCGCTCGGCTTCAACTCTATTTGTACCCATTATTCTGTGGCCGTGACAGCATCTGCAGACTGCAGGCCATAGTCATGATAACGTCATCTAGTGGCTCTCTAGGAATTTAGTTCGGAGTTCTTTGCAGGGGTGTAATGTGCTGAAGAGCCGGCTGATTTGAGGTGAGACTAGATTTAAACGCTTCACCGTGACCTTAAGACCCCAGCCTGAGCGCGGAAATGTTTGACATCCTCACTAAGCTCTCGGACACATAACAAGTTGCTTGTAGTCGGGAGGATAAAATTGATATGGTTCACGGTGGGCCGAGCGTCGAGGTAGGCGTTGAGATTATCGTGTTTTTGGCTATATCAACGCCGTCATCATTGACGTTGACTCATAGGCCCATTGGGAGACGGTCGCTGATTCAGAGCTGAAGGCTAAGTTCAAACGGACGACTACTCTTGCCAGTAATGACCATCTGTTCCACACTGCCTTGACCCCTTACTCAGGAAAGTAGCGCGTCGGTCATCAGTCAATGTTCCTGAAGTCGAATCCAAAGCAAGTGCAGTCGATCACAAGCTCCTGTATAGAGTCCACATACCCATCGCATCCCAGGCCTCAGAAAGTAGTGGTAATCGAAAACACGTCTTGGCAAGTCGTCCAAAGAAATACACACTTTAGTTTATTCCATCCAGAAACCAATAATAGGTTAGAATGGAAATATAAAACAGCTTGGGCTCCGTTTTCTTCGCCAAAGAAAACTTCACATGACACGATTACTGTGTGGTACACAAGACCTTGTTTAACCATACATTGTCATGATTCACAATTCCTCTAGACCAGTCAGAAGTGACTTTGCAGCGAATACAATGATCATTTCCTGCAGTTCTTCGATCTATTGAGAGCGCTACTTGCTGCGCGCAAGTATTGCGAAGAACTTCATTCTACGTTTTGTGTGACATTGGGATAATCTTCAGAACCCCCGGAAGCTCTCGCCAAGGTACGCGCTCTGACCAGCTGGAAACATACATACACTTAATCGCCTGAGTAGAATTTCACCCCCTTTCACAGTCATGGTTCGAGTCATGACCGTTGTTGTGCCTCCCACCGCAAATTACGCGACCTTGCAGTACTCCCAAATTTGACGAGGGCTTGGAGAGCCGTCTCCGACGGTACTTCTTTCTGCCGAGAAAGAATTCCTCGTAGCTGTATCGCAACGTCGGGATATTGCTTTAAGAATGGAAAGGTGGTGTTGCTCATTCCAGAAGCGTAGATCCGCAGACATCGGTCTGTTTCGGGGTGGATTGGGTCCCTCTCTGGAAATGTGACATCAAGCTGCGGATCCAGGTCCACATTGAGGTCGAGAAGGAGAGCGATATAGGGAAGACCAGATGGGCTAAGGCACTGGATCGTCTCATGCGTGCGCGTGATGTGACTTAATTCTCGTACATTGCGACGCTTCCCCGCTTTGTCGGAAATGAAAATTTGTGATACGCGTTCCGTACCCTCAGAGCCCAGGGCGGGATCGTCGAAATATATAGGAATCATTTTGTCGACGAGCGGCTGCAGCTGGCAGCATTGCACCGCGCTTGTGCGATGCCAATGTCGCAAAGTCCACTCTTGACCATCGCATCTAGCACTTTAGTCTTAGAAATAATATCGCGTGACAATGTTTAGAAGCTTACCTTGACTCCTCGGCCGTAGTGTGTTTGGGATCAACTGTAGGCGAGATAAACTCTGTCATAGGCACCCAATGCGAGAAATTGATGTAGGCATGCTGAAATGCTGTCTCAGCCTCCTTTCCCGCCCTCGACCAGAACGTCGTGCCAAAAAGGTATGCCAGGAACTTGATGACAGATACCTTCTGGCAGTCTAGCAGTTCGGCATCCTCGCTTTTGTTATAGCGTAGATCCTGGATCGCGTCTTCGGAGGGGTTCTCGCGGATGAAGAGATCCTTAGCAAGAAGCAGCAAAAGCCTGCTGGTCAGCTCTCCGCTCTGTCCGGTTTCGACCATCCCACCATCAACCTTCTCCTTCAAGACCAGTAAAGCTTGCAGCAAAGAGTTGTGAGTTTCATGGAGCAACATTGCTGCAACGCAAGACAGAAAGGGCTCCGATGGATATCCGGTATGACTCCAGATCCTATCTTCAGTCGTCGAGAAGCATACGCGCAAGTGACTAGCCACTGCTGTTTCGACATAAGAAACGGCATCGGGGTGACCAAAGCAGATATCGAGACCAAATCTCTGAGACAGGACTGCGAGAGCCTGGTCGGTAACTCTAGGGTCAAATGATTTTGACTTGCATAGCTTCTGGGCAGCCAACTCCATAACCCCATCGACAACCTTCTCTTGAACGTGTGATTTCCACCTATTCATGTGGTCAACAAAACTGAACCAGGATAAAAACAAAAGACAAACAGCGGACGACCGAATCCGACAATATGGTGAAACTTTGCAACATCATTAGCCAATATATCACACAGACGGGTCGCGAGCTGATCCCAACCAAGGTCGGTATAAGGGGGATATAAAAGCTCTCCAGCTACTGCTACCCGCTGGGAATCATCTGCGATATTGTGTGTGAGGGCCAGAAATTGGGGACGTGAAGCAGGCACTTACGGATCACTTGAGGAGCTGAGAAATCGGCCACATGTGAGGTCGTAGATGCGAAAACGACCCAGACAGGTGCATCATCGTTGCGAGAGTAGGAGTTAATCACCCTGCCAAGAATACGCGATGGACGAAAACCCTTGCCGCTCAACTTGCTGAGAGGATGAGCCTCATCAAATGCAATCACGAGTTTCGGCTCATTATCGCCCTCGCCCTCGCCCTCCTTCGCCTTCGCCTTCCCCTTCCCTCCGCTCTTCACTGGGGCAAATATATGTGGCATAGCAATCACCATGCTTTGGAAAGCATCTATAAGGAGCGATTCGCCTTCCAATTTTGGAACCTCGACCTTCTCATCTATTCGGTGTGAGCCACGGTGGTCGATATGTGCAAAGCATAACATCTACCTTTCAAATTCTTCTCCGATGTTGGCACAACATCGGTGCCCTCGTTGGCCCCTTTCGACTTGCTATTTTTCAAAGACATATTGCTCAGTTGTGAGATGGTATTCTCCAATGCTACTTTGGGGTGCATCAGCTTGCTAGAGGACTGTAATAGAATTCAGCCTCGTTCTGTCTATCGAGCAATCATCATCGCACCGAAACAATTTTTTTTGCGGCGGTGACACTGGTGCTCTCTTTCGGTATTTTGATCTTGTCAAAGATCTGTATTAAGCTTCAGCATCGTCCCATCTGTCTAGCAATCATGATCGGCCGTGCTCACTGCCTGATATCGAGATTTCACTTTCCCAAAGAACTCGGTACGAGCCTCCGAGCGCATATCGCACATTTTGTCATTCCATCCTTTAATTGCAGCATCAGGACTACCAGAGCGCAATGGAGGTAGTGCGCTGCTCAGGTCGTGCCGGAGCGTCTGGAATATGGCCGTAAAGAATGCGCAACAATGAGCGGTATACTCGGCTTGAGTGCAATCCATTGCATGATCCACCAATATACCCGCAGGCACTAGGTCTCGCTTAGGGAAGCCTGTACGATCATTTGGTTCACGTAGGTTCATGTACAAGACAAGAACACCTTTGTTCCGGAGCTAATTGGATACTTTTAGCCACTTGAGACATGCATGCACTTTAAAATACCAACCTCAGTCATTAGTCTTGATTTCCCTGTGCCTGAGCTCTGTACAATGGAACAGAACTTGGCATAGTAAGGCCTCCTGCAGCCGCTTGCCTTGAACTTCTTGTCGTTTTTTTTAGGTAATCGTAGAAGCCGTCTACCGCCTCCCCAACATAAGGTCTGACGAATGAATGGTAAAGGAATTCGAACTCGTCCTTGTCTAGAATAACATTGATGTGAGATAAAACTGTGAATGCAACAGGATAAGAGCCTCTGACCTCGAGCCAACTCGGGCGGCGTGGGGGAGCTAGTGTCGGACATTTGCATTATCTCTGCATTGCCAGTAAGCGTCAGCAGAGGGGCATCTATATGGATCGCTCAAACACTTACTTAGGTCAAGAATGCGGGAGTAAGAGCCTGTCTGGCAGGCGTCGCGGATAATCTTGCGCAGTTGTGGATGTTGTTCTAAAGACGCGAGCGTGAACTTCTTGGTGTCAAGCACATCTTTCAAGTTGTGGCGATTGAATAGCACGGCCTGGACATATACGGTACCGAGGAGCGTAGCGAACACTGGATCCAAGTCCGTGTCCGCGGTCTCGGTGGAGCCTTGTATTATGGGCAGAACACCCGTGCGAATTGTATTGAGTATAGCTTGATCAAGTTCATCACGTTGTGTCTGTGTGAGTGGTAGGGGTGCCACAGAAAGATCCTGTGACCCTGATTGTGCTGGCTGCCACGACATGGGATCGAGCGTGTCGGGGTATACTAGTAGGACTCAGAGTAGGAGGGTGGCGGTATGACTTACCAAATCGGGAACCTTGAACACCGCGACGCATCCTCCGAGTCATGCTGCTGATAGCCTGATCATCAGGGTTGCATCACTCGATGTTCAACGCACGCATTACTTGTATACGTGTTGACAGCGACAGCCCAGCTCGAGAGGAGGACGAGCTTGAAGCACAGTGGCCGTATTATCATCGACATCCCGGGCCGGCGCTCACTGAGGCTGGTCATTCGCTATTTGGCTCTTCCCTAATCCCAGTACACTACCATGTCTCGCCCATCTCCACTGGCGCAAAATTTGATCTCACGTCTGGCAGTTGCGGTGGTCAGCGATCATTTCTGTCCGTATTTCAGCTATTTTACAGGTTCATAGATAATCATTTGACTCACTCTCTTTACTGCGCTGGTATGCGACCGGTGGAGCTGATCGAGCTAGTGCTTATTTGAGAGTATCATCGATGTCTCCGGATCATCGGTGTTCTCCAGCACTGACGTGGGATAGATACAGAGGGTACGTGCCGTGTCTGGACTCAGGAGCATCAACGACAGTCCTATACTAGTACGCGCCACGCGTCCGAAGTTCTACATTCACCTTGCTGACTGTGGCCCATGACGTCGGCAATAGTCTTCTCTACCGGTGGAGTTTTCGAGCCACCATCCGGAGATGGCAGACCCTAACACTATAATATACGCTCGATATAATCATCCTAATCGACGCTCGGCGTTATGAGAAATGGTGAGTATTCATGATCTCAAGAGCCAAGTACTATGTGCATGTTTGAGGTATGTATGGACATTTATTTTTATGTCTCTCCTGGCTATGTTCCAGCGTTCAACATCTTCGGACAATATACCTTAAAACGAAAAGTGAGTTTTCATTGTATCGATTTTGTTGTTTATATTCGATCTCGATTTGTAGAATGTTGAACCTTTGGACCTCCCTTGCGTCTGAGTGTGGCAGCATCCTCTCCCCTCTCCACTGTCAAGGAATAGATATGAGTATCCCAGTGAGGGCACGTAAAGCAGGCTTCCTATGCTCAGGTCATCTGACTGACGGTAATGTCCTTTCTGCTTTGTTTGATTTGCTTAAAACCATATATTTTCAATGTGTATCTTATTTCCGTGCTTCTGCGGAGGCCGTCCTCAGTATCTGTTAAACATTTTTACAGTTGCATCGTAGTTCTACGATGTAGTAGTCTGACCAGGGACCAGTCCCCAGCAGGTGTTTCGATTTACGGCATTCTGGATGCAATGATATGAATTTTTAACGCTGGGCGCTCAAATCGTTTCAATGACTTCTCACTCGTATCAGATGGTCGAGACCATTAGTTGCCCATCTCAGCTGGTGAAGAGAGTAGTCCAGCCCAAAGCAGGGTTTCAGACTCTTGCTGAAGAACTCAAGTTTTACATTATGAGCTTCCTTTCTTGCCGAGATATTCTGCGTTGTGCATCCGTGGGTCATATTTGATATTGTCATTGCTCTTGGTAGTGTAACTGACAATCCTCTTCCAGGTATGCAAGGCCCTTCGACAGACATACATATCTTCCTCCGAGCTCCAGTACATCATTGAACTTAAAGGCCAACACTTGCTCCCTGTCGCCAACACGGAGAATCGCTCCCCAATTTCCAAGCGCCTAAACCTCTTGAGGGATAGAGCTCACGCATGGTTCGATGTTGACTTCCACTCTTTTGAAACAGTCACCGTAAAATCGTACTCCGAGCAAAAATATGTCGTTAATGGGCATCTCTACTTATGGGACCAAGATGAAGACCTGGCCACGATCATTCCAATATTTCCAAAGCTCTCGCAGCAAACAATCCAGCGCAACTGGTCTCCAGGAACGTTGTGTTCAGTTTCCAATTCAGCCAACCTCGATGTGTTCATGGACCCAGCACAAAACCTGAAAGCCGTCGTGTATAAGGTTGATCATGAGACACTCTATATCGACCTTGGAGTACTGGATCATGATAGTGCTCACCCCCAAGCTGCTGGACGGACACTATATGTGTCGGGGCCGCCCGGGTATGACAACAACCGCGTTCAAACAACTAGTGCGAAGCTCAGCGGTTGCGGAAGGCATATTGCTTTGCAGCGCTCCGTTGAGGTCACTGTGGTTGATCATGGAGCCGGGATTTACTACGAGAACATGTGGCAGCTGCAGATTTGGGACTGGCAACACTCAACGACATCCAACGTGAGCTTTGGTCAGAAATTGTTGAAAGTCATGACAATTGACTCTCAATCTAGAGCGTCCTCAGCGTCACAACACTACACGGAATCGGTTTTTGTTTCCTCGGAAATAAAAGAATATTGGTTGTCGCCGATGACAATCTGAAGCTTTATTCAATCGAGGACATATCCCAGACGCCGCAATTTCTGGCATGCTTCCTGTTGCCCCTCCCGTTGTCGTACATACAGTGTCTCCTTCCGATGGATGATATTGAGCACCACTCGCTGTCGCATGTCCAACCAACGATGTACACCTCGGACGCTAAACATCGACTAATATGCCTCATCTCATCCTTTCCCACTCGAGTCTTCATCATTTCCACAAGGATTTTCTTCAACGTTGACGGAACGGCAGCAGCAACACCAATACCTTGGAACCACTGGGGCCCTTCAAATGCTCGTATTTTTGAGCACCATTATTCGTGCAAAGTTCACGTTTGCGGGAATCGGGTTCTGCAGGCATTCCCAGTCTGCACGTCAGCCTCAAGCCCTAACGAATATGTGTTGCATATGATGGACTTCAGCCTATTAGCTGTGACGAACAGGCGAGGTCTAGGACGAGTGGTGAAAGAGACATCCAGCATTAATTTCGCTGGCAAGTCTGCGGAGAGTTTGACAATTTCAACGTCCCTACCTTATGTCGAGGTCGTATCTGATAGGAAGTTCAGTTTTGACGAGTTAAAAGCCATGTGGATCGATAAGGATAGAATTTACTTACTCAACACAAATTGGACGCGTACGTTGACCACGCTTGAGGTCATCAATGTTTAGAGCGGACAATTAGTAGCTGGTTATGAAGATAGATCGTCGACAGGCTTCAAGTTGCTGAAACTTAGACTCTCTATGTGCTGCCTTGGACTCGCCTGTTAGAGCATCTAGCGCTCCTTGTAAACGAGCTGAGTGATGACTGGAAAATGCAAAAGGGCATGATCTCAGGGAAGTCCAATATCCGCATAAGCAGTACATAGGCATTAGAGTCTGAACAGGGTCGACAATCTATCATAGACCGTCAATGACCTCGAGTTTGTCCGAGAGCAAATAAATCCTATCCTTATGTATCCATATATCCTTCAAATCGTCCACACCAAACTTTCTGTCCAATACGACCTTGACGTAGGGCAGGAAAGTCGTCAAGCACTCCTCACACCCGTTGCGTATATACGCTGGATCAGTGACATTTAATGTAGATGGCTTTCTCACTACTCATCCTAGACCCCGTCTGTTCGTCACAGCTAGCGGGCTGAAGTCCATGATACATAACTTAAATTCGCAATCCGAGAATGACCTGCGTTTCGAGACTGGCCCGTGGACTGGGAATAACAGCAAAACTCGATTCCCGCTAAGGTGAACTTTGACTTCGTCGTCGGATGCCAGTGGGAACCGGAAAATACGAGTATTCGAAGGGCCCCGGCATTTCCACGGTATTGGCATCGCTACTGCCATTTCGTCAAGATCGAAAAAAAATCCTGGTGGAAATGATGTAGACGATACACGAATCCATGTGCGCAGACGCGGTAATGCAAAGTAGCCGGTGTTTAGGGTCTGAGGTGTACATCGTTTCTTGGGCTTCCATCTGCGGTTGTGAGCTACATACAGTACCATCCACCGGAAGGAGACATGCTGTCGTGCCCAGCAGTTGGACGGGCAGCACAAAACATGCAAGCAATTCTGACATACCCTCGATTGAATAGAGCTTCAAAAAATCGTCTGCGACAACGAACAATCTACCATTTCCGAGGAAACACAAATCAATCGCGTGTGGATAATGGTGGTTGAGCAATATGAGGACACTCTAAATTGAGAGTCAACTGTGGAGTCTTTCGACTATCTCTGACCAAGGCTCATACCTGATGTCGTTGAGTGCTGCCAGTCCCAAATATGCAGCTGCCCGGTGCCGCATCCCATAGTTCGAAGAAGCACGCTGTAAAGCGATATACCTCCCCATGCCCTTGAGCTTCACACTGCTGAATCCATGTCGTTCTCTTCGAGGATGAGTATATAGTACGGCGATACGCATATAGGAATTGAAAGTGTCTTCGAGCGTAAGAATGCACTTACTCACCTGAGTCATCAGTACTAGTGTGATCAACATATTGGATGTCGTTCAACGCGCGTGTTAATACAAACCCAGTATATGAACACGCACGCATCCGATTGAATCTGTCTACCCACCACTTCCACTCGATGCTAGCGCTCAGCGCTCAACAGCCATCCCTCCATCTGACTAGAGTCTTAAGATTGTATGCCGACAAACCGCGAAGCTCTATAACGCCATCACACATATCTCCTGCAGGAGCATACTCAAAGGAAGGATGATCGGAGGTGTAGTGGCTACTGAGAGAGAGCAAGCACAGTTTGATTCCGAACTACATAGCCTGCCAAATCCGGGTCCCGGGAGCGTGTGAACTTGCCTCCAGACGTTTCTACACCGCCGAAATGTTTGATTTTGGAGTCAAATATCTGCTGAATCTTATCGTTGTCGGTAGGTCCGTTCGTCTGTCGAGATTTGTTTCGCTCTTACCAAAGCTTCTTCAGACGATGTGATCTGGGTCTGGTATTATGGTCGCCAGGGCACCATTCAGAGCTCGGGTGTCAACTTCCTTCAAGATCTCCCGCAATGCATGGTGCTGTTGTATGTTCTACAACGATTCAAGGTTGAGGATTGGGGTCGAAACAAGGACTTCCTCCCAGTTCAAGTTGGGAAGAAACGACGCCACAAAATCAACATCCAGGATGAAGAACTCGGCGAAGTTGAGCTGCTTCATACCAACCACGACGAAAGTGTGACGCACTACGGACTGCAAGGACGTGCCACCAACGTGGTCCCTGTCACTAGCGACGCGCTAGCCAAGAAATGCGAAAACATCCTGGACGGGATGGTGGCCAAGGAATTTTTGGGAGAGGCGAATCGCACTGGCGAGCCGGATATCTTGAAAAGAGTCGAGATCGCTGAGGTGCGCGATACTGTAAAATATTATATGCCCGAGCTGCTTTGGCACCACCGGCTCATGAATCCCACGTCCGCCATCCGGGAAGCGCTCGGCGTTCCAGAACTCACTACGGGCAGTCGCGTGCTCTACATCCTCGTATCCCCCAAGTTCCAGCCCATCGCGAAGCTTTACAACAAGGAACTTTTCGACGTATGGCGTCAGTGTATATTATGTACGTGCTTCATTCAATTTACGTGGCTCTTTGTTGACATAACGTGCAGGCCACCTTACTCTGTGGAAGGAAGGGGTCTATCATCGAAATATCAGCCCTGGAAACTTGATGTGGTACAGGAAAAACGGCAAACTGATCGGTGTCTTAAACGACTACGATCTATCCTCGTTAGCAGATGACCTGGGTCCTCTGGGCGAGGAGCGCACAGGCACAGTACCGTTCATGGCGCTCGATCTTCTCTCCGCAAAGGCTCAACGAGGCGAAGTCAAGCACCTATATCGCCATGATCTGGAGTCGTTTATCTGTGTTTTTATCTGGATTTGCTTGCGTTACAGGGAGGGAGTCCTTCTACCAGCGGAATTGCGCCCCTTGGATGAATGGGCGACATTAAACGCTGTGCCATGCGGCCAGATGAAATTTTTTTTCCTAAATTATCTGCGACTTTACTACCCCTCGGACATCGATTCACGTGTAGGGGTTCTCCTTGCGGAGTGTGTGGAGGTGCTTCGAGACGATGCAAACCGTTGTTCTGCTCGTCTCGACCAGCTAATGATCCGAGGAGTAGCCGAGCGGTCCAATGATGAGCAATTGGAAGATATCGATGGTTTTTTACGCATGTTTACAGACCTGATGAGCTGGTTTGAGCTCTCTGAGCTCAGCAACCTTTCACAGTAATTTCTTTACTTCTACATACGTTTCTTTTGCTGATTGCAATATAGTACTCTGTCAATTTATCAGAAATAAGATCGATAGCAGCGCGCCAGGTAGTTCATGTTTTCTTGGTGAGAGGAACTCCGCTATCTACCAAAATCTTGTTCTGCACGCAATCAATCATGATGCTCACTCCGGGTCCCTAAGAAGTTCTTCTAAGAATCTTGATTTTGGGATTTATGTTCCCAGAGTGGAACGGAGTCCGACGCTCGCGCCATGTTTCACAGAAAGAAGACTGTCAAATCCATGACTCAGTCGCAGTTCTCTACTAGTATTCTTTTGTCCTCCTATTGGTACACACACAACCGTTACCCCTTTTACTAGATCCCTTGTGCTGCGTGTTAATCATGGGTGATGTCGGACAATCAATACCATGTAATCCCTCGCAGGAAATCCTTCTTCTTGTCTCAGGGTCTCAGCCCTCGCTCATATATGCATATACTCCTCAGTCGATCTCGAGGCCTTGAGAAAGAGCGATCCATCCGGTGCTTCTGCGCCCTCCAGTTCCGTACCCTTGAAGTAGCCTTTGGGTTGTGATATAAACTGAAGAGAAATGCGCAAAGGCGCGCTGAGTCTTCAACACATGATCGTTTTGATGGATCTACTTAGTAGTAGTACCGACTTGACTGAAATCGACTCCCAGGATTCAAATTCAGAATTCAAATAAGTCAGGGTCACGTGCGCGTCTTGATGGGAACGCGTCGTCGGAGTCGAAAGTACTGTAGGTCCACAACCGCCACATCAATCCACTGATCAGATTGGTCCACCACATTTGCGCCACATTAGTCGACCAGATATAAGGCAAGCAGGCAGCAGTCGTTTTTCTTGTTCCCTTAGTTTTCTCCGCCTCACTAGTTCTGCTCATAACGCTCAGTCACCGTAACTACAACACCTAGCGTCATGTCCCCTGCTGGCGAGACTGGCACATCGTCTACTCCGCCACGCGCCAATGCTCCAGCTGATGGTGCTAGCAAAATAGAATCCACCCCAAACAGCCGTGGGGCTGCCGTCGTCAGCGAGAACATCGGCTTGGTCGGTGTCCTGTGCGCACCTTTCCTGTTTTTATGGAGTAGCACCTAACATTCCATCAAGGGTTAAGGAAGTCAGCCCATGGATTCAACGGGACATCGAGCAGACCAAGCAGTGCAAGGCAGATGCCATGCTGCAAGCCCTCCTGCAGCGCGCGTCTTGCACTCCGGAGACTAAACAACCCGAGCTCCTGCAAAGGTGCCTCAAGGGAGTTCTGCCGGTTTGCAATGGACAGGTCTCCGTTGGAGGCATAGACTCTTCGGGCGTCGAGACAGCCCTGAAAACATAGTGAGTGCGCCTTCGCTGATCAGATGTTTCCACGCTTACACCGATTGCAAGCATTCATCCAGGCGTGGAAAACAAGTTCTACAGCCCTTTTATAGAAGCCACCAACATCGCACTCGCTTGTCTTGAAGAGATCAAGGTTGACGGTATGGGTGCTCCTGTCGCCACCGTGGACATGATCTGTCAGCAGAACGACATGCCCATGTACCAAACTCACCAGACGGAGACATCTCTTCGGAAGCCCGACGCCGTCCTTCTTCCTTTGAACAGTGCATGCGCTCCCTTCGAGGATGAGAAGGGCGGCAAGAAGTGCAAACAGAAGCGCAAACAAAAAAACGACGAGAAGGACAACATAAAGGACGACAAAGACGACGTAAAGGACAACGTAAAGGACGACAAGAAGGACGACAAGAAAGACGACAAGAAGCGCAAGGCTCATATGGTCAAGAATGCAATGGAAAAGCCGCCAGCGCCGATCCCCTGGAAAGATGTTCTAGCTTGCATCGAGTTCAAGAGAAAGCCGCAGGGAAAGAAAGGGATTAAACCACCGCCCCCTTCGTATACGGTGACAGGCTGTGTCCCTACCAAGCCAGAATATCTGCCGGTGGATCATCTTAAGCCTCAACGCCAGGCGCCAGGCCCTTCGCAGACCCCAGCAACACAACCTGCGTCCGACACTGCACGTAAGTGATTGTATTTTTTATTCCAAGATCAAACTATATCGGCCGTGTTGCAGTTCTATCTTCCGGGCTTGCTGCTGCCAAGCCTTCCCAGGGCGGGTCCAGCTCCAAGCCTTCCCAGGGCGGGTCCAGCTCCAAGCGCAAGGCTACGGACACTTTGGAATCCGCCCCGAAAAAAAACAGGACCGACACCGACGATCCGGATGTGACCGTCCAGACGGGTTTGTACGCCACCGAAATGTTTGCGGCCAATCTTGCCGTCAATTATCTGATAAATCTTATCGTCGTCGGTGGGATCGTTCGTCTGTCGAGATTGGTCGCGCTCTTACCACCGCTTTTTTTAGACGATGTGATCTGGATCTGGTATTATGATCGCCAGGGCACCATTCAGAGCTCGGGCATCAACTTCATTCAAGATCTTCCGCGATTCATGGTGCTGTTGTATGCTCTGCAACGATTCAAGGTAGAGGATTGGGGCCGAAACAAGGACTTCCTCCCAGTTCAAGTTGAAGGGAAACGATGCCACGAATTCAAAATCAAGGATAAAGAACTTGGCGAGGTGGATCTGCTGCTTCACACCAGCCACGACGAACGAGTGACGCACTACGGACTACAAGGACGTGCCACCAATGTGGTCCCTGTCACTAGCGAAGCACTCGCGAAACAGTATGGCAACCTCCCAGATGGGATGGTAGCCAAGATCTTTTGGGGAGAGGCAAATCGCACTAGCGAGCCGGAGATTCTGAAGAAGGCTGAGGAGATCGCTAAGAGGCACGCGACTGTCCAAGACCATATTCCTCAGCTCCTTTGGCACCACACGTTCACGAATCCCACGTCCGCCATCCGAGAAGCGCTCGGGGTTCCGGAACCCACCACGGGCAACCGCGTGCTCTACATTCTCGTATTCCCCAAGCTTCACCCCATCACGAAGCTTCACGGCACAGAGCTTTTCGACGTGTGGTATCAATGTATTCTGTGTACGTATTTTCATCACATTTATGAGGCTCCTCGTTGACATGGCGCGCAGGCCACCTTACTCTGTGGAAGGAAGGGGTCTATCATCGAGATATCAGCCCTGCAAACTTGATGTGGTACAGGAAAAATGGCAAACTGATCGGCGTCTTAAACGACTACGATCTATCCTCGTTGGCGAATGTAGTGGGCCCTCGGGGCAACGAGCGCACGGGCACAGTACCGTTCATGGCGCTCGAACTCCTCACTGCACAGGCTCAACGAGGCGAAGTCAAACACCTATATCGCCATGATCTGGAGTCGTTTATGTGGTGTTTTATCTGGATTTCCCTGCGTTACAGGGAGGGAGTCCTTCTACCGGCACAATTGCGCCCCTTGGATGATTGGGCAACTTTAGACGCTGTGGCATGTCGCAAGGAAAAGTTGGACTTTCTAAGTAGTCTGTCAGTTTACTACCCCTCGGACTTCGATTCACATGTAGGGTTTTTCCTTATGGAGTGTGTGCGGGTGCTTCGAGAGGATGCCAACCGTCGATCTAATCGAATCGACCTCCTAACGATCCGAGGAGTAGGCGAGCAGCCCAATGATGAGCAATTGGGAGATATCGATGGTTTTCTACGCATGTTTACAGACCTGCCGAGCTGGGTTGAACTCTCTGAGCTCAGCTACCCTTCACAGTGATTTCTTTACTTGTACATATGTTTCTTTTACTGTTAGCAGTATGTGTAACTTCCAGTTGTGTATAGATAGAACATTCCAAGCGGTCACTTATGCTATGTAGATATCAATGCGGTGAATCATGTAGGCATTTAGAAGTCGTCATGATCGATCATGCAACTTCTGAGTGCGACTCGTCAGGTGGTACCATGGGCGCTTAAATTTTTCATGTGATAAATTTCTCACTCATTCGAGAGATATCTCGAGAAGTTCATATTGTCAATCTTGCTTGTAAAAGACTTAAAGGAGTGGACTACGAAATGTTGATGAAGCCATTGCAAAGCAGGCTTTCTGTCTCTTGTTGTACGCAGTCAAAGGCATTAAAACATGGGGTATTATTCTAATCGCGATGCAATAAACGAATGAACGATCAACGTCCGCATCCGTAGGTCTAATTATCTGTCCGTCATCCAAAATTCATGCGGTGGCGAGATGAAGCGTGACAAGACAAAATGACCGTCCGAAAAAATGCGGTATGCGTATCCGGTGAATGCTCCTCTGACACCCGCACCGCCTTACGACAAGAACACCATTGCAAACACCACACCGACAAGTCCAGCGCCAAGTGATACGCCCATGGTGGCAGCACCACCAGTTTTAGCTGGTGATGCGCCAGAATTGGTGCTGCTTGCTGTTGACTTTGCTCCGCTTGCACCTGATGAACTCGTGGTCGCTCCTGATGGCGTCGGCTGACCAGTGTACAGAGCCGTGCTTGCGTACGTCACGCAGTTCGAGCTCGGAGCAGGTGTGGCGGTGTATGGCACGGTGGTGATAGGGCCAAGAGACTCGGGGGGTTGGAAGTAGGTCGAGGTAGCGCCACCGGTGGTATAGACACCGACGGGAGACATGTCGTCACCCTGGCAGACCTCGAAAACACCCTTCTGTGCGTTGTTGGGTGCGTTGTATGCGCAACCGAGACGGTCATAGATGTTTTGGCAGAGAGCCTGTTGGTTCTGGCCAGCGGGGTCGCAGATTTTCATGCAGAAGCCGCTGCCACCCATGAAGCTGAAAGGGAGATGAGACATGTGGACAAGAGGCGGGAAAAAGAACATACTTTGTCCAGTCAATAACCTGTTGGTATGAGGCATTGTTACCGCCGTTGCTGGGGAACGCGTTGGAGTACATGAGACCGCCAAGAGGGTTACCACGCTACGAGCCACGTTAAGGTTCCATCTATGGGAGATATCTCACAGTAATTTTTTGCTCACCAGATCAGCACCGTGGGGGTCCAACTCGCCTCCGTAGTCATCAGCAGCAATGTTGACCATGGTCTGGTCAATGAAACCGGCGATTTGGATGTAGTTGGGGGTCTTGATGAGCTGTACGCCTTGGAGAGCACCGGCGGGGATGACACGAGTACCGTGTCCTGGCTTTGTACACCAGGCAACTTCCTGGCCTTCGGTGTCACCAATGGTGGAATTGGGCTGTGGGGGGGCCCAGAGGCAGAAGTCTGCAAGATTTTAGAAACCACGAGTAAATTAAAGGACGGCGAAACTGACCGTCTATGTGGTTCACAAACGAAGTTTGACACATGGAGCTCTGGTTCTCAGTTGTGGAGTTGCAAATGTTGTAACCGACTTGGGGACCGCGAAGGGCAGCAGTATTATAGTCGACTTGGTAAGGCTAATATACGATGAGCACTATTCCATTACGCGCCGCCGCAAAGTGCACTCACGATACCAGATGGGTAAGCATAGTGCTTGTCAACGAGAGGAGTGGGGTCGGCAGGGTCGGGCTGAGCGTTAACAAAGGTAATGGCTGCAACAGCGAGGAGGGCAGATGAAAGAGCGGACGGAGACATGGTCTCTAACAAGTTCGGGCAGTTGTGATCTGCAGTGAAGGACTAATTTGGATGGCGAGGCGCTCGTAGATATAGAAAGACAAAAGAAGGTTGATGCCAACCAGTTGATGTCCTCCTCAAATAGGTTTCGGCTATTCCCGTTGTCAGCCGACGTGCACTGACCACCCCACGTGACACATAACACGTCGCGTTTAAACCCCGACGCGACTACGTTTAAAGATCGATAACCCTCAAATCAATCAACAAAATTCACCCTCATCCTAACCATCATGGCAAAATCAGCAACAGGTTAGTTCAACGCGTCTTTCGCACTAAACATCCCCTCATCGTCGCATAGAATCAACGACAAAGGCTGCAACAAAACGCGCTAACGCCAAAACCTCCAAGGCCGGTTCGTCGTCCCTTTATGTTTGTTCTTCGTCCTACTCATTTCATCACAGACAAGGAGGACAAACCAAAGCGTGCACCAAGTGCATACAACCTCTTCGTACAAGCCCACATGAAAGAGTGGAAGGAGGCACATCCCGGCGCACCCATCAAAGAAGCCATGTCCGAGGTGCGTATATGCGCATGTATGCGTCCCTCTTATGTCTGACACACCTCCAAGATTGCAGTAATGTGGCGGGAAGCACCCGAGAACCCAAATCGCGGCAAGGAGCCAAAGCCCAGGAAGCCAAAGGCTGCAGCTGGCGCACCTAAAGCTAGCCGCAAGAAGAAGCAGACCCCACCACCATCAAGTGACGCCGAGAATACCGGTGAGGCCAGCGACGAGTAGTGCATCATGTATGTTTACTTCTTTCACGCCGTTGCGCTCACTGACATCTGCAGTCTCCTGCTTCCCTTCCGTTGCCCCTGACATTATATTTCTCCGTAATCGTTCACTTCACTGTACTCTTTCACATCCCCCTTGAGTTGTAGAGCCGTGTGTATGCTACAATGCAGCTATTTATTCAGATAGACGTGGCCAAATACACATAGCCTGTCCACCATCGCGCTTGATCATACCGAAAATCTGGCCATGTTTACCTGTCCATGTAATGGCAGTTGATGCACGACCTCCGACCAATCTTGTCCTTCGGTGTTCCCCCTCGTGACACCTGGACTTACCGCTTACGTATTCGCGTTGGCGAGACGTGCTCCCTCCAAGGATCTATGCCTCCATTAATGACGATCACAACGATGGATGACATCGAAGTTGACGTAACTCGTGCAACTTTCAAGTACAGCCCTATTCTGGGTGAAGGTCAGCTCCTTATATGCACGCCAACCATAATGTGTTAATGCACTGATAAACTTCAGGCAATTTTGACGAAAGTGAGTACTGCCCGAACATGTGTCAACGACGTTCACTCGTTGACTCTGTCTAACTACTCGCGCTTTGCAGCCTGTCACACTAAGAAACCAGCTTGGAGTTGATCCTTCTTCGCCCACACAGTCGAGATGAATGGACTCGATGTAATTTGGTCTTGCATTAACTATCGTCCTTCTAATGGAGACTAGTACTAGTTTTGCGTACAGGTGACTATTCGTCTCGAGCTAGTACTGTTGGCAGGTCGCGTATCAGGTACAGACGGCAAGATGGCCGAGCGGTCTATGGCGTGTGACTCAAGCGAAAGCTTGCCTGATAGGTTCAGGTTTCTCATCCTCGTAAGAGGGCGTGGGTTCAAATCCCACTCTTGTCATGATTTTTGAAGAAGGGCGGTAGATGGAACTCGTGGCCTTGCTTTCTTTTTTGTTCCTTATGTACCTTCTACTCAACCAAGTCGGGCTCGCGCAAGAACAACGTACCATGAAGCCAAGCCTGCCGAAGACAAGGCGTGCGTCCGGATGGTTTACGGGCTCATAGGTCGCGAATCTCCGCTTGAACTTGTACTAGTCTCCAGTTAAGTGACCACGCTCCAATCACCCTCAAACGTGGATTGGTAGACAGTACAGTATACCCACTGCTATCTACCACAACGCGCCTGGCATGGCATCAATATTTGCGTGGCCAGTTCCAGTGATATTCTACCCAGATCACTAACGCCCCTTCAGCTATCGCCTCCAGCAGGTTTTCAAGAGTTTTCAAACTTTACACCAAGATACATTTCGCCAATCCAGGCGCAGGCTTTAAAAAGTCTGATTCAGAATTCGAATTCCCGAATTCCCCAAGCCTTTTACGCTGGCGATGGCGCATCCGCCACTCAGATCTCAAGCGGCCACTACTGCCTTTGGTGTAGCCGCGGTGGTGCGCACATCACTTTAAACTTTCGTCAGATACCGAAATCTAGACGCATGCAGCATCTGGGGCCACCGTCACAGACCCTTGTACGAATGTGTATGACCACGTCTTCTTCGAGATCTGCTGGAAATTCTGAGCTGAACGGGAAACGTGCCGGATGGTACCACACAAATCGTTCACGCTCTGTGCTATGCCACCAGTGCGGTTATTGAAACCTGTCTTGCTCGATCGGCCCTGTTCAACTTCGCCATTCACTCACAGGAGTCAGCGCAAGTATCATGATGTCTCTTTCCAGGAGACAGGTGCGGCTCTCGCATCTCGATTGTAATGGCGTCTTCGTTCTGGCTTAAAGCGAAGACTTCCTATTGAAGGCTTGGTCTTTGGAGTGATTTGGTGCTGGACATACGCCGCTCTGCCGTCCGGCTGAGTGAAATAGTTCGATGTAGATGCAGCAGTCGTCACTCATCGTGGAGAGACCCAGCATCGTAGGTGATACTTGGCGTTCTCGATACGAGTCACTAGAGACGAACACGCCCGCCGGGGCGTGCAGTACGTGCAGCTAAATTTTCGTCCTGGTTTGATCGGACAAGCAAATAATCTTCCTAAGTTCGTCCTATTCCCAGACGGATTCGGTGAATATATCGTTTTGAAATTACCACAGCATTCTCGAACTTCACGTGTTAACCTGGGCCTGCTGCTTCATGATACTATGATTCTTTGTCAAGTAACTGAACCATATCTCTACTTATGTCGAGAAATTTACGGTGGATCTCGAGCCAGTTTTCCTACTCGAGGTATCTTTGGCAAATGTCCAGCCATTTCTACTTCGTCTAATTTTCTTAAAACTGTAGTTGCTCGTAGACCAGTAAGTAGATGAGCCGTTGAACGGTTGAGGTATTCTTGGACTCCTGGTTGTTGCAAGGAATTTTACTCTTTATGTAATTGTGGGCGCTCAAGCGCTCACTGATGTGGCACGAGTCACTGCCAGTGAGCGCCATTCTCTCTCTTATCTTGTAGAGACTAACAAGTTGCTCGTCTCACCGTCAAGTGGTGAAGAGGGTGGACAACGAAATGAAGCCCGAGGCAGGGTTCTTGTCTCTTGCTGAAGAACTCCTGTTTTACATTCTAAGCTTCCTTTCTTGCCGAGATATTCTTCGGTGTACATCTGTGGGTCGCAGTTCATGTTATGGTTGTCCTAGATGGGCATCTATCCTGACGATCCTCTTGCAGGTATGTAAGGCCCTTCGCCAGACGTACATGTCCTCCTCCGAGCTTCAGTACATCGTTGAAATGAGTGGACAATGGTTGCTCCCTGTCCCCAACACGGAAAATGGCATTCCTGTTTCCACACGCCTGCAACTTTTGAGAGACAAAGCTCACGCATGGTTCAAGGTTGACATCCACTCTTTCGAAACGGTGCTCATAAAAGGGGTAACACAAACTCGGAAAAATTTTGTTGCTGGTGGGCATCTCTACTTGTGGAACGCTCAAGAAGACACGGCCACGATCTTTCCAATATTTCCAAAGCCCTCACAACAATCAATCCAGCGCGATTGGCCCCCAGGAGCGCTGTGTTCAGTTCCCCACTCATACAACCTCGATGTGTTCATGGACCCAGCACAAAACCTGATCGCCGTCGTCTATGTTGCTGATCACGAGACAGTCTATATTCGCCTTGGAACCCTGGATGGTGATGATGTTCACCCTCAGGCTGCTGGGGAGAGACTGTTTCTGTCGGACAACTCGTACAACAGCCTCGAAACAATAAGAGCAAAGCTCAAAGGTTTCGGGAGGCATATCGCTTTGTGGCGCCGCTTGGACGATGACAATTGGGCTTCATTGGAAGAGGTGTGGCAGCTGCAGATCTGGGACTGGCAAAACTCGACGACATCCAATGTGAGCTTTGGTTTGAAGTGGTTGAAAGACTTAACAGTTTATTCTGACTTTAGAGCATCCTCAACGGTGGAGTACCCTACCAATCCAACACCACAATCGATTTTTGTTTCCTCGGAAACAATCGATTACTGGTTATAACCGATAACTTGAAGCTCTATTCAATCGAGGACATGTCCCAGACGCCGGAATTGCTGGCGTGTTTCCTGATGCCCGTCTCATTGATGCTACGGTGCCTCCTTCCGACGGATGATATTGGGCATAGCTCACAACAAGTCCAACAGACGATGTACACCTCAGACCCTACACATCGACTCCTATGCCTTACCGCGTCCTCTCCTCGTACTTCCTTTTCTAGTTCTCAAGTCTTCATCATTTCTACGAGAATTTTCTTCCATTTTGACAGAATGGCAGCGGCAACACCAATACCATGGAAACATTGGGGCCCTTCAAATTCTCGTATTTTCCGGCACCCATATCATTTCAAAATTCACATTAGCGGGAATCAAGTCTTGCAGGCACTCCCTGTCGGCACGCGAAACTCGGAGTCTATGTTACATTTAATGGACTTTAGCCCGCTAGCTGTGACGAACAGGCGAGGTCTAGGACGAGTGGTGGAAGAGCCATCTACGATAGACATCAGTGACTCCACCGGCAGATCTGGAGGGAGCTTGACAACATCCCTGCCTTACGTCCAGGTCGTACTTTCGGACAGAAAGTTCAATTCTGCCGATTCAGAGTTACAGGACATATGGATCGACAGGGATAGAATTTATATGCTCACTGCAGATGTGGAACGCGAAATGTTCGGTGGCGATCCGATGAATCCATTGCGGCCTATTGACCAGATTGAGGTCGTTGACATCTAGAGCAGAGCGATGCGGTATCAGCTAGTTCATGATTAGCTAGGTACTTATGAAGATTATCGGTCCAGGATACTATCTTCATTCGATCAAGGCCCGAAGATCTGACTATGGGAGACTAGGTTTCAAGCATGTGTTACCATAGAGTATAACTCTCGAGGCCAATCCCGCGTACGTCCAGACCATAGACATTGCTATGACGGTACCACTTATAATTGATGCTTCCCTGTCGATGCCAACTCTCACCATCTGGCTGTCGAACCTTTTTCTCGGTTCGATTTTTCACTCGAGCGAATACAGAGGGTCGTTGTGCAACAGCAGGATGCTCTGCGCACGATGATGCTCAGGACCTAGCGAATCACCGTAAGTAGTCTTGGACTGTGCTTGTCCAGCGTTCCCCGACCTCTCTCAGTCGCCAGACGATCAGTCGTTTTGTCACCGGTAACTTCAGCGTATTAACCGTCGAGATTTCATATGTTGGGCAGGACGTTCTTCCGATTCAGCGTAGACTTCATGATCACTTATTAATGTGTTGTTTGATGCAGTTTTATATTTATAGATTTCAGTGCACCTTGCCGCAGCCTTGCTGGTGCCACGTGTTCAGGAATCAGGAGTCATGCGTTCATTCCAAGTTCACCCTCTCGTCAACGTAAGCTTGGGCTAGCAATCATACGTGGTCTATTCTTGAGGTTGTGAAAGAATGTACGTATCGGAGTCCGTTTCTTCGCATGCTGCTACGTCTGGGACTACATACGTGTATTCATGCAGGCACCCCGCCGTTTCTCAGTGGGATATTGTCAATGGCTTTTACGGGTGTTCGAAGTGATTGCTGAATT
This sequence comes from Suillus placidus, assembly GCA_016628565.1. Lineage (NCBI taxonomy): Eukaryota > Fungi > Basidiomycota > Agaricomycetes > Boletales > Suillaceae > Suillus > Suillus placidus. Next base: position 87,209 of record JABBWD010000035.1, read on the forward strand.
CTCGCTCTTTAGTAATGCTCGTGATTAGGTTCACTCGGACACGCGAAGGTAAGACTTTTCTCATTGAAGGTTCGGGGTGGTGCTAAATACGTCAAGAACGGCACCGGAAACATTTTGATCTTTTACGGAGTTCTGAGTTCAACGTTCCGCGCCACTAGTCAACCACTAGTCTCAACACCAGATGCTTTAGGAAGCCCGATGAGGACTCCGACGCCACATCACTTCTATGTCTGGATTTGCGCTCTACCTGAGTCATTGCTTTTGCATATTCACGACCACCGATAGCCAATTTGATTCAATCGAAGGTCCCCGATTGACATTCCATTTCTACTTGGCTTCGTGCGACAACCTAGCTTCCGTCAATCATGATATTTATTTCTGTCATAAAAGCAGTGGACTAGCACAAAGGTCCTAGTCATACATCCACCTTGAAACTCGCCCCGCGCTCGCCCCGATTCTCAAGCAGCATGACCCTGGTCTCAAATGATCCAAGTTGGTGGCCGTTCATTGATTCGGAACGTATTTGCAGCTATATTATAGGTTCGTGGAGAGCTGGATGCGACCATGATGTCTCAATCTAACATTGACTCGGGTTTCGCAGTTGCTTCCTCAGCTGGGGTGATGTATGATTGGGGTGAGCAAGATAGTATTCCAGAACTGCTGGTGTCCTTATAGTCTCCACAGCACTGACTTTTGGACGAGAGGTAGGTTGATGCTATTACAGGAGGAGCCATCTCACTCAGAATAATTCCTACAGATCGAACTGGTTTGGGTGAGCGGAGTCTCAAGCCATAAGAACGGCACACTACGATACAATTACAATTCATTTCTAACAGAGGCAACACTGCTCCCTTATGACCGTCCTGTATTTGAGTGTATGTAATCTGTGTCATACGTGTGCTTGACGGGTCGTGCTGACTTTATAATATCCTAGGTGCGCTACCTTGGAATATTATATGCTGTGTATGTTCAGAGTGCTAAAAATCGGTGTTGTGCTGATCAGCCATCTCTCGCAATCAGCGTCCAGATTCTGGGTATATCTCCTCATACACGCCGCGTTCCCTTCCTCTGACCGGCAGCTTACAGCCAATGTTCCGACAATCTCGGGGACAGATATAGTGAGTTCTTTGCATTAATGTCTGTCATTCCCATTTAACCAACTGTGCTCCCATGTAGGGGTGAGTAAGATTCTTGACCAACTTCTTGGTTCAACATAATGACGGCCACAGCTGTGAGTTTGTTGCGAACTCGTGATCCTCCGTGACTGATCATGAAATGCATTGTTGAGGTCTGATTATGTTCGTTGGAATGATTTGGATGAGTCTTGTCGTATATTTAATACTGGGTGGTGAGTTACGCACCTGCAATGCCTCGGTGATATTTACGTGACTGAAACATTACACAAGTCATCGTGATCGCTCGGTTAAATGCGATGTATCAGCGATCTAGAAAGGTGCTGATAATTCTCATTGCCATCTTCCTGGCTGTTTACATCGCCATCGGAGCGCTCGCCGCAATAGGAGAAAGGCACAGTTCAGGGGGTAAGCTTAATTATGGACAAACGACTTCAGGCTCATTAACGAATACCAGAGGAGCTCATACTTTCTGGCACCTATCAGTGCACTGTTGGCGAGGGAGGTGGCCTACTTCTATTCACCACCACTTGGATAATTGGGATTGTATGGGAGGCCGTCACACTGTGTTTTGCAGTCTGGATTGCTGTAAAACACTTCCGTGAATTGCGACGATACTCGGCAGGAGGCATTATCAGAGACTGTTTTGCAGTGTTAATGAAAACTCACGCTGTTTACTTTGTGAGGTAAGTCCATAATGGCAATGTGGTTCTCGTTGTCCCCTGAACGTTTGCGCATACTAGTTCTGCTGCTGTGTTTTGCTTCAAGTTCCAGTTCTATTATCTATACCCCAAGATCGTACCGGTATGCCGATTCGTTATCAACCTCTCCATGCAAGCATGGTTCATCATTTCAATAGGACCCATATTCCCTGGAAGATCAGTTTTATTATAGTATTTCTCAAAATTTATTGCTCGTGCAATCGTTTGTGCTAGGACCACGTTTGATTCTTGACGTTCGGGAATATCACGCGACGCTCGTGGCCGACTCTGATGCAGAAACTGGCATGACTTCGGTTACTTTCCAGGAGCGTGTGCATGGTTCAACCAGCGGTAGTGTGTAGCATGAGACGTGCTCGTTATGATTAACGGTACTCTACAGAGAGCAAGAGGTTTTCTTTCGTCACAAGCTTCGTTGTGCTACTTATTTTTATTTTTATTTCGAAGTTGTTGGATATTTCTGAAGTATGTTTGAGAAGTAGGAAACGGATACGTGTCTTGTTACTTGCACTAGCTGTCTGTGTGAGTAAGCTCGAAGGTTCCAAGAGTAACCCTGGATGATAGTTCTTGTGCATTATTATATAAACCTGCCCGCACCTGTACACCCATCCCTCAGTTCGTTCCGTGACGACCGAGGGTAAATGCACTTACATAACTCGCCTCAAAACTAGGCTAATGTTCAAGTTTCTCTCGTATTCTGTAGATTTATTGGGTTATGATCCCTGCTTCTTCATAATCAAGAAAGCGGAAACCTGCAGGCACCATCAGTGTCTTTTAGGCGAGAGTCGAGGGAGAACTAGGCAATATTCATGTGAGGAGCAAACAAAAAGTTGTGAAGTGGCTCTCACACTTCAGATTCTGCGTCAGCCGGGAGTCGAACCCGGTGCTAGGCCATGGGAAGACCCAATGTTACCGGTACACCACTAACGCTTGGTGATTGTTGCAACACAGCACATGTACGTTTAGGTGAGTGATTTCGACGTTGATAAGGCAATAATACCCTGAAGAGGGTGAGGCAAGTATAAGCATTCTTATTGTAACTCAAAGTAGGAAACGTCCGAAGGTGAACGGACCAAAGCTCGTATGTAATATAATATGGCAAAATCGTGTCTCAGGCTCTCAGTGGTCGCTTGCTACAGCCTGAGAGTCTTCGAGCAATGTATGAGGGATAACAGAAGCGGGTGGATAACATGCATCACCTTCCATTTGAACATCTTCAGCTTGCGGAGCAAGCCTTTCGAGCATCCTGTCAGTCAGAAGAGAACACGGAAGGGGTGCCGAAGTGGTACTGCCTGAGCTGGTACTTGCTTCCCCACTTACAGACTCGACATTCCACTCAAATGATCTTGGAACTAGAGTGAAGTTGCTATACGTGATACAGTCAGACCAGAGATATGTTTAGAGATATCCACACTCACTTGAAAACAATCCAATCAAAGAACCTGTCAGATGAACCAAACCCTACGTCCTTTGGTAGCTGATGTAAGGCAAAAATGTTGGTCGGAAACAAAGACTCTATAGTTAGCGGCAATACCCGCTGAATGGCATGCACAGCAGGTATAACTCGACCAATGATCATCCTGCCTGCAGATGTAGCTATAAAATAGGCATCAAGAACAGTTTTTAGACAGTCATCAGCGTCTTACACTTATCAGGGCATCTTAGGGTATTGGCGAGGTCCCAAGGCCCCTGCCCGGTCATGGAAGCGATAGAAATTCGCAAACCAAGGCCGGCAATGAGTACTAGGACATAAACAGTGCCTCCCCCTGCTAAAGCGGCGAACTTTGTTCCAGCAGAGTGCCATTTCTGGAACGCCCTAAGTGATATCTTCCGTCCCATCGGAACAACAAAGTCACGGTAGATTTGACTTAGGGAAAAGCCTGTGTCTAACTTGATTCTACCAACCCTTTGAGACAATAGACATGGATTTATGAGGACGACAAACCTTTGACATTGAGTGACTAGGTTGATGTAGTCGACCATAAGCAAGAAATTGATGATCACATCTTGACCTGTGATAAGGAAACACCTGCTGATGACACAATGCAGACAATCACTGCTGGAGGCAGACTTTGGAACCTCCTGGCATGCAAGACCTTGCCTGATCCCCTCCGACCAAACCTCGAGATTGAAAGATTGCGACAAGGGGTGAGCAGCGGCTAGTTCTCCTACCATTGCCTCAACAGTGTCTCCTCCAAGAACTTTAGGGTGTCGTCGTTTGTGAGACTCAGGCGCATACTATGGCTTGGCACCTCTCCGACACTTCTTCGTCCTTCTTCCTTCTCTTCCTACTTCCCCTGCCCTTTCTTGCGCCTCCCCTTCTTCTTCGCCCACTTCCTCAGCTCCAGCTCCAGTTCCTTCTCTCCTTTCTTCTTCTACACTCAGCCCCTGATTCGGATCCTCTAGTGAATTGGGTATGTTGTACCTGACGTATTCAGCATGATGAGAGAGGTTGTTTTCATGAAGCCAGGAAGCGCCAGGATCTGAAGTAGACGAGGAGGCTACATGAGGGGAGACTGGAGATGCCGGATGCCAGGATAAGTTATCCTTTGGTACGGGTAAGTTGCTGGCTTCCAACTGAAGGACTGACCCATGAGCAAGAGCAGTGGCCAAAAATTCCAGGAGTTTTCCGAGGTTGGCGGAAAGAGGTACGGCTGCTTTTGAAAGTTGAGCAAGGCAAACCTGATCATCCTTTCCTAAAACTAAAATCTGATATTGCATGACCATCTATAGTGAGCTATTATGTGGCCGCTAACCGCTCAGAACATGAGCAATATTAGTATTTGATTGTGTTTATACCTCGCGTAAGTACTGGTGTTCACATTTGTAAGAAGCACTTTCAGTGACTCTGACCTCATAATTAAGGGAGGTAATACAATTCAGAATTTCGACCATCTCGTCGTTCAGCTCCTGGAATTACTAGTAAGTGAATGTACGTGTTATGTTCCAGTAAGATTAGAAGATATCCAAAAATGTGAGTTTGTATCAAATAAGGAGCGGTATGGGTGGAGAAAGGTCATGAATAAATTCGACAGCGCCAGGTTTGTTGCTCAGCCCTTTCTCAGATCCAGGATCGGAGCCTGTCATTGACCGCGTATCCACAGATGAATCATCGGTGTCGTCTTCAGCGGAATCGCTCGACTCGTCAACATCAGCGCCTCGCAGAGGGCTGCTTCCAGCCTTTGGCCTCAGAATCGGAATAACATACTCCTCATCTTCCTCCGCGATGCTGTCAGCTCGAGTCATGTAACTCGCAACATGTCTGATCTGACGTCCCGTATCTTGTTCAGAGCTGGAGTTGCTACTGGGAGGTACGCTGACACCTAATCTCCGAGCCTGTTTCCGCTCGCGGATTCTGGCGAGACTTCGGCGTCGCTCCTCCATCCATTGTTCCTCATCCACCTCGAGGACGATAGAGGCCCGGCCAGCAGGGTCAGATGAGACGACAGGTTTCGGCTTCTCGGTACGGAGATAAACATGCACCCCTGCAGCTGTGAGCACCCGAACGATAGGCGCGTGCGAGCTGCGGCTTCGCATGCGGTGCGCATACGATGCTGTCATTCTGTGTCATGTATAAGTTCGCGTCAACAAAACGTCTAGAAAATGGACTTACCCGGGCCCGAGGACGAACTCGCCACCAAGCTGAGTAACATCGCCGGCTTTCTCCCAGACAGGCATGCCGACACGGAGAGCATTTGCGATGACCATGGCAATGCCTCCCGCGCGACTATGTCGGACGTAGCTACTGCGACGCTGTTCTGCTTTTGGCTCGACCGACTTCATAGTCATCCCCAGAATGCTATAGAGGCGAGAAGAAGGATCGGTATACACTGCGTAGGGCGTCCGGAAGATCTCTGGGAAAAATGGGCATGAGTTGAATAAAACGAAGAGTGGCATGCTTACGTCGGTAAGACTTGATCATGTTGTACGAGCCATTGCTGATGATGACAAGGTTTATTCCAGATTGCTTGAGTGCTTGTGGATCTACAGTATTGGCGATAGAAAACATATAGTCTTGACACAGCGGACACCTGGTGCGACGCAATTAACTTAAGCGCATTCAAGATCGACTTGGATACTCGCCAAAAGTGTCTGATAAATATAACGACCGTCTTCTGATCCCGGAAGAGATCGCCAAATGGAACCCTAATGCCGTTTTCAGCCACGACGACACAAGACGCCGCGTCTAGCAGCTGCCTCTTCGTTGGAAGGGCATTCTCATCGAAAACGTGTGCGAAGCTAGAAGGAGCGGTAGAAGGACGTGATGACTGTTTCTTGCGTGGCGGCTGCTCAGTCAACTCAACAGGTCGCTGCTGAGGTTGCATCGTCTGAGGCCTAGGTTTCTTCGGAGTGAGAGGAACTGGCTCAGAGATGCCAGGCACGAAAGCGGGAGGGGAATGCAAGGTAGAGCTACTGGGTTCAGACATGTACCCAGGCTCGTCACTTGTAGGAGAGTCATAAATAGACGTTCCTGTGGAGGGATGAGAAACATCAAGGGATTGCATATTCGCAGCAACGAGCGGCGGAAATAGCATTGACATTGATGATTTGCGGCGTGGGCGGAACGTATTCTCTTCTGGAACGTGTTTCTCCCTAGACGGGCGCTCCGAACTTGCCCCGAGAGCGACGGTCATCGAGGGGAACGAGCGATGATGGTGATGGTGTTTCACGTTCCCGGTCTCACTTGAGAATTCAGCTAGCGTGAGACCGCTACGGCTTTTCCTAGGAAGGAACCGCGCAAGCTTCCCAACACGAGAACGCGAAGTGTTCATCGGCTCAGGTGAAAACGTTGACCCCCTACTACTAGGTTCAGATAGGAGGGATAGCACTGGGGCTGAATCATGGCGAGTCATTGGAATAACGAGGGGGAGCAAGCTCTCGCTGCCATGGCCGATGTGCTGCATGCGAGGCTGAGCAGAATGCGCAGGAGAGGGAAATCTGGAGCTAGCCAACACATATGCCTGCAGATTTGTATGGCCGTACGGTGACGTCCCGGGCGACACGGAACACGTGCTAACTCGTGCTTCTTTTCGCGAGACCGCTGATCGAGAGCGCCTGCGCTGAGGAGTCGGCAAAGTGCGAATGCTTGGCGAATCAGATTGTGAAAATTGAGGCGACCATCGTCCTGACTCGGCGGTGTCATGGAGGTTTTGTGAAATATCAAAGTTGCTTCTAGTGCTGAATGTCGTAAAGAATTCCAGTTTTTTGTCAGGAGAAGCGATGGCGGGACTCGCCGGCGGCGAGGCTTGGTATGGGTCAGGAGGGAACGGACTGCCGCCGGTATATGGAAGGGTTGGAAGTTGTGACGTTGAGTCACCAGTGAAGGTGAGGAGACCGAGTGTGCTGGCAGTTCTGGTGCGAAGTACTGAGAGGGGAGCGAATGGGTCGTCGGGGTCTGGACAGGGATAACGTGCATCTAGCACAATACTTGGCGCTGGCTTTCGCCGGACCATGGAGCGCGGCTGGGGAACGGAACTAGATACATTAGTTGCTACAGGCATAAATGATAGAACAAAGGGAACAATATATGAGAGGGGGGCCAGATGACACAACTGGCGAGCTCCAGCTGAAGGGGAAAGCAAAGGATGTCAACTCTTTGCAAAGACCATTTATGTGGTGATCAGCGTGTTTTCGATGAGGGCGTCAGGATCGGTAGAACGATGGTACAATGATCAGAAAACGGGTGTCAACACGTGTACAGCGCATGTTGAGGGGACTCTGCATGAAGCTTAAGAAGGCCGCCGTCTGCGGCGCGGTAGCCTCACTTCCATCGCTTGACAATAGCACCTCCTTATCGCCCATGTCTGACTGCTCTTTGCTCTGTCAACAGGTGAACAAAGGGCCATATAAGTACGCGATTAGCACACGATCGTTTCTCAAGATAGATATTGCCAAACCAACGTTCCAGTGCGAAACCAGTTATTAGCTGTAATATGATCATTAGTTATGTACACAGCGAAGAAGCGAGCCCACCCCGCAACAAAGTCGTGCATCAACAGAACTTTCACCTAGAACAATGATAATGGTGACGTGGTTAATAACTGCAACGAGCTGCAACGGCCCTGATTATATTCCCACAGTCGTGTAAAAATGTAGACATGTCGAATGACATCTAGCGTACACAGAATATCATGTCATTAGAAAGTCTGAGATCTATTAAGTTATCCCCTGGTCAGGCATAATGGGTGTCCCTGGATGTCTACTGATGACACCACAACACAGGGTATTTGTCTTTCGACATTTAACACGAGCTAGGAGGGTTGGTAGATGGTCCAGGCTCCGCCATCAGCTGTATACATCAAATCAGTATGAGATTACCACATAAACAAAGGACAACTTGATACCTTGAGGGTCAGCACAGTGGTGTACATCATTGCGGCCATACCAAATACGCCAAGGAAAATATCCCCGAGCTTCTCCGTGCGCGTCTTTGCAACTGCCTTGTAGTGCAGCATCGCCGGGTATACGAAACACAAAGGAACGCTGTAACCATTGTTAATCCATCGCCACTCTCAAACGGGTATCGTTGTGGTACTTACCAAGCAAAGCTACCGATCAGAGAGACAAATTTGTCCAGGTCCGCGGCACCAACCCAGCTAATGACAGTGGAGATCGCGACAAGCCCGAAGCGAAATAGGTTCTTGGTCCATTTCACACGAGAATCTTGCTTTCCGCTCCGCACGAAGAGCCCATTCTCGAGAATTCGCACGGCGGGGAAGAACTGGAGGGGTATAGAAAGGAGAATCGCGAGCGAGTACAGGAACTGGACCTTGGAATCGAGAGAATAGATATGAGATTCTATCGCTGAAATCACTGTGATAGGCTTACGGATTGCGTGAACTTGCTTGTTTGGTCAAGGTTGACCAAGACCACGGTGTTCACATCTGAACCGAAAGTCAGGTAGGACAATGCGCCAGCACCACCGAATAGGACTAAGAATGCACAGTGAGGCCCAAAAGATAACAAAAACATTGAAAAGGTGCTCACAAAGCAAGGTGATCATGACACCTGTCAGCACCTTGGGGAACTTGCGTGGCTCACGCATGGCATCAGTAATGGGAATGACCTAACCCAGACCATCAACATCTCTCTGCTCCAGAATGGAACAGGTAAACTCACCAAACCAATGCCCTCGAAGGAAAATACGGCAGTTCTATGACCATTCTTCAGATCCCAATCGACGCTCTAAAAGCGAAACTCACCCAACAAACAAGGGGAAGTCCTTGGGGTTGAACATCTGCACTTCGGCGACACCCCGTTCTCCAATGAATGAGATCTCACTGCTAAATATGTAAACTAGCCCGGCAAGGATAAACGCATCCGCAATGAGGGCAGATGCGCTGAGCTTCGCGAGATTACGGACAAGGGCCAGAGGGAGGAAAATTACGAGTTGCATAAGGATGAAATATTGCACAGGCCAATCCGTCTCGCATTGGGTTATTGCAAGCACGAACGCCTGCACGAAGTCAAGTTCAGTGACGACAATTGATAAAATGCGGTACTCTTACCTTTAGATTCTCGGCTACAAAGATCGTGTATGCAGAGACGAACCCAATCTGGGAAACTACAATCGAAAATAATATCAAATAACGCATCCAGGGACCATATAGAGCGCCGCCGATATCTTCATCGCAGAGTGAGACACAGTCAATTCAAACGAAATTGAGCTGACCTCCGAAAGATCCAGAGACGACAAATTTGGTCTTGACAAGAAGTAGGAACGAGTATAAGGAAACGAGTGCAACCACGGAAATCATGATAACCGAGAAGAAAAGACCACCATTGGCGAAACTGAAGAACCATTCTCAGCGTATGAAAGGGAAATACTCGTAGGAGAATACATACGCTTTCCCAAGAAATAGGACCCCAGTACCAACGAACGCTTTCAGAAGCTAAAACCAAGCTAAATAAACTACGCCTCTGATGAAGAATAGATGAAACTTGCCATCAGAACAGCTTGTGTGACTGTTGCATCTCCGTGAGGACCGATAGAAGCAGCTCTCCGTCTGGAGCGCGACGTTGAGCGAGGCTTGAGCAAAGGTTGGGTTTCATCAACTACTACGTGGGGCTCGAGCTGAGAAGGACCACCACGAATAGTGGATTCTTCATCCTCAGTCTTGTCTTCCTCCTCTTCCTCGAGATCTTCTCCAGCCTGTTTGCTGATAATAAGGATTGACGCGCTACGTGAGGACGAAAACTTACGAATTGACCATATATGTACAGAAAGTCAATGAAGTTGTTGGTCGGACGTCGCTCCTCTCCACCATGCTCATTCGCGTGCATCAACACATAGTTTCGTCTGAAACCTCCAGGCTCGTGTATGTGCTCGAAGGCAGGATTTGATGGTGCCACAGAGCCTGAGAAAGAGGAGGCACGAGGTCGTACAGCCTGACGGCGCTGATCGGTGTGCCACTTGTAAATGTCATGGCTTGGGCGTAGCTGTTAGCTTTCGGAAGGAACACCGTGCCTGTACGACACTAGAGCGGACTCACGTAATGTCTGCACCCGGTGCTTCATAGGGAATAGAAAATGCCTCCGTTTCCTCTCTGAAAGCTGGAGTAGATGAACCTGCAGATGGGATATCATCGTTGGAGACGCGACCATCTAACTCTGAGCCAGATAACGAGTTCACGTCTCCCCGGTTCTGTCTCTCCTCTCGCATCAAAAGATGACGCCTAATAACCTTGGCCTTATGATCATCTGGGGGGGTGTCCGAGTCAAGAGCACTAGAATCAAAACCATTTCCAGGTGTAATAGCGCTTGAGGGCCTTGGGCTGATTCCAGTAGGAGGTAAACGATAGGCCCTCCCTAGAAATTCGCTTTGTGGAAGCAAGTTCTGACCTGGAGAGCCACTGGTGAAGCTTTCTGGTGTGAACCGCGCAGGAATATTGGGCACTGGAGGTGTTCCAGTATACTGCGCGCGCCAAGTGCGGAGATCAGGTGTGCCAATTGGTGTTGGTGTTCCCGAATGAAAGACATTGTCCTTTCGTGGACTGCCAATATTGACTGGCCTTGATGGGGATGACATAGATCTAGAGAAAGTTAGTGAACGTGGTGGTGGTGGTGGTGGTGGTGGTGGTGGTACCGGTCCAAGGAAGCAGTCGGCTGAAAAGCAGACTGCAAGTCATACGGCCTTTCCGGAACCATATCGGGAGTCATGGGGTTAAAGTCGCATCGGCACTAATAGCTATCAAATTTCATTTCGCTCCTGTCTAAAACTCTCAACTTTTTAGTTTATTCCTTCAGACCATTCTCATGAATATATACGAAGCTCAGTCGACGTCTACTAAACCTTGGCGAGAAATAAACTCAAGTACTTGTAACTGTAACCGAATGTCACTGTGCGACCAGAGTAGCGTGTGAAATGTGATTATGGGCCGCAATGCATCTCGCTCAGCCGAGACGCGACACATTGCTGCGATTGGCAAACATTCCCCGCAAGCGAGATATGGACGAATATTTTGTAAACTTCTTTTGCAATGGAAGCGCTATGTAGTCAGTGCTGAGAAAACATATAATGATCCTGCCCCGCGAGCGAAATCGAAGAATGTTTGTAAGAGTTCTTGGTACCCTGTTATCACTCGGACCTTACTCGGTTCGTTTGAGAAACTTCAAACCCTAAGCATTGAGCAAACAAAGTCCGCCAGACTAGTCTGTGAATGTTTATCGATTATTACATTCAAGTCATGGCCAGTGGCAGAACTTCTTCGTACTCTTTGCCAGACTCACCGGGCGAGCTGATATACTTATAGCGGTTAGTCTGTCCCCGTTCGAATATCTCAGTGCGCACCAATTGAGTCTGACCTGCACTGTGACAAAATGGAGCCACTTTTCCTTTCAAGGTCTGACTGCAGGAGGCATTCCATAACCTGGGCGCTGCGGCGGCTGCGCACTATAACTCAAGTATGATGACATCTTGATTAGTCTATCACTATGGTACGAGTGGTGGCTTTTATCACCGCTATAAATACCAATTCTAGGAGATTCGATAACCCAGCGACAAGTCTGATAAAAGAGCGGGGCGTCTATCATCCTTGACTAAGTTCTCTCACGTTTCCCCGAACTTTACTATGGATGTAGCACACGGAGCTTTGGTCTCCTTGCCATAATTGGGCGACATCAACTTTGATGAAGACAGCGTGAGGACGCCTCCCTTTAGCTCCTGGTCCAAAGCCCCCTCCTATCCTTGGCAACTTGCATTGCACGAGTGCCGACTTTCCTTGGATCACGTACAATTTCAATCTTTCTCCATATCGGCGAGTCACTATGAACTATCACTCATCTATTCGATTGGTCTGCCTACCGGAGACTAGGCGCACATGGGAATTTGGCCAAGTATCGGAACACAGAAGACTGTATTAGTGTTGCAAGTCAACAAAATCATTGTGAAGGTTCGCGGGAAGGTTTGCTGAGCGCAACCCAGCCCTCGGTGTCTCTGAATTGCTGTAGAAAGCTATCGATATCTGATTCAGTTTCCTCGGTGTTGGCGGGCTTTTCTCCCCTTTTTATCGATCGTATGAGTTGTTTACGTCGGTTGAAGCTGTTCGTGTCGAGTAAATCGAAACAATCCACAATCCATAGAAGTGGGTCTATGTGCGAGTGTGCGGGAACTTCGAGATGACACAGGAAATAGTTCTTCTTCACGCCACATGTCACGGCGTTTGAAGTCGCCCATTCATCGAAGGGGCGCGATCCCGCTGGTAGAAGAGCTCCATTTTCGTAACGCAAGGCAATCCAGGCAAAGCACCACATAAACGACTCCAGATCGTGACGATATAGGTGTTTGACTTCGCCTCGTTGAGCCTCTGCAAAGAGGAGATCGAGCGCCATGAACGGTACTGTGCCCGTGCACTCGTTGCCCCGAGGACCTGGGTCATTCGCCAACGAGGATAGATCGTAGTCATTTAAGACACCCATCAGCTTCCCGTCTATCTCATACCACATCATATTTCCAGGGCTGATATCTCGATGATGGACCCCTTCCTTCCACAGAGTAACGTGGCCTGCACGCTATGTCAATAAGGAGCCACATAAATTGTGACGAAATACGTACATAGAATACATTGAACCCATACGTCGAAAAGCTCTTTGTCTTGAAGCTTCGTGATAGGGTGGAGCTTGCGGAATACGAGGATGTAGAGCACGCGACTGCCTGTGGTGGGGTCTGGAACGCCAAGCGTTTCTCGGATTGTGGACGTGGGATTTGTGAACGTGTGGTGCAAAAGCAGCTCAGGAACATGGTCTTTTACGGTGGCGTGCACCTTAGCGATCTCCTTGACTTTGTCCAACATTTCTGGCTCGCTAGTGCGATTCACCTCTCCCCAAAAGATCTTGGCTACCATCCCATCCTGGATGTTGGTGTATTTCTTGGCGAGCGCTTCGCTAGTAACAGGGATTACATTGGTGGCACGTCCTTGTAGTCCGTAGTGCGTCACTCGTTCGTCGTGGCTGGTGTGAAGCAGCAGATCCACCTCTCCAAGTTCTTCATCCATGATTTTGAATTCGTGACACTGTTTCCCCTCGACTTGAACTGGGAGGAAGTCCTGTTTCGGCCCCAATCCTCGAGCTTGAATCGTTGTAGAGCATACAACAACACCATAAATCGCGGGAGATCTTGAATGAAGTTGATGCCCGAGCTTTGAATGGTGCCTTGCCGATTATCATACAGATCCACATTACATCGTCTTGAAAAAAGCTGTGGGAAGAGCGCGACCAATCTCGACAGACGAACGAACCCACCGACGATGATAAGATTCAGCAGATAATTGACTGTCAGATTGGCCGCAATCATTTGGCAGCATACAGATCCGTCTGGACGGTGAGATCTAGGTCGGCGTCCGTGTCGTCAGGGTTCATCTTGCATTTTTTCGCGGCGGATTCCAATGTGTCTGTGGCCTTACGCTTGGAGCTAGACCCACGCTGGGAAGGCTGTGTAGCAGTCAGGCCAGAAGATAGAACTGTAGCTCGGCCGATTTAGTTTGACCTTGTAATAAAAATGGAATCACTTACGTGCAGTGTCGGATGCAGGTTGTGATGCTGGGGTCTGCGAAGGGCATAGCGCTGGGCGTTGAGGCTTAAGATGATCCACCGGCAGATATTCTGGTTTGGTAGGGACATAGGCCTCCACTTTATACGAAGAGGGCGGCCGGTTGAATCCCTTTCTTCCTCCCTGACGTCTTTCTCTTGAGCTCGATGCAAGCTAGAACATCTTGCCAGAGGACATTTTTCGGCTTTGCCGTCGTTTTCGTATCCATATGAGCTTTGCGCTTCTTGTTGCGATTCTCGTCGGCCTTCTCTTCGGCCTGTTCGCGTCCTTCTGTTGATGTTTCTCGAAGGGAGCGCATGCGCTGTTCAAAGGCAGAATAACGAGGTCGGGCTTCCGAATTGATCTCACGGTCTGGTGGGTTGGTGCATGGGCATATCGTTCTGCTGACAGATCATGTCCACGGCGGGGACAGGAGCGCCCATTCCGTCAACCTTGATCTCTTCAAGACAAGCGAGCGCGATATTAGTGGCTCTAATAAATGGGCCGTAGAAGTGGGGTTCGTCTCCTGGACTTATGCTTGTAATCATTATAAGCATGAAAACGCCCGGTCAACGAAGCACTCACTATTCGTTGAGGGCTGTCGCGATGTCCGAAGACTTTACGAGTGCAGTGGACACCTGTCCATTGCAAACCGGCAGAACTGCCTTGAGGCACTTTTGCAGGAGCTCAGGCTGTTTAGTCTCCGGAGCGGAAGAAGCGTGCTGCAGGAGGACTTGCAGCATGGCATCTGCCTTGCACTCCTTAGCTTGTTCGATATCCCGCTGAATCCATGGACGGACTTTGTTAACCCTCGATGGAATGTCAGGTGCTACTCAATAAAAACCAGGAAAGGTGCGCACTTGACACCGACCAGGCTGATGTTCTCGCTGACGACGGCAGCCCCACGGCTGTTTGGGGTAGATTCTATTTTGCTAGCACCGTGACCGTGAGCTAGTCCATTGGCGCGTGGCGGAGTAGACGATGTGCCTGTCTCGCCGGAAGGAGACATGACACTAGGTGTTGTTGTTACTCTCACTGAGTGTTGTGAAGAAGTAGGGAAACTAAGAGGACAATAAAGAACGACCACTTGCTACTTCTCTTATGTGTGGCCGACCCATGTGGCGCAAATGTAGTGAACGTTTGAACCATCGATCAATCGGATGTGGCCGCGGTTGTGGACCTCCAAGTGCAGTCCGACTCCGACGACGCGTTCCCATCAACACACACACGTGACCCTGACTTATTAGTACTAATTAAAAGTCAGGCTAAGGCGTAAGGTCCAAGGGTAGCTGCGATGACGCGGATCTCAACGACTTCCCGCTCATATTCGATAGTTGAGACTAGTTGTCCATCTCGCCTTGTCAAAGGAGTGGACCACGAAATGAAGCCAGAAGCAGGGTTTCTGTATCTCGCTGAAGAACTCCAGTTTCACATTCTGACCTTCCTTTCTTGCAGAGATATTCTTCGTTGCACATCCGTGAGCCACAATCCATGATCGATCGACGATGGTCCTTGTCCTAGATGGACTTTCATCCTGACAAAAATCTTGCAGGTATGTAAGGCCCTTCGACAGATGTACATGTCCTCCTCCGAGCTTCAGTACATCGTTGAACTTGGCGGCCAAGGGTTGCTCCCTGTCTCCAACACGGATGATCACACTCCTGCAGAACGCCTACAGCTCTTGAGGGACAGATCTCACGCCTGGTTCAAGGTTGACATTCACTCTTCTAAAACAATCTCTATACCAGATGACCTGTACTATGCGGGCAAACTCATCGCTGATGGGCATCTGTACTTGTGGAACCAAGTTGAACACGTTGCCATGATCATTCCAATACCACCTAAGCCCTCACAACACACAATCGAGTGCGACTGGTTGCCAAGAACGTTGTGTTCACCTCCCCATACAGCCTACCTTGATATCTTCATGGACCCAGCGCAGAACCTGATCGTCATCACGCATGCTATTGGTGGTGGTCCTGAGGTTGCCTGGCTGCCTGAAGTGGCGCTCTATGTTGACCTTGAAGCTCTTGATGGTGGTGGTGTTCACCCTCAAGCTGCTGGCCCGAGACTATTTCTGCGTGGGCTGCCTGGATACGAGGACCACATTATTCAAACAGAGAGTGTGAGGCTCAAGGATTCTGGGAGGTATATCGCTCTATCCCGCTCGGTGGTAGTTTGTGATAGAGCCGCAACTTCATTCGAGTCGATGTGGCAGCTACAGATTTGGGACTGGCAACACTCAACGACCTCCAATGTGAGCTTTGATGAGAAGTAGCTGAAAGACTTGACAGTTGATTCTCAACTTAGAGCGTCCTCGCCGGCACCTTGCAAGACAAATTTCCCAACGCAATCGATTTTTGTTTCCTCGGAAACAACAGGTTGCTGGTTGCCACCGAAGATTTGAAGATATATTCGTTCGAGGACATTTCCCAGAAGCCGCAATTGCTGGCGTGTTTCATGATGCCAGTCGCATCGCCCAACATACAGTGTCTCCTTTCCATGGATGATATTGCACATAGCCCACAGATGCAAACGACGAACACCTCAGACCCTAAACATCGACTACTATGCCTCACCACCTGGGGTCTTGACCATTCTCCGCGTCAAGTCTACATCATTTCGACGAGGATTTTCTTCGACCTTGATGGAATGGCAGCAGTAACGCCAATACCATGGGAACACTGGGGCCCCTCAAATGCTCGTATTTTTCAGCATTCATGCCAATGCAAAGTTCACGTTAGTGGGAATCGGGTTTTGCTGGCATTCACTGTCGGCACGCCTGTATTACATTTAATGGACTTCAGCCCGCTAGCTGTCACGAACAGGCGGGGTCTAGGACGAGTCATGAATGAGCCATCTATGATAGACATTACCGACCCCACTGGCCTGTCGAGGGAGACCTTGACAACGACAACGTCCCTGCCTTACGTCGAGGTCGTATTGGACAAGAAGTTCCGTTTTGATGAGTTAGAGAACATATGGATCGATAAGGATAGGATTTATTTGGTCACCCGGGGCTGGACTGGGGAACGAGAAGTGGCAGGTTTCTCAGCGTCGTTTAGCAGGCTTGAAGTCATTGACGTCTAGACTCGTCCAGAGCAGTTGCTATCGGCTTCTTACTAGTCACACATATCTTGCTCCATCTCGTCCCTTATTTCCTGCGTCGTAAAATTTGTCCGTAATGCACGGATTCTTAACGTGAATGAGTGACATGCCAGGTGTTGTTATATTTGGCATCAGGTTCGTAGGCTTGACCGCGGCAAGTTATAAGGGTAGCCGCTATCACATCACCTATCCATGAGTCGTGACCCGTGCTCATCATACCGCCATTCCCATCCAAGCGCCACTGATTGATGAGCTGACTGACAGGCTGAGAGGTAGCCGCGATGTACCTAGCCTGGCACTGGCCTCGTGCCCTCGCTCATATCCTCCTCAATGAATCTTATAGCCCTAAGGAAGAGTGATTCATCCGGCGCTTCTGCGGCCTCCAATTCCGTAACCCCCAAGTAACCCTTGGGCCGTGCGCCATGAAGAAAGATGCTAGGTGGCGCTGAGAAAGCCTTGAATATTGAATATCCAGTCCAGCCGCATGCGATCCACCACCCAAGAGTCGACACAAAACAAGTTGCGAGTTTCACGACAGGCAAGGCAACGGCGGTGGAAGGAAGAGACTTGAGGTGACTATATGTATGCTTGAGCGTCCTAACAATTAGCAGTTATTTTCGCAGATGAAGAAGTTTATCTTTGCTCCATTCGCGTAGAGGATAGTCACTACTAGTCCAAATACATACATACCTCCATCTTGCGTTCAATTTCGCCTGGCTGTGACGGGTCGATCGTTCAGCGTAATAGTATCACCGTGCTCAGACATCAGGCCGTCAAAATCTTTGTGAGTACTTCTTGATTTCCTTCTGTGCGGTGCGAATTTCGAATCTTGCATGATCTTGGCAAGATTCATGGCAAATGTGTTGTTGTTGTTTGGGCTGAGAGGGCGCAATGGATATCTTTGTATCAGCTGATTCAGGGAAAAGCGAGGCAAGGCGAGTTGTTGCCTTATCCACTGCGGTCGCGCCGCTTGCGGCTTGGCTCTTAAAGATATGATGATCAATATCGGGAAGAGCTGGAAGTCGGCTGTGGGTATGGGAATTTGGGGGGAGGCCGAGGAGTCACGCAATCACGTCTTTGTTTACACCGCCCTACCCAAGCTACACTCAGCCCAGTCCCACACCCAGTCACGATCGTGTTAGCGTACATTCCACCAGCGTACACGTTGATAACAGACACAGTCCATGGGGTGATTACAATATTTGTGCTAATAAATCTGCCGACCTCCATAGTTTCGCTCACCAGCTGCCGTCGGACCTTCCGTCTGAATCGTTCTTGCAGATTGTCAACCCTAAACTTTGCTCCACCAAGTCTCATGACATGTAACGCATTTAGATGGTGCTTGACGGGGGCGCCGTCACTACTAGTAGAAGTGAGATTCGAACTGTAACTGATAAAACTACAGTGGTTATCATACTTGACCTTCTCTCACGTTTCCCTGGAACTTCACCATGGACTTAGCGCACGGAGCTTTGGTCGTGGCTTTCCTGACGATAATCGGTGTAACGACAAGTTTTACCCAGAAGAAAAAGCGAAAACAACTCCCATTACCTCCAGGTCCAAATCCCCTGCCTATCATTGGCAACTTGCATCGCATGAACACCGACTTTCCTTGGATCACATACAAAGAATGGAGTGATATCTATGGTCTGCCTTTGCTTTTGCTCCTGTTCGACACCTACCATATCTGACAGAGCATTAGGGGACATTATACACTCTCGTATCCTCAACCAGGACGTCATCATCTTGAACTCCGAGGAAGTAGCACGAGCGCTTCTTGAGAAGCGCTCAAGCAATTATTCTGACAGACCTCGGTTTGCTACAATGGAACTGCAAGTAATACGATTTCGTGCTTTGAGACCTACTCATACTGCCGCTCTTCAAGGTTTGGTATTACATTTAGGACGGTTATGCGAAGTTACGGTGATGCTTGGCGTAGGCACAGGTAAGCATGGGTTGTATACCTACACTGCTTGCTGTTGCTCACGCGCCACATATTTTAGACGAATATACCATCAAGCCTTTCGCCCTGAAGCAGCTGTTATATATAGACCTATGCAGCTTCGCAAGGCGCACCAACTCTTGGTCGGGCTTCTCCACGACCCCGCTAAATATGAACTGCATCTGGAGACGCACTCGGCATCCATCGTCATGTCTGCTGTTTATGACTACGACACGAAGCCCAATGATCCCCTCGTTTCCATGATTCGGGGGGCAATGGATAGAATTCTTCATGCTGAGACTCCAGACAAGGCGGCTATCATTGATTCTTATCCTGCTTGTAGGTGATGTTCACTGTGCGAGAATACCTTAGTAGAACGCAAACGCAGTGACCTTAATCCCCGCCTGGTTCCCTTAGGCGTTTAGTCCTCTGGGTTGTCTGCCCCTTCCATGGTCTCCGAAGGACTCGCGCGATTTCAAGGCGACGCATCGTTTGAGTTGGCGATTAAAGAATCCAGTGCAACTGCGTTCGGGGGTCAGTTTCATTTATACTTTTCGTGCAACCTTGACTGACTGCTATTAGCTGGTTCCGAGACTGTAAGCCCCAAAATAACTTTTCTTGGGATCAACCTTCGATTACCTTGCCCGACAGACGCATGCGGTCCTCCTCGTCTCTATACAAGCGATGGTTCTCAATCCAGAAGTTCAGAAACGTGCTCAAGCCGAAATTGACCGTGTTGTAGGATCCGACAGACTGCCCGACTTTGGTGATCGCGTTTCTATGCCATACGTTGAAGCTGTCCTGCGCGAAACAATGAGGTTCTATCCGATTGTACCTCTCGGTAAGGCGCTCGTTGCGAGTGTATGATCCCCGATCCGTTGATGAGCACTCCCTTAGGCGCACCTCACGCTGCTGTGGACGACGACGTGTATGAAGGATACTTTATCCCAAAAGGTGAGTAAGGAGCCCAAGTGACAATTCCTTGCCTTACATTGTCTCAATCAGGAATCTCTATCCTGACGAATATCTGGTACGAACAATTACGATACCCAAGCTCTCCCCTCTCACAATTACTGTCGTTCACAGGGCGATGACACACGACCCAAATAAATACCCCGCTCCTTTCGAATTCAAGCCCGAACGATTCTTCACATCCTCTGGCGACCTGAATGACGACCACGTCACTCCCATTTGGGGATGGGGCCGACGCATATGCGTGGGGCGTTACCTTGCGGACGCGACTCTATGGTCTGCGATCGCTTCCATGCTCGCCGTCTTCGATTTCTTGAAAGCTACGGACGCAAACAGACAAGATATCGATTTTGAACCTCGGTGGACGTCCGGAATTACGTCGTATGTATCTCTCACTGGTATACTAGTGCGTGTAGTACTGACGCCGACTCCAGGCGTCCCGTGAACTTCCCGTGTCGAATTGTCCCTCGACGACGTGACATGGATGTAGAGAAGCTAACGTCGTTGATTGGCACTGCTGTGTGATTCTTTGATTATGATCTGCCCTTATTCTCCGTGTATGTCACCACTTGTAACAGGCGTGCTACTAGCTTCTTTAAATCCCCCGCACCGCGAGCCTATGTCGCCTGCCTTGCATCGTCGTGAGCTAATCATCTGATGCTCACATCCCTCGTGTCTGCATGTCATAATCTTGCTCGGTGACGCTAGCGAGGTCATGACTCCATGGCTTGCAAGTTCCATTTACGACTATATATCAGAGAAACTCCTCACGCGCGCGCTGGGTCAGAATGAAACAAGGAAGTCGATTGGAAGATAACTCGTCAGTCATTTCCCGTCATTGGAACTTAGCGATGTTAATTAAGATCCTCGCTGCTTCAACTTGTAACTTCACACCAAAACAATATTCAAACTTTACACCACACTAGTTCTTCAGCCGTACAACGATCATACACTCAACTCCGGTCAAAGATCAATATTGATACATAGCAGGCGCTGCATTTTTCAGCACTTGCACTCTCCCGCCGCGCATGCGCACCTGCGCATTCTGAATCAGGGTCCGTGCACAAGATCAAAAGACAGTGCCACTCACGAGGCGCCGCAATTGCAGGTGCTCGAGCCACAAGCGGCCGAAACAGGGACTTCGATGACCTGAAATATCGAGATCAGATACGAAATGCGCCGCAAGAAACCAGGCTTACGGTGTACATATTGTAGTGGATGGGTTGATGATGTGTTAAAGGTCTTTAGGAATTGTCGTTTCCTGCTAACAGACGCGACTCCTTTATACATAGTTCGCTGTGTGGTCTTGTTGGCGACTGCCCAGAAGGAAACATGTTCAGTTCTGCGATCATTTTTCTTCCCTGAGTGCTAGTGATCTCTGCCATCATCCATCAAACTGCGCAGTACACGTGCATCAGATATCTGTGCCTCCAAGGAGTCAATATACTGCATTTGCGTGTAACGTTAACCCCTAAACGAAACGAATGAATTGCAATCAAGGCATGCACATGCATGCAAGGCTGGCCAAGGCTCAATAAATACGACTCCCCTAGATTTCCCTGACCCATGCCATCACATCTTTGCCCACCCTGAAGTCAACGTTGGTGCCCAGCGCAGCAAACAAACACAAAGCAAACTTGAAGAACTGTCAGGTTCAAGTTGTCGTGGTCCTTGTTATAATAAAGTCCTTCGCCGATCGCGCCTGCAGACAGAGCGCTCGGTACACGAAGATCATAGCTGAGTAGGGGATGGTGAGCAGCGCAGTGCTGAACAGGCCCCGTGAATCACCTGCAGGCACGAAGTTCATCGTCGTAACAGGTGGATCTGATGAGAATAGTAAAGCTAAGCCGCTTGTAGCCTGAGTATGTTAGATAAACGAACGAATGCGCCGCCAAATAAAACAAAGGCGGTACATACCAAGGACGTACGCTCGTTTGCGAAATACACCTTGGGTTCCAATCGTTCGATACGAACAGGAAGCGCAATCCGTTTGCCCATCACCACGGTCCATGCCTCTTCCAGAGGTTTTTTTTCCTCCAGACCAGCCAGTGGTGCAGCCGTGGAGAAATTTATCAGCGGCAGTTCGTTCAATACTGACATATAACATCTTAGCGCCTGTCGGGATTCGAGAACTACACTTGGACTTGGGAACAACCATTTTGACGAGTGAGACTAGACGAGGTCCGTCCGACACCCACTTGGGGGGCTTGAATCTGAACTGGATCTTATATTTGAGGCGCGTGTACATTATGTAGAACCAGCGCTGTTGCTGGTTACGAATACAGCCATGGTTCCTCGTGGCCAAACTGTAGTTGCGGACTGTGTAAGTTGTGGGAAATTAGAATGGCAAAAGTTCAGAGCAGTGGTATAACTGCCGCTCAACAGTCGCCAATGTATATCATTAATGGCAAGAACCAAAAGTGAAGTGATCATTTGTCTACATTCGGCCGTTGAAATCGCAATTCCCCTCGAGAGTATTGTTGTATGAGCTTCGTAACATCCGGGTCGTCTACGATGAAGCACCAGAGTTCTTCAGCAGCTCCTGTCATATCCCGTAAAGCCTGTGTGAGCCCTTGTGCTTGGGATAGCAACTTTCCGGCCCCGTTCTCTTGCGCAAGTTCTGCTTCCAACGTGCGAGCTTGCAAACTATGTCCTTCTAATAGTTTCAGGGCGTCCGATATGATTGATAGCCGGTGTTGATAATCATTCGAATTCTTCGTCAGCCTAGAATAGAGATGTTCGAAATAGTCCTCAGCATGAAGAGCAGTTATCTCTGCTACTGCTGTTTGAATGTCTTGGATGCGTTGTCTAGAGTCGAAACCATCATTGTTGGAATAGGGAAGCAGCGGGAGCCGCAACACATACTGTAAATCGATGCGATAGAAAGTACTATCAGGCAGTGATGATGCCTCGTGTTCACTCTCGCTATCAGATATGGATATCCTTTGTTCGGTAACATGCTTCTCAGGCTGTGGAGAATGTCCGGAGCTTCAAGGTACTGATAAGAGGACATGGAACCACAAAAAAACCGTGCAACTCACAGCTGTGTGGTCTTCGCAGGCACATGCTTTATTCTGCTCGGCTTGCCCGCACGTCGTGCTTTGTATTTAGCTGCCATTTTGACACTTATTGTTTTCTTGTTCCTGTAAGAATATCAGCTGATTGCGACACGGGAGTGATCTTGGAAAACTGACCTTTCATAGTAATCCTGTCTATATTTTCGCGCAGCAGTGGCTCTTTCTTCCGCAGTTGCATGAAGGCGGGGTCGACCCATTAAAGAGAGCACAGTCAGGGCGATAAAAGATACGAAGTCAACTTCGGTGTGAGTTGCAACCTCATGAGATGCACGATTAGTACACTTAGTTATGGGAGATTTATAGGGAGACTACAAAATATTGGTTGTCACTGGTCACGAAATGTGACAGTGGGTAAGTACTGTCATTCGGAAGGTTGAATTTTGAACTGACGAAAAGTATCGAAAGTGGATATGTACGTATCGAATAATTAGGCAATACTATTGTGCAACACAGGAAAATAGTCAAAGTTCCAATCAAACAGCATACCAACATATGAACGTTTTGCTGCAGGGCAAGTACTGTCACGGCGTGCCACCTCGCCCTCATATTCCTGCGGGACTGCCAATATCCATACCCTTGTTGAATGAGCGATGCAGAGGTGGCGCCAAGCTGATGCAATCCATGCGTCGTCCTGAGTGGAGACACTGGAGAGGAGCAACTGAGCCGAGTACTTGTGGTGTAATGATCATCTGTGGAGCCAAACAGGGCCAAACACATTTATTTTGACCCGGCCTGACGGCCCGGTCGTTAGAACGGCCACCGAGTTGAACCATGCCTTCCCGCTCGACATGTCAATCCCAAATAGGACCTAATTGCCTGGCATGGCCTTGTACTTTAACTGTCCTACTTCAAAGCAACAACTTCGAAGTGTTTAACCTTCTGGCCAACCATGCCATAAACAAAATGGAAAGTGAGTCTCGAATGTCCTTGGCTTGTCTGATTAGGCAGAGTTGTTGAGCAGAGGCGTGTGGATCGGTTGCACGGATTAGCGAAGCGGAGGCAGTACTTACCAAGGTCCTTTGCAGGTTGTCGAGACTCCTACAGACGCGACGAGAAGGTTGGAGAGTTGTATGACATCATGTTCTCACGGCGTAGGCCTCCACCAGAGCCCAGACTGACGTTCAAAAAGTCCTTAAGGCGAGCTGGAATGATAACAAGGTGTCTATATCATTCCCCGTGTCATCCATTGAACAGTTCATACCGCAACATATCCCATAAAGCAGAAACACGAGCTTTAATCCCCTGTGAGTAGCACGCCTTTCACTGCAAATGTCATAATTCAAGGGGCTTATAAATTATAGCTGGTTCTTCAACTATTGGCTAATATTGGCGTAACGTGCTATAGGAGGGCTTTCTGGGTACTGACGATATTATCGATAGTGTCAATCGTATGTGGACGCCTACGCAACAGCAACACCCGAAAAATCAGGTACAACCTCCCGGTACATCACGCCATCCACTGTTGGCATCCGTTCAGGCTGGCCATGTCCAGTTTCTCCCTTCGAGCTCTCTTGGAGTCCAGACACCAACTCAAGCTCCGCAGAATGCGTCTTTGACGCGTGTTGGCAATATTTCTCACTCAAGCGCGTCGCAGGGAAGCAACATACCACCATCGTCATCTATAGGAAGTCCGCTGCGACACTACCCACCACCATCATTCCAGCCAAATAACTATCCGGGACAATACACGTTATCCCAGCAACCCCCGCCATTTCCAACCGTGCACCCACCAACATATCCATACACACACGCTCGTGGACACTCGCCGCACTTTCCTCTAGAATCTAGCCCATATCAACAAAATCCACTGGGCTTCCGACCAATGATGCAGACGCACTCACCACATAATGCGGGCGGGCTTCATTATCCGCCGGGTGGTAATTCTGGAATGCACTCCACTGCACATAGTCCCGCAGCTCACTCTCCGCCACCTATGCAGCAGCCTCCTCTGGGCGCCTCTGCTTCACATAGCACATTACGACACCAGCCTGTGCACTATCCCAGTTCATACACTCCTTACCGTTACAACCATGCATATCAGCCAAACCCATACCAGTGGTACTACAGTCCGCCTGTCCCGCTTGGATTTAACGAGGGGATCCCTATGCATTATCAACCTCAGTACCCAACAAACTTCCCACCCCTGCAGGATTCTCCTTCGCCCGACTTGGAGACACATTTTTCTCAAGTCTCCGTTCATGGCGGACCTACTTCACCTGTGCAGTCGATTGTTCCACCGGCTCTGTTGGAAAGGCATCCACCTCAGGTTCTTCAGGCTGCGTTAGTAGCTCCCCCATCATCATCGGCTCCGGTATCAAGTTCTCCCTTAATGTTCGCCCACCCCGACCGTCATGCTTCGCCCCCATCAACAGTTAATGCACCATCTCACCCTCATTCTGAACGTCCCCTTGTACGTCAAGCTTATCATCCCAATCCCCCCTCCCACAGATCCGAATGGGTGATGTGGATAGGGAATGTTTCAAGTGGGACCACCCATGATGAACTCTGGAGATTCTTGAAACGCCCTCTTTCTATGGACAATGACTCGTCTGAGTCTGAAGACAATGGTGTTTTATCGATTTTCTTAATTTCTCGGTCAAACTGCGCATTTGTCAATTTTGACACCGAAGAGCACTTGCGGCGCGCAATCGTGCAGTTCAATGGGCAGCAGCTCCATCCGCATGAAAGGCGAGGTCCGCGACTTGTTTGTCGAGCACGTCGCAAAGAGGATGATCTGCGTGCTGGAGTAGGTGGGCAACGGGGAGTGGGCGTGCACACTCGCTATATCCGTGAGCAATCTCAGCAGGGACAAACGGATAAGCAAATTGCTCCAAGTGAAGATGATCAGTCATCGTCTACCGGTCGCCGTTCGAGTCTATCGAGTGAGTCAGGGCATCCACTGGCTGTGGCTGTGTCATTACAGTCGAGTGATGAGGAGGTTGCCAGAGCCCGCCAAGGTTCACAACCCGGCGACAGTGTCAAGGCTCACTCAAGTAGCTCTTATGCGTCCACAAACTCCAGTTTTCTGTCCCGGCATTTCCCGAAACGCATTTTCATTCTCAAGTCTTTGACGCAGGTTCGTGTTTCAATAGGCTCGCTAGTTCTGATTTTGTTTTGATGTTTTGACCTTGTAGTTCGACCTAGACTTGAGTGTTGAAAACGGATTGTGGGCAACTCAAAAGCATAACGAGGCCATTCTTGACCAGGCTTACCGCACTAGCAGCGAAGTTATCTTGATATTTAGCGTGAACAAGAGCGGGGAGTTCTATGGATATGCACGGTATGTAAAGTTCCGTGTTTTTTCCCAGTACTGATTCTCTTGACACACAAGGATGGCCGGTCGGATATTGAAGGGCGAGCACAGAGTTTCGTGGGCGTCGCATGCGGATCCCTCGGCGACCAATATGTCCTCGTCTCGGCGCGAGCCTGGCAGTCCTAGCCCACTTGTTACCACCAATCAGTCTTTCTTCACCCCATCAGAAAACCGTCTCGTCGAGGAGTCGCCCATGCCTTTCACTCCACATTCTGGAGGGAGCCTGAGCAGCAAACCTTCTCCTATGGAACCTCAGCGATCATCTGCACCAGCTGCACTCGGGCCTCACCCACGAGGGGAATTTTGGGCAGAGCCCCCATCTAAGAAGTTTAGCCTCCGTGAAAGCGGGAAGGCTAGGTCAACCGCTGGGTTGTTATCCAAGGATTTTGTAAGTGCGACTCCCGACATTGTGCTCGACAAGGATGCACCAGTCCGAGCAGTACGGAATAAGGCGAGCACAGATGGCACGAAGTCGGTGGTATCTGCCTTGCAAGCTGTGGAGGAAGAGAATAACAGTACAAGTAGCGATGGTGGCAATGGTGGGGAAGAACAACCGAAGGATGATGTGATGCCATCGATGACAAAGAACGCTGGGAACGATGAACAACAGGCTTGGGGGCAGCCGTTCAAGGTGGAATGGCTCTGTACTGACCGTCTTCCTTTCTATACCACTCGACACCTTCGAAATCCTTGGAACCAGGACCGGGAGATCAAGGTCTCGCGGGATGGTACGGAGGTTGAACCAGGGGTGGGTCAACAACTTTTGGAGCAGTGGCGGACACTTGCTACTGCTCCGACGGTAATGGAGACAAGCAAGCCGTCCGCCGCGGTGGATCAACGTGCGGTCAAACCCACGTCGACACTCCCACTGGCAGCGGTAAACTCAGGAGACGGTGAGGAATCATAATGATCGACACGCTTTACACAGTCTCAAGGAAACGAGAAACCACAACACGCGGTAATCATCATATATAGACATACACCATTAATTTGACTCCTTCATTCTCATCTTCAGATATTCTACGACCACAGGATACTTGGATGATATTCACGCAACAAGAATGGTCTTCTTTAGTTTAGGTATACTTGGGAGTGGCCGAGCTTGTGATTTGTGATCCTTGGTCTAGTGCATGTTTGTAACGATATAATATTTCCTGGTCACTATATCCTGAAGTTATACACGTATGTTACGGTGATAAAGCCAGTCTCTCGTGGGTACTAGCCGGACCTTGAAAGAAGGAAGGAAAACGGTTGATTAAACTAGTTCTGTGACAAATCACGATACCAACCGCTTTTTTACTTGCTCTCTTCGGTCATGCGATCTCACTGGCTGACGGTGCTACTAGCTGGGCCGTCCAGGTTTTGAGATCTCGAGATTGTGAACAGAACGCGCACATACGACACAGTGGAACCGTGACAGGCTCATATAGTAAGCCCCGATCATCACGTCGAGTCCGACCGACCAGCTGCTAGCAGGAAATCTCTTCCGTGTCAAGTCTTAACAGACTCTAAGCCGTAGTTAAGCTTTGATGATCCCCAATGGCTACATACCGAGCGTGAGCCGGTCTTGGCAGTACGTCCTTATAGACGCACACTTTGGTTTTACGGTCATGACTTCCTTTGCCATCGATCCAATGGCCAGCTGATATTTTATTGGTTCAAAGAGATTTCCTGCAGTAGGTACCCATGAACAACTTTGATAGAAGGCATTCTAGTTGGGACCGCCCAGTCAATCGGAATTCAAAACCAGGATCACCTAGCCCCGTGCTCATCGTAGCTCCAAGTGGCGCATGATGTCTTATGTAGGTATCCAGCAACCAGTGCAAATGAGACCATTATGCAAACGCAGCCCCGAGCATGTGGTACGTACTAACGTATAGTATGTAATAGTATCGCATCCAACAATCCATCATGACAGATATCAAATCTCAGATCTCAGCCACTGACAGTCCTCTGTGCTATCCTGCCAAACCCTGACCCATTCCGTCACTTGCCTTGCAAGCAACATGCCCTCTTTGTCTCGCTTATTCACATCAACACCTAACCTACCTTTCCTACGCATTTCCGCTTTGGCATTGCGGCCCAGCGACCATGCCTCCTCCACAGCAGAAGCCCAGTCGCCAGTCTCATAAGCCACTCGAGAAAGTTCGATTCCAACTCCTTCTCGTGCGAGCAGCAGCTTCAGGCCGTGCTCTTCCACAAAAAGTGGACGTGCGACATAAACGAAAGGCGTGCAAGAATCGGCGCATTCCGAAACTGTCCCATATCCCTTAGGAAAGGCCATCAGCCAAGAAAACCATCAAGATGACACAACGCACTAGTATCCCGAGCAGAACATCTCCGACAGCTGTCAGATCGGGCATGTAGACGTATTTTGGGGCGACAAAAAACATGTCGGGAGGCTTTTCGTCTGCTCCATTCTGTCCCCATTTTGACACTCCACACACAATCGCGATCCAAGACGAGTCCGGTAACAGCCGAGTATAGAAGTCATCCACAGCATTATCCGAAACGGAGGGAACGAGAGTATCAAGATGTGAATAGGTGACGTTATTCTTGAAACAAGACTCTGTTTTTATCAACATCACGCATAAATTGTCAAACATAGGGCTAGGCTCAGGCTTGATAACAGGAGGGGCGCTGTAACAGCGGGATGGCGTATCCATTATACTGAGAGCGTCGCTGCAAGGAGGAATCGTTGACACTCGCGGGCCATCGGGGATCCGCAGGAGGATTAATTTAAGATGTTCTGCATCCTAGGCTTGAGTGACCCGTGCTGCTCTCGCGACTGGAAGTCGGCTTCTGGAAGACCTGTCCGCCAAATGAAACAATTAGAATCTTCGTCTCATCCGGATTGCATAGATGTTCAGGGACACCAAGCGACGAACGAAAGCGGGACCGACCAATAGGAGAGTAAACTATGTCTAGTCCCTTGCTAATACCACGAACGAGAAGGGGAGCTTGGATGATGCTACGCGCAAACGGTTTCTTAGGGTGCGAGTTGGCGAAAGGTATCGAAGAATGGAGTAAGTGTGTGGTGGGTTTATGGACAAGGTGAGCTGCAACGTGTCCTGTGCGGAGCTGGAATAACAGGGAACCGTGTTGTCTGGGGAGGGTTTCTATCTTCGTGGCGAGTTTGTTGGATGGGGCGGTGCGGTCTATTGTGCGGAGGATTGTGAATCTTGGCAGGCCATTCGATATTTCTACCGCTTCGTCTTTGAGCTTGCGGTAGTATGCCCGTCTCAGCGCTGATTTGCTCTGGGGGAGCGTTCTAATCTCTCCTCGTCCTGTAAGCAACGGCTTCGGTAGCGTGCGCATGTTCGAGGTCTCCCCTCTAGCTGCCTCCTTCGTTTGTTCGTCCGCCGCCTCGTTTCCCGGGATGCCCTTGTGTCCTGGCGTCCGTCTAATCATCAAATTCCTCTTATCATCGTCGGAGATGAGTTTTTGTGACTCGTCGTAGAAAGCGTCCATCAGATAATGGCTAGGTTGCTAGTAGAATGCGGCTGTCGCGCGTATGGCTGCTTGATCGTTTGGTTGGCAAGTCATCATGAGCTTTATCTTGACCAGGGAACTTGATAAATCCAACTTAGACACTCTGTGATCGATCATCGCAAGATGTTAGCGAGTACCACATCTAGTACGTTCCGACAAGAGGTTGAACTTGCAAACATCTTGCTAGATGTATCCGCTCAAGACCGCGAATTAACCTGATCATTGTACATTTCGTTGCTTGTGCAAGACGATCGAGGAAGGAGTCGGAGTCGGAACATTTGCACAAGCAAAGCGAAAAGTAAAGCGACATTGTGGATCAGATCGAACAGGTCGAAGTATAGCGAAAAAGATGGATTAACGTTAACAACGAACAAAAACAGATTAATATTAGTAAGCTCATTCCTTATGCCATACCTCAGTGTGCCAAGGAACGTGCCATGTCGAGGAGCCGACCTGCTCAGAAAAACGTGCCCGACGCATGACAAGGGCATTGCTTCATACCCGCTAGTTTTTCCCACATCCCGATACCGCCCGAATACAGTCCGTAGTTAAACACGAACCGACTTGTCAGTGTGCACAATCAGAATTAATTTCAAATTCAACGTATCGCGCATGACATGTACAAAAATTATGTTGTTCTCCGTTTAGATATAATTGTACAACTGACCGAGCAGCTCGCTTCATGCGCTGAGGTCAATTACGTCTGCAAGCTTGTGTGCAGTCATGTCTGGGTGTCGGGGAACGACACGGCAAGGAAGAGATTCGGGGTGTCTGATTTATGTCATCGGTTAGCTCACGGTACTCCCTTGCATGATGGCATAGATCAAGATACTTACGAAATTAGTCCAGTGGACCATTGGAAGATAGGGTCTACTTCTTTGCCTTCGTTGTCCAGTGGTCTCATAAAACGGAAAGTTGCTAGCAGAGACGCTATAGAAATCCACAAGGAAGCATCAGCGAAGTACCTTCCAACACATACTCGGCGCCCGAAACCGAAAGGAAAGTCGACAGTGTCGTCGTTCAGTTGTCCATTAGCCATGAAAAACCTCTCTGGTTTGAAGTCATCAGGGTTCGGGTATTTTACTTCGTCCTTTGACATGGCCCTGTAGCAGTCGCCTTAATGCAAGTCAAGACTAGCAAGTACCACGACGCACCAAATATTTGCCATGACAATTGCGCCTACGTGATGGTTAGCAGCAAAAGTGATGTGATATAGAAATACCCGACCTTTGGGAATGTAATGATCATTGTACACGTCACTGTCCGCAGTGTAATGTGGCAAACCTGATTTGTCACATGTAAATGTGAGATCCTGACATGCGATGCAGGATATCAACCCACCAAGAGGGAACACTGGATGCCATCTAAGCGTCTCGCGCAAGACTGCTTCCACATACAGCAAGGAAGACCGGTCTTCGAAGGTAGGAAGCCGGTCGTTGCCTATAACTGCTTCAATTTCCTCTTGTGCACGTTTCTGTACATCTGGATAGAGCATCATCGCAAGAACAAAGACAGTGAGCGTTGACGCAGTCTGGATATCCATCAGTTCGTGGGAAAGATGTTTTGATACAGATAACCAGGACCGACCGTTTCAACTCCAGCTAGATACGAGTACGTGTTAGTAGAATCACTCAGGAAAATAAAACGGGCCATACCGATGAATGCTGTAGCAGAAGACGACTTCAATGCAAGTTCGAATTCGTCCGCATTACCGTGCGTTTCTAACCGCCTAAAAGACTCCGAGATCATACACCGATTCGAAGTTGCAGCCATCTACGCCTCATGTTGATAGGATTCATTCTTATTCGGCATAAATGCTTACTGCGCGTTCTCGTGCATAGTGGAACGGGATGTCGACCATGGCAGTAGCATTCTTTTGCGACTGGATAGCGAGTCTTTTGAAACTCGCACCGGGAAACCAAGAAGGCAGTTTCAGCACTACGCTAAGTCAGAGATGACTTTCTGGAAACGTAAACTGATAAAAACTTACGAAACGGAAATGTCTCCAGGATGGCTGAAGTCTGGGGGCTTGCCACCTCCAAAAAGACTTTGATCGCCTTTTCAGCGGCAAGTAAAAGCGGGTCATCGTTCGGCTTGGCCTCGTAATCGTATACAGCGGACATGATGACGGAAGAGGCGAAGCTGGGGTTACCACGTTTTTGTCATTCAGCTTGCCGACGGATACACTATCACTTACAGTTCGATGTGGCGCTGGTAGCGCTCGGGGGCTTCCATGATGCCCTGCAACAGCTGACGAGCTTTGCGAAGTTGGATAGGTAAGTAATGTTTTGCCGCCTCAGGTCGGAATGATTGATGGAAAATTCGCCGATGTAATCTCCATTCGTCAGAATACCTTAACTGGGCACTGTTAAACTCAGATCCGATTCTATGAGAGTGTCAGATGTATATATAGCATGTTGGATGTTGGTTCCTTACGCCTTTGTGCTAGAGAGTGGTGGCCTGTCAGAGTAAATACTAGAGCGATGCTCTAACAGTGCTTTGGCGACTTCCTGCGATTGTAGAACAATAATTTGCCGTCCGAACAGCTTACAGTAGATAACGTCCCCTTAAAAAAGTAAGGAGGTTTGTTTCTTGGAAAATTGATGGACTCTACCGCGTGTTGATGCCCACTGAGTGAAGCTAACCCATGGCTGGCTACCGTTGAGATCAAGTAGGTTACCTAGCACCGGCAAGCCCTTGGGGCCAGGGGGAAAGGAGAGATTGGATGAACTTTTTCGTCGAACTCGGTGAACGGCTAGAAAGAGGCATATGATAGCAAAGAAAAAGATCGTGAGAGAAGGGGACATCTCGAGCGATGATAAAAGATCCACGCTTCACAAGCAGCTTTAATATCTTCGAAGCATCCTATCTGAGTCTAGAAAGAACATTGCTGCCACAATTTCATGTTAATACCACGCCCTCTTGGGACAGGCAAACATGTGTCCAGATCTTATTATGACGGCTTGCACCCGCAATAATGGATGAAGGAAAGGCTAGGTCTCACAAGGGTTTCCCGATCTGTGTACTTTCTGTTAGTACAACATGCAATGGACACAAATATACGTACTTGTAATACGTCAGCGACTCCAATGACACCCGTCTCCCACGAGATATCCCTACGAGTCCCTACGTGGCTCCGCTGTCAAATGGCCGAGCCTTGGTTTGACACTTCACCAAAGGGACGAACTACTACTTACGATGACCA
This sequence comes from Suillus placidus, assembly GCA_016628565.1. Taxonomy (NCBI): domain Eukaryota; kingdom Fungi; phylum Basidiomycota; class Agaricomycetes; order Boletales; family Suillaceae; genus Suillus; species Suillus placidus. The sequence continues at coordinate 120,195 of JABBWD010000035.1, forward strand.
ACTTGAACACAAATAGCAGATGAAAGCCGAAATTATGGCGAAGTAGATGTGTGGCGAAAGGGCGGTGCAGAAACTTGTCATTGAACAAGCCCGACGGTCATACGGTCGGTTACTACTCATTGATCTGGCCGAATGAGTGGTAACCGATAGTAGGATTGTCATAGGAAGACGACCGTACATTCGATCCACGCCGAGTAATAATAAGAGGCCGGATGAAATTGAACTGATATGAATCCAGTAATGAGACCTACAAGGTTCATTTCAGACCCCTAGTGGTTAGTCGCTGCAACTGAACTCTACCCAAGTACCCATTAGGTAGCACTGGAGCCTCGCGTTATCGCATTGAAGTCATCAAAAGGCAAATGAAAAGAAAAGGGAAACTTGTTAAGTATCGGCTGAGTTTGTGCGGAAATGGCTCAGCGAGCCGCCACTAGCTAGTCTGCCTCAGTCAGACCTTGATAGAAGGAAATGAAAGTCGTTCGTTTCAGCCACTAGCAGTAATGATGAGTGTTCTCAACGATTCTCACGCATCGTGTGGATGTAATGGATGCGACACGACTTGTCCTCATGCGAGTCGTGTGACACAGTGGACCTTCGATTCGAGGCATTTCAGCCAACTACTAGTAGTCTCTGGTCTCATCATATGATGGATAACCAAGCTCCTCGCTTTGTGTCATTCGAAGTAAGTGCTATGCACATCAACCAACTTCCGACAACATTACTAGACGATGCGACCGAACGTCCAGCATCAGTACCTTTGGTGGATCGGTCGGCTCTCCAGTTGGCATCTAGAGATATAAACGTTCTCAGAAAATCTCGCGTCGCGAGCGAATCGACAATATCGATGACAGGAAAACAAGCCGTCGCACCTCTTGATCTCATGGGCAATCTGAAGCGAGCAGAACCATCTGTTGTCAAAACGAGAACGGGAAGCGTGTTGTCCAGAGGCTTCATCTTGAAAACCGATTATTACCCGTCTGGTTCGCTTGATTATTATTGGTTGCTGTGAAGTCAGTTCACAACGAGTTTAATAGGACGAGCTCTTGATCTCGACTTGAATGTCCATGGTGCTCCCAACTTCCGGGCATCACGGCCAGGCAACACAAACGTATTTGGAGTTGCTCAACCTCGCACACAAGGCCTACGAGCGATTCTCTCCGTCTTGCGCTGTTGCCCTGGTACTGCCAGTCCGTCTCATGTCGTTTGGTTTTCTACGCGGGAGGAACCGATCGGTAAGTTTTCCTAGCAATATCGAATCATCATCATGCCCGGCTTAATACATTGAATTTTGCACGTCCTATCCATGATTCTGGGTGATGCATTTGTTCTTCTGTCCCTTGTCTCTCTTTTAGTGTATATATCAGGACGACCCTTCGTCTTGCGCGATTCCGCTGAACCAAGAAGAACCCTATCATTATCCGATCGCGCTGAAAATTTAGAAGCCATAGAAGAACGTTTGAAAAACGACATTCTACAGGAATCAGCAAAGTGATACACATCTGATATCGCTTGATGGTGACAGCACTAATTCTGTTCGACCAGGTATGGCGGCCTAATATTAACTCACAATGAATTGCGTGAGCAATACAATATTTTCCTTCCATGGGATGTTGAACGTCAACTGTTACAGCTGCCGAGAGCGGGGACGGCGCCGTTTTGCCTACCTGGACTCATGTTGACAAGGTCAACGTAAGAACATCACGAGAACTCTGGGACGAAATGCGTGCAAATGGATGGAATGTAGAGGTATGCTTTCGTCGGTTTTTCATTTATTCACCTGATTTCAAGTTTCGTCCTTCCTATACTCTCTTCATCGTAGTATCACCGGTATGTTGTTTATGCGTCCTGGCGCCAGGGTCGCATCGTTGATCTATTATTTCAGTATCCCTATATCCCCCGACCGTCCCATTGAAGTGAGCACGTCATATTTCCAACTATGGTTTACCGCTTACACCACCCAGGACAATTACCTGGATGCATACCTACGTGTTATCAAAAACACAGATCCGGTACGAAGTGCCCTTGTATTTTCTTGTGGTATGGGTGCCGTTCGAACTACATTCGCCATGGTCGCCGCCGTGATCGTCAGGAGGAAGATGCTGCTCGCTAGGGGTTTAGAAGATCCATACCCGAGTAGGTCATCTTTCTTGAGCAATTTGGGTAGCGGATCCTATAAGATGGATAACGGCAGCCCCGGCATCAGTACGGTACGTTCGCAATCTTTTCTTAGTTACAAATCCCTTAACACATTTCTGTCAGCCTACAAATCAGGTATGGCGCCCGTACGTCATTCAATTACGCTCGAGTGCTGATGAACTTGGTATTTTCTAAGGCAGCCACTGATATCAAGCTAGCTCAAGCGCTGGAAAATGCCAGTGCACAACAGGACCAAAACAAGTCACTTCTAAGATTGACATATGTATTGCAGCAACGTACGTATCACCGTGGCCTTATCTCGGAAATCACTTTATCTCTCGCAGATCTCCATTCGCAGTCCGTGATTGCCTTGCTCATGGCGCAACCCACACTCTTGGAGAACTTACGCAAAGCTCACCAAGGCAACTATGGAGTAATATTGAGTCTACTAGGATGTTTAGATCGCGGCTTACAGGCTAAAAGACTGGTCGACCGTGTAATCGATGCATGTAGGTGCACTGTCATATTTCATTCCAGTGTCCTAGATCTCGTGCCTTAAAATGACATCGTTATGTATTGGGAGTTGGCCGCTAACCACGTCTTGATTCCTTAGGTGATCACGTCACTAATCTCCGGGAAGACATCCTCACCTACAGGGTCAAGTATTCACTCACAACGGCCGATAGTGACGAAAGCAAACGAGAAGATCTTTTATCCAAGGCTCGGAGAGCGCTGGAGAAATAGTACGTGGTTTGTTGTGACTATACTATTTGATAACTGTTACCTGATGCCCACTAGTTTCTTCATGATCACCTTCGCGAGCTATGTTGATTCTGTCGAGGACTTTGAGATAACCTTTTCGGATTGGTTGAAGGTACGTTATTATCTATAATCGATGGATTGTCCCCCGATCGCCGCGTTGACGTCTTAATCGTTAGGCGAGAATAGAAATTTGGAAGTAAGATGTCCCCGCATATCAGTGACTCGGAAAACATTGAATGGTGACATACATGTTTACAGTCAAGTTTTGTTTCTCCGCAAGACATATGGTTCGAAACTCAATATTTTTGCACCTGTCAACGACCTCTCTCTCTTGTCGAGATCAGGAACAGAAGATAAATCTCTGGTGGCTGGACAGAAGAATGATGTGGAGATCGCCGGAGGTCAGCTGCTCGGCGATGAGTATAGCGACCACGTTGTCAAGGTTCGCTCTTTGAATAACACGTACCACTCGGCCTTATCAATTGCCGCAGAATCGGAGTGGAATTATTTTGCGAGAGAGGTACGTCAGCACCATGCGTCTGCAACGTGTTCGACTTCTTATGTCTGTCAAATAGCACGCTTCTCAAGTCAGACCAGTGGCTTTCAGAATCTCATCGTGTTTCCGACTCGGTCCGCGGGGCTATCAACTTTCGTAACATACCTGGGACTAACATATATGCGAGCGGCCAACCAACTGAATCCGCAGTTGATGAAGTGGTGCATCGTGTCAAAGATGCGCACCCTGATGCTAACAAAGTTGTGTGGGTGACATTGAGAGAAGAACCCATTGTTTATGTCAACGGCGCGCCTTACTGTTTAAGGCGCGAGCGCTTCTCCCTCCGGAACATGAAAGGTTTGCGTGCTCAGGTTTTAGCTTTGTCAATAATGTTCCTGAAGGGTCGGACTATCACAGATTATGGAGGAATTTCTGCATCGCGACTGGAAGTCTTGGAAGAGCGTCTGAAAGATGATGTCCTTGCAGAGCTTGAAGTATTTGGGGGAAGGTGCGTCTTTGTTCTGTCGCAGTGCCAAATCATAATTCAAATTTCCGGAAATACAATGAAGGTTGCTTCTTCACACAGAGACTCCAGATGGATCTGTGATTCCCATATGGGAAGAAGTTCAGTCCTCGAACGTCGCAGTGCTTAAGGATATTATGTCATCCCGTAAATCCAGACATGGCTTGGATCTCCAATATGTTCGGATCCCGATCACATCCGAGCGTCCTCCGGATTTCGCGGACATCAGTGAGCTCATGGACCTTGTTCTTCGCACAGACTCTCCGAGCACGGTTACGGTCGTCAATTGTCAGCTTGGGCGGGGAAGAAGCACTCTAACTTCCGTGAGCACAGATGGAAGCGAAAGACTGTTATTATTGATGTTGTTGCAACGCAGGTGTTGATTGTCCTGATCCAACAATGGCTGAATGACAGCCGGGCCCTTTCTCAGTGGTCGTCTCGAACAGAGTCTCGCTCGCTGTCGATGTCGATGACTTCTGAAATGTTTTACGATGAGCCTGCAAATAAGCGACATTCATATCAAGTCATCAACAGTGCGTTATCAGCCTTTCTTGTTGAGGTATACCACTGAGATTGAGATATAGATCTCCTTCGAATCGTCCGGAAAGGTCCTGCAGTTAAGAACACTGTTGACGAGGTCATTGATCGATGTGCGATTGTCATGAATCTCCGAGACTCCATCGAAGACGAGCGTATTTTGGCTGAGAAAGCGACTGACGAGAAGCAAAAGCGCATTCATGCCTCAAAAGGTAAAGACAACAGTCCCTTTTTTTATCCTAGTATTGAATAGACCAAGGGATGCACAATCTGCGACGCTACTTTGAGCTCATTCTGTTTCAGGCGTATCTGCGATCTACCGAGCCAGATACGATGCAGTCATTTGAGACTTTTAAGAGTTTCATTGAGAATCGCCCAGGTAAGGAGATCATTCTTGTACCGTACTAAAGCGTCTCACTTCTAATATGGCATAGTCATCAAAACGTTCGAGAAGGACCTCATTGCGGAAGGCTTGCACGCCATCAAGCCACTCGAGCGTGCGGATGTGAATGAGAGCGTAGCTCGTCCTGACGAAGTCAAGCAAGTGGTAGTAAACCGATCTGGCAGCATTCTCTCTGCGTCTACCATTCTCAAGAGCGACTTCTTCTGCAACCTGCAAAAGATGTCGCTCCCTGAGTGCGTCATTCCACAATTCCAATGAAGCGTGAACTGAAATGATTTTCTCGTATAGGAGGATCGAAGGCTCTCCTAATTTCCGTCGTGTGCCACTAACGCTGAAGCCGGCTTCTTCTCGGTCTTCTTCTCCTGTAAATCCGGCTGACGAGAAGATGTTGTGTGGCAGGTGTGTTGTCTGAGGTATGTCACTTGACGTTTGCTGACTGTGTTCTACAGCGGAATGCCTACAGTTCAAGGGTGGGTTTGTAGTGTGTTGATGGAATGAATTCTCACCGCGTCGTGTTCATAGTCTGCGGCGAACGCTAGCACGCGTTGATGCTGATCCACAAGGTCACAGCATGGTGTATTGGACATCCCTACGAGAGGTGAGGCTAGGAATTTCGATGTTCGCTTCATCATGGCTGAAGCGACACAGGAACCGGTCCTCTATATTGCGGGCCGTCCGCATGTTCTGCGGATCGTGGACAAGCCACTTGAAAACGTAGAGTGAGTGCTTATGAACCACACGGGACGGCATGCTGATATCGCGCAGAGCAACTGGGGTCACAACAGCCATGGTGGAGGCTATGGAGGAACGTTTAAAGAAGGATGTTATACGTGAAGTCAGAATGGGTGATGGACGTATCCTTCTGCATGATGAGGTCGAGGAACGGCCTGGCGTGTTCTCTATCATACCTATATGGGAGACGGTGGACGAGGCTGATATCATGACCCCAAGAGATGTTTTCGATCTTATGGCTAAGGAAGGGTTCAAGGTCAGCGCGACATTCTTGGATTCTCAGGTCTGCAGTTGCTGATTCTGTACGGCAGATCAATTATGGTCGAGTTGCTATCGTGAGGAATCAAGATTTCGTATGAAACAAGTGCTCATGGGAATTTACAGACCGATGAACAAGCGCCGCTACCCGATGCTTTGTCACAGTTACTGGAACGTGTCCGGTCTGGATACCCAGAGGCGGACGACTTCATATTCAATTGTCAGATGGGCCGAGGTCGTACAACCACGGGGATGGTCACAGCCTGCTTGATATTAACGACGATGAATTGGCAAGGCGAGGAGAACTACATCGACGAACAGGAAGACCCCGACTCTTTTGAATACGACTCCATTGATGGTCCCTCAGAGGAACAAGCTTACCGGCAAGGTCTGGTTGCAGTTAAGCCCGAGTATTGCATGTCTGACGATATGTTGTGATAGGAGAGTACAAGACTATATTACAACTTGTCGGCGTTTTGTCTCACGGCAAAATCGCAAAGCGCCTGACGGACCGTGCTATTGATCTTGTGCAAGACGTCCAGAATCTTCGCAAGTCGATATACGAGTAAGTGAAACAACTGTATCGTGCCTTGTTCTGGCGCTGATGTGGGGCATAGCTACAAACTCAAGGTAGAGGCCCTGGAAAAGGGAAGCACGAAGCAACGGAAGCTGATGAACGTTGCGGTGAATTACTTGTGAGTTGTTTCCACGTGTTGTTCACGTAGCTACCTGACGTGCGCCTACTACACGCAGATATCGCTATGGCGCACTGATCGTGTTTGCTAACTATCTCATTGAGATACGGGAGATGCAGGGAAGAGAGACGAGAGGGTTTTCGGATTGGCTTAGAGAACATAGAGAGATTGCGAAACTGCTGGGGAGGAGGTCACTGGATTGAGGATGGGCGCTCGCCCCTCGATGATGATCATGATGACGACTTACTTATAGCGTGTCGCACACTTTATAGTGGATCATGTGTTGTTTTGTACCTTGCTGCGTGCGGGCTACGGAGCCCGTTGATATGAGATGTCACGCTGTGATGTCACGATGGAGAGTGGCACTGCCACTGGTCGTCGTTTCATCAGGTTCCTGCTTTTTACCAGACTGTCCTTTCATTCACACTTACCTGCGTCGTCGTTAATTCCCTCTTCATACGACACGCCTCAAACGGTGGCGACGATACCTCCTACGACGTGCTAACCTTGAAAAATACCATAGAGACCGCTCATTAATTTTTTGCGTCAGTGGCACGATAGACAGTCCGCACGATGAAGAGCGCAATGAAGAGCGCGACATCGCGATGTCTGCTGCTTCTTGTAGTGGCGTCTTGTCTTTTGCTCTCAGTTGCACATGCTCCACATCAGCTACTTGAAGAACGAAAGCCTAATCTTCATGCGCGCCAACAAATTGTATCTACACCTCCCGTGGGGGTCACGACTACGACCCCCACAACCACGCCGCCCACCACAACTCCTACAACTACAACACCGCCAACGACGTCAGCACCCTTGACTACTTCAACACCTCCTACCACAACCCCGACACAAACAACGACTACGCCGCCGTCAACCCCCACCACTACCCCCACCACTTCCACACCACCAACCCAGACCACTGCCGCCACCACCCCGACCACGGCTCCCCTTCCGCTGACTACCTCGGCACAAGTTATCACCAATTCTGCTGGACAGGAAGTTACCAGTTATATTGTCGTTACACCCACGGCCAGCGCGAGCCCGTCGAGCACACAATCTTCCTCTGCTAGTAGTAGCTCTAGTGGTCTTGGCACGGGCTCCATTGTCGGTCTTTCTGTAGCGGGTGGTGTTGCGGTTATTGGCATCATCTCATTCTTTATCTGGAAGTTCACCAGAAAACGCTTCACAGACTTTGATGACAGTGCGTTTTCTGATTTGTGATTTGTAAATCTATCATGACCTCACAATGTAACAATCGCATCAGATGAAGCAATCAAGTGGCCAGAGCTAAACACCCATGGCTCTGATATTCATGCGTTGCCAACCAAATCTACGGGTCGATCAGGTTTCGGTGTAGAAAATGAATCCGAGGTGAACCTCGCACGCGCACCCAGTCCCGGTGGATACGCCCATTCCGTAGCCGCCAACTCGCTTCCCGAAACATATGCAAGTTCACCAGACCCATACGCTGTCCCTCCCCTCCCACACCTCAACCCCAACCAACCCTACCACGACGATCCCGCGACCTACGGCCAGCCAGGCTACTACGATCCATATCGTGGCCCCGTACCCAATACGTTTGGTGATGGTTTCTCGGATGGTCATACTCCAGAGGCCATCCAGATGACGCGGATGGCCCGGACTAGGAGTCCGGGTCCACAGATGGGGTATGATGTGCAAGGCCGTGCGTCCCCAGGTCCGCAGGCGGCCATGGGGTATGCACTTGATGGGCGGTCGGCAAGTCCCGCAATCGGTGCTGGCAGGGTATCACCAGGCCCGCAAGCCGCATATGGATACGGGCCGCGATGAGTGCCTCTCGGGGACAATGCGGACGAGGGGACACAAGGACAAATACGAGAATAGGACAAAGCTGCTGGATATTGGCTAGATGTTATCCGGGCATGGGGGAAATTTTGTGTGGACGGAATGCTAATACACAACTGCTGCTGACTCGACGTGGACCTGCTGCGATGACTTACCGACTGCGACGGACGGTTATTGTTTTGCCATCATGTGGTTGGTCACGTTCCAACATTTGTCTACGATATCTGCATGACCCTGGGTTTATTTTTGTTATGAATTTCATCTAGTGTTCGGGTTTTATTTACCGCGTTCCGTATGGTCATTTTGGTTGTTTCATGCACAGACTATAGTCTAGCCCCTGGACTCGTGTCAGCGCCACCATCATCATTGTCAACTACGTCAAGTTTTCGGTACATCTATCTCTCTATCATTTTTACTAAGACACTCGCTGCAGCTTATACGTCCCTTTATTTTTCTTATCATGTGTTATACAGTCCATCAAATCTATATGAATACCGATTAGTGATTCCAAGGATAGCTTGCGGGGAGTTTCTACCGTGATTGCATGATAAAGAATGGAAGAACCGTCGACTCGTCAATCCAACTACGTCGCTTGATAAACTGATTCTACACACAAGTACGGTATTGCGATGAAACCTTGAAACAACATTCCTGCTTCCTCCTTCATACCCGACAAGTAACAATCATATCATGCATTTCTCGTGCTATCAGTTGACTCCATGAAATCCTGGAGAGTACCCGCTGGTGTTAACATTGGGGAGGGGAGAGCGAACGCTTCAGGCAAAGCGCACGCAATAGCAATTTCATCCCCTTCTACAAGATAGGTAATCTAAACCAAGACAGTATGTACTCCTCCTAATGCCATGGCCGACTAGGACATCGGAATACTATTAGTGCTGAGTGTTAAAGACTCTGCTATAGATATCGATGACCTCAAGCCTGGACTAGGAGATCGGAATAGTGCTAAGTGTTAAAGACTCTGCTATAGATATCAATGACCTCAAGCCTGCTAGGCTGCGGTGCACGAAAATAATCTGCCACACCGTGCTCCAGATATCCCCCAGCTTTGAGCACATAAATTCTGTCCTTGTCGAGCCATATGTCCTCTAACTCGCCAAAACCAAATTTCCTGTCCCATACGACCTCGACGTAAGGCAGCGACGTTGCAGTTGTCACAGCCTCGGACTTGCCAAGAGCGGAGCAAAAAGTTTGCACCGTACATGATGGCTCTTTCACCACTCGTCCTAGACCCTGCCTATTCGTCACAGCCAGCGGGCTGAAGTCCATCATATGCAATATATACTTCCTGGAATGACCGGGAACCGATGCGTCCACCGGGAATGCCTGTAGGACTCTATTCCCGCTAACGTGGATTTTGCATTCGTCTGTGTGCCTGAAAATACGAGTATTTGAAGGGCCCCAGCGATCCCACGGTATTGGTGTTGCTACTACCATCCCATCAAGGTCGAAAAATATCCTTGTGGACACGATGAAGACTGAAGCAGACGCAGTAATGCATAGTAGCTGTTGTTTGGGGTCTGAGATATACATCGTTTGTTGGGTTTGCATCTGCGGTTGTGAGCTATGTTCAATATCATCCATCGGAAGGAGGCACTGTGTGTCCTCCAATGGGATGGGCATCGAGAAGCACGCCAGCAATTGTGGCGTCTGGGACATATCTTCGATTGAGTAGAGCTTCAAATTGTCGGTGACAACGAGCAACCTATTGTTTCCGAGGAAACAAAAATCGATCCGGTCCAATGGGCGTTGTAATATGTCACCGAGGACACTCTAAATCGAGAATTAAATGTCAAGTCTTTCAGTTATCTCTGACCAAGCCTCACATTGGATATCGTCAAGTGCTGCCAGTCCCAAATCTGCAGCTGCCACAGCTTTTGGGACGAAGACCCGGATACAGCGAACAAGCAGCGCAGCATAGCGATGTGCCTGCCATAACATTTGAGCTTCCCTCCCGTTGTTTCAATGAAGCTGTCGTCACGTTGGGGCAACTCCGACATAGACAATGTCCGTCCAGCAGCTCGGGGGTGAACACTATCGCTATCCAGTGCTCTAAGATCAACATGGAGTCTCTCGTCATCAACGATATACGCGACGGCGATCAGGTTTTGTGCAAGGTCCATGACCACATTGAGGTTTGTTGAGTTGGGAACTGAACTGAATGTTCCTGGAGACCAGTTGCGCTGGATTTGTTGTTGTGGGGGTATTGGTAGTATTGGCATGATCACAGCCGAGTTTTCATCTCGGTCCCACACGCAGAGATGCCCACTGGCGATTTGTTTTGGTAAGAAGTCCAATTCATCCGGAACAAAGACTGTTTTGAAAGAGTGGATATCAACCTTGAACCACGCCTGAGCTCTGTCCCTCAAGAGCTGTAGGCGCTCGGAGACAGGTGTGTGATTGTTAGTGCTGCGGAGCGGGAGCAATCGTTGGCCACTGAGTTCAGCGATGTACTGAAGCTCGGAGGAGGACATGTACGTCTGACGAAGGGCCCTACATACCTTCAAGAGATCGTCAGTATGAGATTCCATCTGGTATAAAAACACCATCAACACGATCATAGATTGTTACTCACAGATGTACAACGAAGAATATCTCGGCAACGAAGGAAGTTCAGAATGTACAAGTGGAGATCTTCAGGAAGAGACAGGAAGCCTGCACTGGGCTTCATTTCTTGGTCCACTCTCTTCACAAGGTGAGACGGACAACTAGTCCCGACAGTCAACGCATGTGAGCGGGAAGTCGCTGAGAAGTTTTGAGCGCCCGCCATCGAGTATATGTGTTGCAACTTGCAAGAGTGTTGTGGAAGCTTGCAGTTGCAATAGTTATTCGGCCTTGCAGAGTATTCACCTTAGTATAGTCTCCCCTAGGCAGATCTTTGTAGACGAAGGAAGATAGTCGTTCCATTTAATAAGCATAGGTCTCTTGACTCTCTCCGGATCACTTTAGCGAGCTTAGTCAAACGGTGACTCGGAGCGCCGACACCTGTTCTGGTCTCTGTGTGTTTTCTTCTTTCTTTCTTTTCCAGACCTAGTGTTAGCGGCTGAGTATCATTGTGGCTTCTTATAGTAGACCTAGGCTTCTGACAGTCAAAACTTGCTGACCAACTCGCTGTGGCTCCCCTTCTGGACCGTGGGAACTTTCTTTGGAGGCTTCAAGCGCTCATCGCTAGCCGTGACCACCCCAATATTATTTTCCTCGCGCCGCCAGAACATGACCGTGTACTGCGGTCAACTCAACGCATTAGATGGCTTTGTTTGGATGATCAGTGGTACGTTTGTCATTTCTGTATCTCTATTGCTGTCCGACCTTGTTCGTATTCTTGCTAGGGGTGACTTTTTGAATTCGCGATCCTTGACTCAGTTGGCGTGCTCATCCGCGGCATTCTCACAACACGTCGGCATATTGGAATGCGCAGGACTTGCGCAGGACACCGATTGCTTGGATGGGCAGGTTGTTCCCACTCTAGTGCTTTCCACAAGCGCGAAATATCGCCATAGGCTCATCTCAATTCCAAGACTTCTTTCTGCGTAATTTTTGATTCCCCGGTCACTTGCGACAACCTATGACGCCTGTTGTGTTCCTTCTCTTACTGCGTTATGTCTCTACTTTCTCGCGATTCCTGCTGCGGAGTGTTCCAGGCAACACGATGTTGTAGAGGGTCACTGGTCATAGTCTATAAGTAGGCATTAAGTGTGCTTATTTGTGATGTGTCTGTGTGAGTATCGAATCATTGAACGGACTCGAGCCAGCGGACTAACTGCATACTAAACAACGTGATCATGTATTGGGTGCTTTCAAAACACCGAAATAGTCCGTAGTGAGTGAGTACATATTCAAACTAATATGACACCTTCCAGCGTTCACCTATCCGCACGTCGGGACAAGTCTGGTCTACTAGCGTCCTCTGAGAGTCTGTCCTCGGTCGTTATTAGCTGCACAATGCTTTAAAGGGGAAATTACACTCACATGACATCTGGGGTTCCTTCCATGAACGCCGAGAGAGAGAGATCCACTCCATCGTTGCCACAAAAAACACGATCCGATCTCCAAAAGTCCCTGTGCATTCGCGTGATCAAGAGAGATAGAACGACGACCTGAGTCCTGCTGCTGAATAAGTAACCATCGCTTCCTCCAAGCGAGATTAAACAAACTCCGCGATCATGTGTACCACCAGAAACTACGTCTCGCGTCAATGGGGCGGCCTTGGGTGTGCATAGTGACTTACCGGAAGGAAGATTGTAGCGAGGATGACACCAAGAGAAAAAGCTGTGTCATTTAGCAAGTAAATATATATTCGAGAATGATTTGGGCACGAACCAAAGCTGCAGCTGAAGTACAAGAGATTATGATGCACGAGACCACGCATAAGACGGTTTTCGATCTTCCAGCCACCATGATTTTTGAAGGCGCGATACAGCACCCACACCAATATTTCTGAAAGTTTGTACATGCAAGGGCATGCGGTTAGTTCGAGTTCATATTTGAGTGGCAGCTCCCAATACAGACCTAGCTCGCCAGCAACTAGCAAACAGTACACGGCAATCACTGAAGACCTTGCCTTCGTATCCACATATCCGACACCCCCAGGGATCGAACATTCTTCTTTATGAGTAAAAATTAGAGGTTAAGAGCTGCGCAGGCAAAGGCTCTGAGAGATTTACTTACCCAATGAGGGGATAAATTCTTGAAAACAGACGATGATTGGTATTAAGTGGGCCTATGGAAGATGAGTCAGACATGTTATCTAGAGTTGGCTGCAGCCTCCTGGTATTGGTCTCACAATGATGACGATGATTTTGAACACCACGAACCTTCTCACCCGCTCCCATACTGCAAATTCTCTGAGTATGAAAATGCCTGAACCATCAGGGATTTGTGCAGATGTTAGAACGCAAAATCAGTAATAGCTAGTTCGATCGGTAAACCCACATTCGGCGGAAAACATCGACAGAAATCCCACACCTAATGAGGTATTAGACGAGAATCAGTATGTGTCGAGGTAAACCATCATTAGACCCACATATATTTGTTATATATATCAAGCGACAAAGCTATGGCGGAGGTATGAGTTAAATTCACAAGTTTGCAACATTTGACCATACAGTGTATGAACCACGAGGCAGAAAAGTCACTGCAGAACATCATGAACGCATTACACCACGAGGACGATATGGAGGTGCAAATACGATGCTCACAAAGCATATTCAGTAACATGAAGCCGGATGGAAGGTGACTGCAAGCGAGATAAAACACCGTGCCGAGCCCGCACCGAGAATCGAGAATAAAAGCGACCTGCATCAACTACAGTTCAGTATATATTACGGGGCGAGCAAATTTCCACTTGCCGAGTCAGGCATGCAAAGTATGCAGTCGTATGTCTTAATGTTAAAGTAACATGATGAATCATTGCAAGGCCATGATAAATTCTATAGCTCACCCAAAGCGATGTTAACGCAACTATCAGGATAGGTCAACGAAAGCAACTGATTTAATGGACAATAGCCGCACCATAATAGTACTGGGACGAGACGTCGGTGATTCAGGATTGACTCGATTACAGAAGTCGTACTCACCTTCGACCACAAGAGCACGTCAGCTTGAGACCCTCGCAAAGCACTCATACTGGTTAATGGCGATAATTCGCTTAGCTATGGGTCATTTATAAGTATGCGATCCAGGCAATGCAGCGTCCCGTGGATGTTGGCAAAGACTGATATGGGAAACGATCGATGATCACGTCTTATCGCAAACTGCAGCATCGAGCATAGTCATATCCTAGTGCGGTCGCGAGTTGCAGTTCCCGGTTGCTTCAGAAAATGTTACCTGTATAGCAAGGCTCCACCCAGAAGAGGTTTTTTTCCACGGGCATCACCACGGCGATCATCATCCACGTTCTCCGAAGAAATGATCTGATCCACACATTGAGAACCTATCAGCGAGGTAAAGCGAATTAGACCCTGGCGGGTACGCCAAGGCTCAAGGAGGACATGAATTGGTCACTGAGGAAGAGCCATTCAACAGATTACCTCGTAGTAAATAACAACTGAGGGGCACGATGGGAGAGACGTACGAAAAATCAAACGAATAGCAAGCAAACACAGGACACAGCCCATAACGTATCTTCATATCTCATCATATTATGCTGTCGCAAACGGCGGCTCGTACATGCAACACCCGTGAAAGAGCGATGTCGGGAGTAAATCAGGATTCTTGCGAACGTAAATCTCGACTCAGCGGGCGCGCAGCCTCAATCCGCGTGTGCCAAACACCCGCGGCAGCTGCAGATGTTACACTCGGAGCAACTAGCGATTGAGGTAGGGAAGGAATTCAAGAGGATGTTGGTGAAGAGCCATTGTCCTATCGCCAGACATAGGGGATGGACGTAAGCATGCACAAGAGGAACTGTCATCCACGCGTGCCTCCAAAATATCCCTCAGGTTCCGCCATGTAGTGAGTTGTAGATAGGGTCTGGGGATCTAATCACATACTACAGATGAGGGAAGAATACGATACAGCATGGCACCGGCCGCGGCACAGCCTAGGCACATCGTCTGCACAGCACTATTGAATATTGAGCGCTGAGCTGTGATGATGATAACGCACCTTTGCACACGTGTCACGCAACCCTCTCGACTCCGAACAAAACCACCCCTGCCACCAGTCCGTCCATCTCGATCATCTGTGGAGTCGAGGTCTTCTGAATGGTACCTGCAGTGAGTGATGGGCCGCTCTGAGTGAAATGGCTGAAATAAGAAGAAAAATCAGACGACCATTCTGTTGCGGATATCGCAGACGGAGCTTCTGCTGTCAGTGATATGCAAAAGGCGTCAGCAATAGTAAGACGATACGGGGTAGTGCCAAATCACGCTGATCGGGTGAGAGATGTTACAGTGTGATGCATAAAAACCTGCAGTACTACGAGTTTTTCAAAATTTGGCCTGGCTACATACATTTACCGGGACTTTTACATCCTAATTGAGACAAGTGAATGAAACGAAACTTTGGTTGATCCATTCACTGACTAGCCAAGAAATGCGCCAGAATATGGTATTTTGGCGGTTTGAACAGCATAAGACAACTTTTGAAATTTCTCAGCTTGCTCGATGCTCGGAGAGGACAATATACAATGTTCTCCGCCTTTATCGTGACCATGGTCAGATCACCAACCCTTTCAAACGTCTGCAGGGGTCGTCCTCGCATTCTTGACACTGTCAACACTGGTTATATTCATGCACTACCCTACCACAGTTATCATATCGAGCATCTTCGCCTATGAGCATCTCTCGCACCTCGACCTTCTCGTTCGGTACCTTCGCTAGTACAGTAGGGATTTCCAGGATATATTGCCATTGACCAATGTACAGGATGTCGTCATGCTCGTCGGTGACTCCCTCACTCAACGTGAATGGGAACAAGGAGGCTTTGCGCAGTTACTTGCAGGTATGCATATAACAAACATTTGGCACGAACTGGAATCTGAGGCTGCGACGTATAGAAATGCACAATGGGAAGCTCGATGTTATCAACCGTGACCTAGGGGGTTATAGATAATATAAAACGGACCGGGCAATTCCAATTTGCAAGCAGGCGAAATACAATGTTACCATTTTATGAATGGTGCTGAACGTATTTGTAGATCTTTGCCAAACAGCATGAGCAACATCACGTTCCACAGGTCAAGTTACTCACAATTCGGTAAATGTCAGGATCTTATAATAAATGATTTGAATAAATACTACGACGAAAATATTGCCCAGACCTATGTCTCCTTGAAATCTACTTCGGAACACCAAATAACTAAATAAGTACCGCGAGGAGGCTTAGAATGGAGACAAAAACATATTTTCCTGCTCCTTACAGAGCACCAGACAACTGTTAACATCTCCCATGCTACTACACACTGCTGCTAGTTGTCACATGCACGTGCTCCTGGAAAGCAAATGAAGTCATGCCGGTTGCTGCATCGGAGTTCGCTGTGAGCTTAGCGTGATATTCTCGGACACCAAGGATCAAGCGTGGTCCCAGCACAAACATCTGCACGATGGAAAAAATGCCAAGACAGCCATAATAAAACTGAGTTGCCATAGAATCCGAGAGCTATAAAAGTAATGAACCATGTTCACATGCAGAGATCAGCGACGGAATGACATACTGTCAATGTTGGAGACAAAAACCCAGCAATCTGGAAGCAAGAAAGAGCAACAAAGCTAGCAAGTGCAGAAGTTCAGCGGAGAAGAGAACCGCGATGACATTATGAGCTCACCTCACAAAGTAAACCAGGTGCGTGTTCATCAACACCGTAAAACAGTCCCCGATAATCCCTCCTGCAGATTGTCGTCGCAGTTCACGGAAATGTTTTACTGCAATCCAGACTGCGAGACACAGAGCGAGGACCTCCCACACCATGCCAACTATCCAAGTCATGGAATTTGTAAGTTTGCTCTCTCCGTCGAAAGTAACACCACATTGATAGGTGCTGGAGAGCATGAACTCCTCTGGTATTCGTTAATGGGTGCTTGGTACACGCAAAGTCTTTCATCCATAATCAAGCGTACCTGCTGAAGTATTCCTCGTTGCTATTACGTTGAGCACTCCATTGCCGACGGTGACAGTCAGCAAGATTACAACAAGAACTGCCAGCAGCTTTCTGGATTGTTCATACATGGCATATAATCGAGTGAGCATGATGACTAGCGTGAGATTTCTGTCAAGTCAATATCACCGATTCATTGCAGCTGCAAAGCTCACTGCCCAGTATTGCATTCACGATGAAACCCACCCAATCTGATGCGATAAATATAATGTAACCTGATAAATTCAGGTGGGAATTAGCCTCAGAGGAGGATCGCTCACTCGCACAAAACTCACAGCTGTAGCAATCATTATATTGTGTCAGCTGGTCGAAATCTCACTCACCTCTACAATGGGAAGTGCAGTTAATTGGGTAGGAATGGCATGTATCGGTGCAGAATACTCACTAAATCAGTCAGCGGGACTGTCGGAACAGCCACTGTATGCTGTTAGTTAAAAGAAATAAATGCAGATCGTGTGAGGAGACATACGCAGAATCTGGAAGCTGATTGTGGGACACAGATGATCAGCATAGTGTCAATTGCTTAGCATTACAAACATACACAGCATATAGTATTCCAAGATAGCGCGTCTTCGATATTGGCAAGTCAGCACGACATGCCAACCATACTTATAACGCAAGGTACGCACCCCCAAATACAGAATGGTCACGAGTGACCAGCGTTGCCTCTGCCGCAAGTTTGTTGTATTGTTATATTGCTCTTATCATGTATGACTCTGCTCACCCAGACCAGTTCAATCTATAGACACCATTCTGATTTAAATGAATACTCCGGTAATAGCATAACCTTACCTCTTGTCCGAATGTGAGTGCTAGATACACCGTAAGGCTATCAGTAACTCTTGAATGCTGTCCTGCTCACCCCAATCATAAATCATCCCAATACATGCGGCAACTGCGAAACCACATCCAATGTTAGATCAAAACACACTGTCATCGTCTAACTTTCCACGAACCTATAAAATAGCTGAAAGTACGAGCCCCATTGATGACCGGCCACCAACTAGGATCATTTGAGACTACGGTCATACTGTTAGATAATGGTTCGGAATGAAAGGCGAGCTTGGGGGACACCTGATGATATTCATGCTAGAAATAGATACCACAATCCAGCGCTTATATGAACGAAACAAGAATTATATGATTGACCGAAGCAAGTATTGTCACATGGAGTAAAGTAGAAAGGGGTACTCGACCCAGGGTCCCCTGATTGAATCGGCGTGGATGTTGGTTGTAAAGCTGTAAAACAGTCACATGCGAAGATTGTGGAGATTGCCTGAAAGAACGAAGGAATTTGTTCCATTCGGCGACTCGTTTCCATTCTGCACATGGATGCTTGCTCAATTCAGAAGTTCCATAATATCGCTGATCAGTAAAATCAAGTGCACCCAATAAAAGCCTGTGTGATGTTACTATCAAAGAAGCCTACCGTCTCGCTGACTTTTTCCACCCCGGAAAGCGTAAAAACTCCTCCAAGTTGGGGGGCACTGTACAAGGCCACATTCTATCCGCACGACGCCAGAAAAATGTTGAGGTCCAGACAAAGCATTGGCAAACAGATAACTCACATGTCCCACCTGGCTTGCCATCCCCTAGCAAGCACATCACTCAACGCCCTATCTCCGTCCTCATGCTGAGGCCACATCAGTCATCGAGTCATCATATCATGAAGATGCCAAAAAAAGTTCTGAAATGATACGCACCAACTCAATTCTGCATCGATTTTCACAGCCTAACAGTAATACATACATCCTGATTCACGATGGGATGTGATTATACAACTTGCTATGCGCGTGCTTCGACTCGAATTAAGTCGTGCTTGTAGTATAATGTTGATGTTCCAAGTTGCATGATGGTTGCACAGGGACGTTCGAACGTGACATGTGGGTGTGCACTGTGTACGATAGCCGAGCCTTCGATGGGTCGCATGGTGAGCCAGCTAAAATTCCCACATGCACCGCATCCTTGAGAAGTGAATGTAGAAGCTACGTGTGGTACTCAGGCCCAGGAGTGATGCTTACGGTTAAATTGGTGTGCACATGCGATGAAATCACTTGAGATGGAGAATGCAACGGAGGAAGGGGCCAAAGAGAGCGAGGCAATTCAAGTGATCGGGTTGATCACTACCTTATGTAATGCACTGCCATTCTTATGGGGCACAGGTAAAATGCTGCGCCACTGCTGCGACTGCTGCGGCAACTGCCGCGATCACTGCTGCGGTGCTCACAAACATTAACTTTGAGTGCGCACGCCGCATTCACTACGCCTGCTGTTAGCTACTGGACCTCTCAGTGTCCTCCAAACCACTGCGCCATGGAGTCAAGCATGAGCTGGGTCCTTATGCATCCACCCTCACAAAGTTGGGCACTATCATACAAAGATTAGTACTGCTTCTGCAAGTCTTAGTTCAACAATTGTCTTCTTCAACGTCGCCCAACGATTTGCTATTGTAGCTAGTGTGATTCCCTCATAATTTGATTTTACTTTCTTATCAACGAGTGACTGCGCAGTCGCGGCCATCATCTCAAGACGCAGTCAGGCCACCTTTCTTCGCTTTCTAGGTTCCCCATGGGATTTTGTTTGCTGTCGCTTTCGAGGTCGTGGCACAGATTGGCTACTAGAAATGAGGTGCTCATTGGTGCTAGCAGCCACATTGTCGCTGTCGCTGAAATCTGGCCCGCGCTACGCTGATTGTTAACTAGGACGGTTTCGAAAAGCGGAAAGCATAGTACCTCAAGCTCATTTTCATCATAATCAGGATCTCCTTCATTGCGATCCTCGTGGTTCCAGTGGGATGGAAGCCCAGCATATGCGTCCCAATCATCTTGATGGTTCCCGGCATCCAGGCCCCACTGATAGTTTCCTGCAGAGCCCGACCGAGCTGACTTCTCGAACAGGCGATGTTCGAAGACGGACAGACATTCCAGGTCAACATCAGTGTGGATCACATCCGTGCTGCTGCCGGTCTCCTTCAAAAGTGTCATCCATGCAGTATCGAGAATGAATTCATCCTGCGCCTCCATGGTGCCATCTCTGGGGTAGTCGGCATCTGCCTCCAATATGCTGCGCTTATGGTGTGCGAGCATGATGCTGAGTGCGTGAGCAAATGGCGCGCAGCCTAACCATTGCACCACAGTCTCTCGCGCCTCTTCTATGTTGTCAAATATCCAATGGGCAACCTGTGCTTGCTGAACTGCAGTCAGATCACCGCAATACTTGACGGTGTAGCCCCCAGTTAACGACACTTTTCTTCCCTGCTGCTGTAGATGACGTCCGACTGGCAAATGTTGGATATCTTCGAGGCGAGGAACGCTAATCAGGTGCTGTATCGTAGATTTGTGTGGCGCGAGTATAGTGTCAGTTTCGGAGGGATAAGGTGTGTCGTGGAAGGAATAAATTATATCCTCGCCTACAGGAACATCATGCGCATGTGTCCACTGACCAAACTGGTTTCATTTGTTAGTATGTGGATGTAGCTGTAACACAGCCAATGCACCCGAACTGCACGCCTACCAGCCCTGTCTTGCCACAGCTCGTCAACCAAATCTGCTGTAGGAACTAGGGACTGCAGGTCTACAGGTCTGTCTGGAGGAAACCCACATCCGTGCCACCACCGCACTTGCCATGCATCTGTCTCTCCATGAAATCGAATGAGTCTTACGGGATACCAAAATTTGCCATGCCGAGCAAGTGCTCCTTTTCCTGCGCTATAGTTGTGTCACCATCCGATGAAAGATGATGGTTGTGATGTATGCTTACAGCAACCGTTTAGCCAAAGGGACCTTTGATCCCTTTTCGCGACGGCTCCTAGATTCAGTCAGTCAAGACTCAAAGGTATGATAAAACACTCTCTCAACTTACCAACGGCTTGGCTGTCCCTGTGACGCTGGAGTTCGCCATGGCACCAGCTCATCAATATTGCAGTGGTCGCACACGAACTTCTCTCGTGAACGGAGATTGCTAGCTCGGCCATTGCGCTGACATGCAATGTGCGACCAGTTATCGCATTCGTCGCACTTGATCATCCCCTCCTCGGGTTGCAAATCATATCCGTTCCCTGTCATTCCACATTGACATGCCACGGCGTATTCTGATACTTGACTCGATGGCAGAGGTGGGATACCCGAAGTGTGATCATCGGGATGTTCTAAGTCGTTTGCTGGAGCGGAAGTCTCTTCAGGCTCTGGATCACTGTCCACAAAAAGCATTTGTTTTCGCCTTCTCCGTGATTTGGGCTGACTGGGAGGCTGGGGTATTTCATCAGCATATGCAGGTGCAGAATCCTCGTCGTCCAATTGAGTCGTCCGTTTTTCATCGCAGTAGTCTACTAATTTGGTCTTCGATGGGTTGCGCAGCCACTTGCGCTCCTCGGGCAGAAGTTCTCGAAGTCCAGGGTGGGCTAGCCGGATCTTTGGGTTGCCCATGGATTCTCTTGCAGCTGCTTCTGAAACATCGCCATCAGCATAGGTGAACTGAATCTGGTGAAATTGTTCAGCTTTTTCGATCTGGTGATCCCGGAAGTAGGCTTGGGCTGTTGACCCTCCTCGGAGTCGATAGGTTAAAATATACACAGAAAAACCTTCGGGGACTCCTTGTAGCTTCGCGGGGCTGTCAGCCATATTGGACGAGATAGTAGCGCCCTTGATCAATTTCGCTCTACCACCATTCTCCATATCATTGTACGCAAACACTTTCTTCTGGTCAGGAGTGTAGCGTGCAATGAAGTGTCCCATGTCCTGACTATAGAAAATGACCCCGGATAGATCATAGACGACACCATGTGAATCCGCGGCAGCTTGTTTGAGTGGCATCAGGCGCTTGGAGATCCGCCATAGGTTTTCAAATTCTTCGTCAGAGTTGAAAGTGATCATGAAAAATACGGGCAGTTGCAAACAGATAGCTGTTGATTCTGCAGAGCCTTTACAACCCGTGGCACCATTTTCAAGTTTGGTGCGCCAACACATCTTCTCAGGCTTCATGGGTGCATTGACCTGTACAAAATTCTGTAACCACCTATCCATATTCCCTTCGAATTTTTTCGAAAGAGTGCTGCTGAGCTCGTAGAAGCACGATCTTGTGGCGACACCAGTGATCTGCCAGTGTGGTGGAATGACTTCGACATTGGGTGCTGGCTGACCTGTGCAGTATCGCAACTTGATGGTTTGTCGTTCGAAGTAAGACCGTGCAAATGTATTTGCACCCTCAGGTTCATTCTCTCGCCAAACGAGCACAGTGCCAAGCCATCCCTATATTGAGGAATGGCTTAAGTTGTAAGCCTCTCCAGACACATTGACTCACATCAATCTGGCCCATATCTGTAAGAGACTTGACAGCACCAATATCCTGGAGGGTCCCGCGAAACTTGTCTCTTTGAATTGTGAGCAGGTCAGAACTGGTCTCAGCATTCTCAGACAGAGAAATGCGCAGCTCAAACAACTTGTATAAGTGCCAGAGGGGGGATGCATGATGGATACCATGGAATCGGGGCGCAAATTCCTGGTGAAAGTCCGGCAGAACAGCGAGAAAGATCAACTCCAATGAGCAGTCAAGCCAACATGAGTTCTTCTTCCATCGATAACCTAGGCGAGAATGCACTACATCACTGGGGCGCTTCACTAGCTCATGTGACGTGTCTGGAGGTCGGCCATCATTCTTCTTCTGTTTCATTCGCGCTGCACGAACTCGGCTGGGTTTTGTGGTGCCTGTTCGATATTGGCCTTAGCGTGGGCAGCAGGTGCCGTCTTCTGCAATAGTGGGTCCTCCTGAGGGGTCTTTGGGGCGGCAGCAGGTGCCTTGGTTTGCAGTGGGCGGTCCTCTTGAAGGCGCTTCATTTGTGGTTGCAAGACCGTAGCAGCAGCAGATGCAGCTACTCTGAGAGGGATTGTGTTCGCGTTTTTAGGAGCATTTGACTTTGCAGTGGGGGCCGGAACTTCTCACCCATTACCAATGACAGGCTGTGTTGCTGGGAGTGGGTGGGTGGCAAGTGGGTTGGACGGTGCGCTTGTACTGAGCTGCACAGTCTCGAATCGATTCGCATGTGCATCGCTGAGCCTGGCCAGATCACGAGCTGAAGGGGGAAGTGAGCTTGAAGGTACATTAAAATTGATAACGACGTATGAGGATGGGCATGGATGGTGAGACGTTGGCATACTCCCTGCAGCGGGAAAGGAGCTCTGCATAGACAGTGCTGGTGCAGCAGGGGAGGGTGGTGCACTTGGTGCATGCGGAGACGCTGGTGCTGCTGCTGACGGTTGGGAATCTGTGCAGGTGCATGTTGAGTGCACACCATTAGCAGGGTAATAGTAATTATATATGTGTTGGATTAAGCCCTGTTGTCCTTGTCAGCCTCGCACACGGAAGAGAAGATTGGAAGATGTAGAGACTGACAAGAACCATTGTTTCTGAGTGGTTAGTAGTGCATAACCTTGAGGATTAAGAGAGTGCTCAGGCTGAACGACGCGGGACTAGTACACAAGCCATCGATAACAGACAAGCGATAGGAATTGATTAATATTGATTGATGGACTACTGACATGTGCACATAGCCTACTGACATGTGCACATTCAGAGCACATCTACGCACGAGATGGTTCAGGACACACCAGACAGCCTGACAATATTGGCGTCTGGTGGTTGAGCAAAACACGCCAAAGATAAGCGCTGCAAGCACATAAATGAGTGTCGCAGCACTAATCGCAGCACGCCGCAGCACCCTCTTTCCTTTTATGGGGGGTGCTGCGACATTGGTGCTGCGGTGTGCCGCGGTGTGCTGCGATTAGTGCTGCGACACTAAAGTCTTACTTGCTCAAAAATGTCAGAACTCAGGTTGTATAATACCTTAGAATACATACATGAACCATAGCATATGAGTCATTCAGGCCCATTTTTTCGCATCATATTGCAGACTAGTCACTGGTGGTTTTCGTTTCCTATCTGAAATGTGGCAGCGGAACACACTACAATTTGGCCTTCAGTGCTACGGTTCAAGACAATATTAATAATTACTGAGTGAGCTTATATTGATCATGTGGAGTCCTTCGATACGCTGATGCATGTACCATGCAGACTCTACAGCGACAAGCAAGTTGTATTTACTTAGTACGTATGTAGTACTAAGTAATACCTGTAGATCGCGGCAATTACCGCAGTCGCAGCAGTGGCGCAGCATTTTCACGCTGCCCTTCTTATGTGGCTGTGCCGAGTTGGGCGTCTTGCGTCGGACCGCTCTCTCGACTTGCAACAACGACCAGGTCTCCGTCTATATCTAGCTGAATCTACCATTGAATTGAGAGATGAAGCTGATAGTTTTGCTGGAAGAGGTGCACAATCGATTTCAATCAGACTCTAGACTAATTTGTGAGCAAGTATAGGCTTATCGATGCATTATCGACAGTACTTCTCGCTCAATCTTACGCTTGTGAATTCGCTGCGTCCGCGCGCCTCTGAGTCAAAGATCCTCGAATATACTCGCCTCATTTTCAGCACTCGGCACAACATCTATGTCCCTCTTTGCAGGCGCTCTTGTAAGGCAAGATGGGCTCTAGTGTTACTCGTTCACATTGATTTCCTTAGGCAACTTATACCGCGTCCCCCTGCAATCCTCCATCACTACTCCATCGCGTACTTCTTTCCAGGAGAAGTTTGGTCCGTGCGCTCTCTCAAAATACTTGTGCCTCCAAGATTCGTGAGCTGTGTTTCTTTTCTCTTTCTTCGTTGTGTCCCCGTTTATCGGTGCTTTTGTCTACCCGCCCCCATCTCCCATTGTCCATTCAGACCCGTAGTCTGCTGGCATCCTCAAAACATGTTCCAAAAGACTGTACTTGCGATCCCCAAAGCCCAACCATCTCGCGCTTTCGTAACACGATTTGTCTGGTTTCCATTTCTCATCACTTGTTTCTTGCAAATCAACATATCAATTCAACCTCATCACCATCTACTGAGTGTGGACTCTGGAAGGAATCAAAGCAAGATTGATCGTTCGAACACTTGGTGAGACTCGGTCAATAAAAAGTAAATGAATTTGACTTCGACTTTTTCTACTCCTTCCGGTATTCGATATCAATATTCAGTTAGAGCTTGCGAGACCTTCCAATTGCTTTCACCTCGCCGCTCCGAGCTACAAGCGTGGGTGTGCAGCTAGTGCAAGTAATAATGCGATAAGATAAGTATCAGTGTTTACAGACGTACTTCTGAATCTCTTTTTAACATGTTTCGGGGCATCAAACAAATAATAAGTAAGGCGACGAAACTCGACCAAAAAATCCCTCTTACCCCTGCAGATTACCCAACAACCGTTAATCACAATGAGCACGTCTCAGGCTACACACTACTGCTGGTTGACAAATGCACGCGCTCCTGGAAAGCAATTGGAGTCATGCCGATTACCGAATCGGAGTCGGCCATGAGCCTCGCGTGATATTCTCGAACGCCAAGGATCAGACGTGGTCCTAGCACAAACAATTGCACAAGCAAGAAAATTTGAGAAACACCATAATAAAGCTGATATTCCAGGGAAAGTGGGTCCTGTCGAAATGATGAACCGTGCTTGCATGCAGAGGTCAGTAACGAATAGACATACCGCTACGATCTTGGGGGATAAATAACCGAGCTGGAAGCAAGACACAGCAACATAGCTAGTGTGCACGAACCTTCAGGGAACGAAGAAAACCAAGAATTGCCATTATGAGCTCACCTCACAAAGTAAACAAGGTGAGTTTTCATTAAAACCGCAAAGCAGTCCCCGACAATGCCTCCTGCCGAGTATCGTCGCAATTCACGGAAGTGCTTTACAGCAATCCAGACTGCAAAACATAGTGCGACAACCTCCCATACAATACCGAGTACCCAAGCAGTTGTGAACAGAAGTAGGCCACCTCCCTCATCAAAAGTACACTGATGGGTGCCAGAAAGTATGAGCTCATCTGGGATTCATTAATGAGCCTAGTGTCGTTCTTCCATAATTAAGCTTACCCCCCGAGCTGTGCCTTCCTCTTATTGCGGTAAGAAGTCCGACGGCGATGTATACAGCCAGGAAGACGGCAATAAGAGTTATTAGCACCTTTCTGGATCGCTGATACATGGCATTTAACCGAGCGATCATGATGACTAGTGAAATGTTTCAGTCAGGTAAATATCACCGAGGTATTGCAGCTGTGTAACTCACCACCCAGTATTACATTTACGACTAAACTTATCCAAACTATTGCAATGGACATAATCAGACCTGACAAATGCGGTTTGTTATCAGCCACGTACGATCACGAGTTCGCAACAAACTCACAGCTATGGCAGTCATTATGTTAAACCAATAAGTTCGTCGAGAATCTCACTCACCCCTACATGGGAGCACAGTTGGTTAAATAGGAATGGCGGGCATTAGCGCAGAGAACTCACTACATCTGTCTCCGAGATTGTCGGAACGTCGACTGTACGCTACCAGTCAGAGGAAAGGAACACGACGTGTATGAGGTGACATACTCAGAATCTGGACGCTGATTGCGAGAGATGGCTGATTAGCACAACAACGATTGTTAGCACTCTGAACATACACAGCATATAAAATTCCAACGTAGCGCACCTAGGATATTGTCAAGTCAGCACGACCCACCCAGCACACGTATGACACAAAATACATACACTCAGATACAGGACGGTCATAAGGGAGCAGCGTTGCCTCTGTTACAAACGAATTGTAATTGTATCGTAGTACGTTGTTCTTATGGCTTGAGACTCCGCTCACCCAGATCAGTTCAATCTGTAGGAATCATTCTGAGCGAGATAGCTCCTTCTGTAATATCATCACCCTACCTCTTGTCCAAAAGTAAGTGCTGTGGAGACTATAAGGACACAAGCGGTTCTGGAATACTATCTTGCTCACCCCAATCATATATCACCCCAGCCGAGGAAGCAGCTGTGAAACCCCAGCTAACGTCAGAAGGAGACATCACGGTCGTCATCCAGCTCTCCACGAACCTATAATATAGCTGAAAATAAGATCTGATTCAATGGTCGGCCACCAGCTCGGATCATTTGAGATTATGGTCATGCTGTTTGAGAATGGGTGTGAGCGCGGGGCGAACTTGGTAGATGGATGACTAGGGTGTTTGTGCTAGATATACCTGCTTTTGTGACCAGATAAGTATCATGATTGACGGAGGCGAGCCTGTCACACGAAGCCAAGTAGAAATGGAAAGTCAGTCGGGAGACCCTCAATTGAATCAAATTAACGATCGGTAGTCGTGAATATGCAAAGGCAGTGACTCAAGTGGAGCGCAAATCCAGACATTCTAGGAAGTGATGGCGCCGGAGTTTTCTCTGCCGCCTAAAACTTCCGGTTTTAAGACTACTAGTGGCGACTAGTGGCGCGGGACGTTGAACTCAGAACACCGTAAAAGATGTTTCCGGTGCCGTTCTTGACGTATTTGGGACCACCCCGAACCTTCAATGAAAAAAGTCACACCTTCGCGTGTCCGAGTGAACCTAATCACGAGCATTACTAAAGAGCGATAACTCAGCGATCACTTCCGCCCGTAAAAGCCACTGACAATATCCCACTGAGAAACGGCGGGGTGCCTGCATGAATACACGTATTTAGTCCCAGACATAGCAACATGCAAAGAAATACGTTGCATATTGATGGGTACAGCCTACCACGTATTGGCTGATTAAGTTGTAGGTTAGGTTAGGTGCGAGGGAAGATGTCACTCATACCTCCCATGCGCCGCTATCTGCGATCCAGTATGCCTAGTCGGACACTTGGCAAAAAAAATGATAATTGATGTGGAATCTGCCGGGAGTATGTGATGAAGAAACTAATAAGAGAACGAATGAGGTGTGGATTGGGTGATTTCCACCACGACGTTGACGAGAAGTGAACTTTAATGTCAGATGAGCCGACAAATCGAATATCAAATACGTCACGTACTTGTGGAAGGTACTTTAGCTCCGGTTCGTTGCTCATCAGCCGCGCTTTCCATAGACACGCCGCCTCGTCCTTCATCCTACACATCGATCATAAAGTAGTGCATCGTGAAGCCCTTCTCATGTTAGGTAACTTGAACAGTGTGAGTCATTCTCAAGAAACTGCTCGAGGAGCGAATAAAGACAGAAGCTGTGCGTGGGGAGGTGGCGAGGTAGTGTTACGATAGAAGCAGTTGGTGGTGTTGATGTTGTGTTGGCGCGACGACGCAGTGTATGATGGTGTACTCACGGATCTTCGGGTTCATGACAAGTGCTCCATGCAGGAAGCAGAGCGAAGGCGGCGTTCACGGGCACGAGAGTGAGAAGTTGGCAGAGGATGCTGCATGGTCGACGAGGTCAACGAGGAGGACAATGAAGACACAATTAGGATAATGAAGACAAGAAAAGATTCGTACCTTTCTCCGACACAGTTTGCGGGGTCCAACCTTTACTAAATAACGTCAGTCCAATGGTAACACGGTTTCTGAAAGATAGAGAGCCGAATTATTTCGGAAAGTCACACATCACTCGTAAATGATGGAAGGATTCAGTGTGCAATGCACAGCTGCCATGCAGAGGGGGCGTATTAGGGTATATATATGCAAATAACTGCACTCACATTCAGGCCTTCATCGCTCCTTAAGTCTAAAGCGCTAACCTCTCGGTAACACCAAAATTTGATCTAGACTTTCAGCGCGGATAAACTGATGTTTGGCTTTATCAAAGGGCCTATCTTTGAATCGCTGCAAGCGTCAGTCATACAGCACGCTGACACGAGGAGACCTCACCTTTGTACCTTTCGACGCATCCAAAGATTACCTCGCCCGTACTCGGCTACTTTACGATTTCGCTCAGGAAGACGCAGTCATGGCCTCTGTGTCGACGAAGGCAGCAGCTACGAAATTGATTCTGACACCATCGATAACTTTGAGGGGTCACGGAGGATGGATTCAATCTATATGCTATTTTCCGGATGGTCAGCGAATGATCAGCGGATCTGAGGATAAGACCGCTCGGCAATGGGATCTGAAGGCAGGCAAGGAGATTGAGGAAGCGCGGGGTGTTTGCGAGGGGGGCGTATCTGCGGTGGCGGTATCAAAGGATGGTCGATGGGTTGTCACTGGTGGTGAGGGGGATGGGGAGGTGAAAGCCTGTGAGGTTGAGACGGGGATTGTGAAAACATTCGGGGGCCGCTCAAATTGGATTGACTGCATTGATATCTCCGCGGACAACACGTTGCTGGCAGGCGGGCATGAGAGAGTGTGGATATGGAACCTGGACACTGGCAAACTCGTGGCTGGTCCATTCGGGGACGATGAATCGGCGGTGGGCGCAGTTCGATTCTCCACTGATTCGAAGAAGCTTGCAGTGAAGTTGGCTTCAGGGAGGAGGCTTGAGGTCTGGGATATCAAATCACAGAAATTGGATGCGAGGGTTGGCGACTCAGAATATCCAGGTGATCCAACGTTTCGCCAGTAATCTGGACAAACAAAGACAAAACTATCTTAGCCGCTTTCAGCTTCACCGAGGATGACCTCCGCATCAAGACGATCTACGAGTTCGATGCATCCACGCTGGAGACTGTCGGAACTCCCTTTCAAGGGCACACTAAGTTTGTCAGAGGTCTAGCACTTTCATTTGATGGCACTCTCCTCGCTAGCGCTTCCATGGACAATACCATCAAGCTCTGGGCTTTCGAGTCTCGCCAGCTCCTCGCTTCCTTCGACGCTCAGAATCCTCTTAGACTTACCCTCTCACCCAACTCACGCCAACTAGCTTACACGGTAAATACTGATCATGACTATAAGATCTGCATCTGCGACACTCCACCCAACGTCCTTGCTCAGGCCCGTGTACGCATTCCCTGCAAATATATACTGTTCGTGTACTAACACTCCCTTTAGATTATTGCACGCAAAAAGTCAAACCTCAATCATCTACTGCATGTGCGCATCTCATTCTTCTCATTACACCACTCACTGCCCATCACTATCATTTCAGTCTCATGCAACTCGTCGTCCTCCTGCCAGGCACCGCAGACCACCCATATCTGCCATACCCACAGTGCAGAGACCTCCGCCTACAAGAAACCCACAGCAACACTCTTTTCTCAGCAAACTTCTTCGCTTCTCCCCTCGCGCGAACTCATTACGGCCTGGTCGGAAAGATCAACCTCGTGATCCCCTAGATGTATGTTTTTGTCTCTTGTTTCTTGTGTAGTCGACTCAATGCTCGCATTGCAGTTCCCTGCTACATCACCCCTACCGTCCTCTCTCGCGGAGCAGGCCGCACCTCGATTCGATCACGTCAGTCTCGATTTTATTTAACTGACAATACATAACTAAATGTGCACCCAGTTGGAAATAAGTTCTCCATCTCCCACCTCGAACGGAGTCACCCAGTTCCTACGACGCCATCTTCCTTTCCTCGCGCCAAGACACAGCCTCGGGCCACCAGTCGTTGAAGTCGCACCCGGGCGGAAGTTCACTGTAATGTAATTTTCTTACTTCTCACGGCTTTTTTGTTGATCTGTGCCCTACAGCGACTTGCTGCTGCAAAACTACCAGAATACAATAAAGTTGACGTTACCCGACATCCGTTTACTACCGTGCCGCAGGGAAACGACTCATCTGACGTCGATTCGCTCCCAGATGTGCATTGGTGCAAAGCCTTCCTCTGCTATATGTCGTGTTGGTCGCATGGCACATTGAGGATGCCTCCTCGATGGCGCTTGGAGCGCGTCGACATACCTTACCAGGATGCCACAGCAAATAGCAGCCATTTAGCTAGTCAGTCACAGCCAGAGGCAGGACCATCTCGCCTTGCCGCAACTAACCACTTGGAGGCGCAGTCATCGTCAATATGATATCCGTTCAAGTATACATTCGAGTTTTCGCATTTTACGGTTGTCCTGTGTATAATGACTTTTCGAAGAATAAAAGTTTGAACATAGTAGAAACTTCACTATGGTCCACTGACCAGTGATGACTCGGAGCTATCCAGCACGGAACATAGTATACAACATTATTAATTCTTCGCATGGCATCTATAATGCTTTACAACACATCAATGGAGAAGATATACCTGTATTCATGTCGAAAATCTCGGTCTGGCTAGCTCAGAGAAATCTTGAAGAATTCAAAACATTTTCTCCGTTGATTATATGGGCCACGCGAGACACCGGACAGCATACTTGCGAATACTTGAAGCACTGTGCTTGTTCTTGTGAGAGATGCGGCAGGATGATGACTGCGGTCATCATTGTCGTTGTCAGGAAAAATGAAGTGCTCGAGTTCAAGACAAGCGCGCTGTTAGGTACCTAACATAGATGATGAGGCAGAAAGGACAGTTAAGAGGTCACGGAATTCTCATTGTCGCTGCATAAGTGTGTTGCATGAGCACGCCTATAGTCAAATAACTTCTTGATGTGTATGAATGGCTGTGGATGACAAGATATATTACATCGTGCTGGGTTGAGGTATTTAATGCCTGCCAGTGAAGCGTCCAAGAAAAACTCTATGGGAAGTGCCCGGTCGACTGCTTATATTGTGAATATACAACTGAAAGTTACAGTATATAGGGCAATAAGTAAAGAAAATCACTTTGGAGGTTTGTTGAACGCGAGCCAACTCTTGGAACGTGTAAATTTAGATAGAAAAGCATCGGGATACAATTCTTCGGCGTTGGACTGCTGGTCTGCTCCTGAGTCCGACGGTTCTTCGAAGGAAAGATAGTATCGGTCATCGGCATCCTTTTTAAGCACCAGAAAACAGCCCACAAGAAACGCCCATAGGGATGAGTCTGTGCCCGAGGGTGCGGAAACTGTCATAGTATTGATAAAGGACAACTTCTTCTCGCCACATACAATGGCGCCTGAAGTCGCCCAGTTATCGAAGGGGCGCAATCTCCGTGGTAGAAGGACTCCCTGCCTGTAACGCAGGAAAATCCAGGCAAAAACCCACATAAACGACTCCAGATCATGGCGATATAGGTGTTTGACTTCGCCTCGTTGAGCCTTTGCAGTGAGAAGATCGAGCGCCATGAACGGTACCGTACCCGTGCGTTCGTTGCCCTGAGGACCCACTATATTCGCCAACGATGATAGATCGTAGTCGTTTAAGACACCAATCAGTTTGCCATTTCTCCTGTACCACATCAAGTTTCCAGGGCTGACATCTCGATGATAGACCCCTTCCTTCCACAGAGTAATGTGGCCTGCATGCCACGTCAAGAAGAGCCTCGTAAATGCGACGAAAACACGTACATAGGATACATTGATACCACACGTCGAAAAGCTCTTTGCCATGAAGCTTCGTGATTGGCTCGAGCTTGCGGAATATGAGAATGTAGAGCACACGACTGCCCGTGGCGGGGTCTGGCACGCCGAGCGCTTCTCGGATGGCGGATGTGGGATTGGTGAATGTATGGTGCCAAAGCAGATCGGGAATATGATCTTTTACGGTATTGTGCACCTTCGCGATCTCCTTAACCTTGTCCAAGATTTCTGGCTCGCTAGTGCGACTCGCCTCTCCCCAAAAGATCTTGGCCACCATCCCATCCTGGAGGTTGCCGTATTTCTTCGCAAGCGCTTCACTAGTGACAGGAACCACATTGGTGGCCCGTCCTTGTAGTCCGTAGTGCGTCACTCTTTCAGCGTGGCTGGTGTGAAGCAACAGGTCCACCATTCCAAGTTCTTCATCCTTGATTTTGAATTCGTGGCATTGTTTCCCCTCGACTTGAACTGGGATGAAGTCCTTGTTGCGGCCCCAATCGGGAAGCTCGAAGCGTTGCAAAGCATACAACAGCACCATGAATCGCGGGAGATCTTGAATGAAGTTGATGCCTGAGCATTGAATGATCCCTTGCCGATCATAATACCAGATCCACATTACATCATCTGAAGCAGCGGTCGTAAGAGCACGACCAATCTCGACAGACGAACGAACCCACCGATGACGATAATATTCAGCAGATAATTGACTCCAAGATTGGACGCGAACATTTCGGCAGCGTACAGACCCGTCTGGACAGTCACATCTAGTTTAGGGTCTGTGTCGTCATCTGCGTCGTCATCTGCATCGTCGTCCGCGCCGTCGTCCGCGTCGTCATGATTCTTCTTGGATTTTTTAGCGGCGGATTCTAAAGTGTCCGTAGCCTTGCGTTTGGAGGAGGACCCGCCCTTGGAAGGCTGTGCAGCAGTAAGGCCGGAAGATAGAACTGCAGCTTGGCCGATTAAGATTCATCTCAAAATCTTTAATGTCATCACCTACCTGCAGTGTCGGACGCAGGTTGTGTTACTGGGGCTTGCGAAGGGCCTGGCGCCGGGTCTTCATCTTTAAGATGATCCACCGGCAGATATTCCGGCTTGGTAGGGACATAGTCTTGCACTGTATACGAAGGGAGCGGTGGGTTAATCCCTTTCGTCCTCCCTGGCGTCTTTCTCTTGAACTCGATGCAAGCTAGAATATCTTTCCAGGGAAGATTTTTCGGTTTCGCCGTTGCATTCGTGTCCATGTGATCCTTGCGCTTCTTCTTGCGCTTCTCGTCGTCCTTCTCGTCGTCCTTCTCGTCGTCCTTCTCATCGTCCTTCTTGTTGTCCTCCTGTTTGCTCTTCTTGCCGCCCTTCTTGCCGCCCTTCTCATCCTGGAAGGGAGCGCATGCGCTGTTCAAAGGAAGAATGACGAGGTCGGGCTTCCGAATTGATTTCTTGGTCTGGTGCTTTTGGGACATGGGCATATCGTTCTGCTGACAAATCATGTCCACGGCGGGGACAGGAGCACGCAGCCCATCAACCTTGATCTCTTCAAGACAAGCGAGAGCGATGTTAGTGGCTCTTATGAAAGGGCTGTAGAAGTTGTTTTCTACTCCTGGGCGTACACTTGTAATCGTGATAAGCGTCGAAATGATTAAATCAGCGAACTTAGAACAAGCACTCACTATTCGTTGAGGGCTGTCTGGATGTCCGAAGACTTGACGAGTGCGGTGGAGGCCTGTCCATTGCAAACCGGCAGAACTGCCTTGAGGCACTTTTGCAGGAGCTCGGGTTGTTTAGTCTCCGGAGCGCAAGAAGCGCGCTGCAAAAGGGCTTGCAACATCGCATCGGCCTTGCACTCCTTAACCTGCTCGATGTCGCAGTTGAATCCATGGGCGGACTCTCTTAACCCTTGATGGAAGGTTAGGTGCTATTCAATAAAAACAGGAAATGTGCGCACTTGACACCGACCAAGCCGATATTCTCGCTGACGACGGCAGCCCCACGGCTGTTCGGGGTGGATTCTATTTTGCTAGCACCATCAACTGGTGCATTGGCGCGTGGTGGAGTAGACAATGTGCCAGTCTCGCCGGCAGGGGACATGATGTCAGGTGGTGTTGTTACGCTGACTGAGTGTAGTGAGCAGAACTGGTGAGCTGGAGAAAACTAAGGGAATCAGCAAACCAACTGCTACTTGCTTGCCTTATATCTGGTCGACCAATGTGGCGCAAATGTGGTGGGCCATCGATCAATCTGATCAGTGGATTGATGTGGCGGTTGTGGACCTACAGTTCGACTCCGACGACGCGTTCCCATCAACACGCGCACGTGACCCTGACTGATTTGAATTCTATCCTGGAAATCAATGTCAGTCAATTCCGGATCCATCTATACTCCAGAGTCCAGACCTAGTACTCTGCCGATTCGTCAGAAATAATATCGATAGCAGCGTGCCAGTAAGTTCATGTTTTTCATGGTGAGAGGGACTCCGCTATCTACCACACAAATTTTGTTCTGCACGCAATCGATCATTATGCTCACTCCGAGTCCCTAAGAAGTTTTTTTTTTTTTGATTCAGAATCAACAGAAGTTCTTCTAGGAATCTTGATTTTGGGATTTATGTTCTCAGAGTGGAACGGAGTCCGACGCTCGCGCCATGTTTCACAGAAAGAAGACTGTCAAATTCATGACTCAGTCGCAGGTATTCTTTTGTCCTCCTCTTGGTACACACAACCGTTACCCCTTTTAGATCCATGTGCCGCGTGTCACTGTTAATGGGTGATGCATGATGCATGATGTCGGACAATCAATACATCTGATCCCTCGCAGGAAATCCTTCTTCTTGTCTCAGGGTCTCATGCCCTTCTCATGTACTGCTCCTCAGTCGATTTCGCGGCCTTGAGACAGTTGAATGATCCATCCAGTGCTTCTGTACCCTCCAATTCTGTACCCTTGAAGTAGCCCTGGGCCCCTTGGACTGTCACAGTGTGCCATATAGTGAATAGCAATGCGCAAAGGGGCGCCGGATGAATCTCTTCAAAATTCAGCAAGGCTGGCGTCCATCACGAGTATGGACCGTGGTGTCACGATTAATGCCCTAGACCAAGCTTTCGACTTACAATTCCACAATGAGTATAGCGCAGCGCTTCCCTCCCTCTCTGGCACGCGAGTGGCGTGACGCTAGATATGAGCAAGTTTGGATCTAGAGAAAGTGTATGGTGCAGATGAGGAAATAAACTAGCGCCGGAGGAGGAGTTCATTTGGAGTCTATGGCTTGCGGCGCGAGTGGGACTGACACTTGTTCCATCTTCAAGTCTTCATATGTGCCAGCGAGTCCTGGTGCTACACTTTTACCTTTGATAGGTTTTGGCATGGTATGAACCGGAGGACTCCAATTGCTTGGGTCGTGGTATAACCTCCACACTTCCACCACCACCACCACTTCATCTCACATCAGACCGTAGGGCATTTGGGCAAGCTTACCCAGGTTTTGCGCGTCGGTTGCATCAACGAGCGTGATCGTTAGTTACTCCTGGATGTACGTTCTGTATTCCATCACTGGCAAAAACTGTAGCTCAACACTGGAAAATCTATCTAGACATGTCCATCACTTCTCATGACCCTTGTCAATGTGGATAGGCGTATTGACGTGGATGATACTCAACGCCATTTCATCAGCACCTGGTATAGGTGAGGTGGATGACAATGACGTCTTCAGACCCTTTGAAGAATTCCGGGGCCCCAAGTACGGCGAAGAAGAGAAGGAAGAGCCAGATTATCGCAGTAAATCCCCAACGTATTATTGCAAGCTTCGAGCACACTTGACACGACCACGCAAGACCTTATCATATGTAGATCTAAAAATCATTACTCACTCTGAATCTACAAGTCATTTCATCGAAGCCCTCTAACAAGTTCTCCGGTGGAAGATCAGCACCTTGATCTAGCTTTGCACGCGCAACAGCAAGATGCGTCAAGCAGCCTGACAAGTTCGATGCGCCAGCGAAGGTTGCTGTCGTAGAGTAAAAATCACAACTTCAGCAACGGGAGTTGGAGGTGTGAGGATGAATGTGTGAGGTACCAGGAGACAATGTTGCGAACATTCAAATACACACGTTACCGTCGAGCAATGAACAACTTTGCTGAAGACACTAGAGTGGACAAAAACACTCTGAAAGCGAACACGAAAAGAAGATGACTGGAACATACAAGGTTGCTCGCGGTCCTGCTTTCAATGACAAGCGAGGTGCACCTATGTGTTGCGTTACAAAGTGTCGAGTGCACCTGCTGTCGTAGCGTCGTCGCCAGAGAGAGTGGTGGGGTTGGCCGTCGTGGGGATAAGTTTGCTGACAAGCTCAAGCTCGCTGGGGATAGTCAAGAGCGCCTCGCTTCGACCAGCTCTCCGATGATCGATCCATCGCGCGAACACCTCCTGTGTCACACCCTTCTTATCAAGAAGGCTGAGCACTCTTTGACCACGTGTGTTCGGTCCTTTGCAAGTAGTAATTTTCCCCCTGATGTAGACTGCAGTATTTGGTGAATTCGCGGAGCTCGGCTTGAAAGATAATTTAGAGGACGTCACTGGGAGTGCACACGAGGAAATCGTGATCCATTCTGTTAAAATCAAACGAGTGAGGGATAGCGTAATGGTTTCAGACTCATTCTCTTTGAAAAGGTTTTCCACCGGCCGACAAAGATGATATCGCCCTCCACAAAGTAGAGGTACAAGGTCTGAATTCGGGAGGTAAGGACTGGGTAACTGTGATGCAGGACATTTTCAATAAAA
Source organism: Suillus placidus (assembly GCA_016628565.1). NCBI lineage: Eukaryota > Fungi > Basidiomycota > Agaricomycetes > Boletales > Suillaceae > Suillus > Suillus placidus. Next base: position 157,172 of record JABBWD010000035.1, read on the forward strand.
CAGATCACGATGTTCCGAAGTGAACACTTGCAGTATGAACCCAACCCTGACTCCTGGCTTCGACTTTTAGGAGTCAGTTTCCGCCCATAAAATCCCGTATCTGCTGTTGTGAATATGCCTGCCCATCCCGAGCCAGCCGCACATCGGTGTGAAGATGTATTTGTTTGAACAAGACGGGTTTCGATAAGTACTGCGATAGTGAGCGATGTGAGCATCGTTCAGAGCCACGATACCAAAGTTACGTACTTGTTTGAGGGCATCATGACATGCGTTCTTGAGCTCAGGCGCACTGTAGTTGTTGACCTTGATATCCTCGCGCTCCTCTGGATAGATAGTGATGCTCAATGAACTAGGTGGTTTTTCCGGAGAGTGAGCTTGGACGACGCGCTGGTGTTGAAGGTACTAGCGAAAGTCCTTGGGCATTCTATCATCTTCAACGAGCCTGATGATGGTCTAGAGGGTGCTCCAGGGTACCGGTATTCCAAAGCGAGGCCGAAGAACATCAATGCGGACGTTTGAAAACCATTGGACCCTCGTCGACTTCGTTGAGTAACATCGGCACTGAAGGTCAATACTTAAATGTATGAGCAGTGTACGGTACATAGAATGTCATACCGGACCTTTGCACGATTCAAAGTTCAAACACTTCAGTCGTCCAGGTATCAATCAAAATAATGGCTGCTGCTCCAGATTCAAATAATTTCAGTCATGAGTACCTCTACTTACTAGGGAGAGCATGACATACGTCTGACATATCTGAGAGATCGCAACTCCTTGGTGCAGCAACCATCATTCAAGTCGAGCACGTTTGCAGCATCGCAAACGTCGTCCAGCTGCCTTTGCTTGAAATAAATACGCGCATGAATAACACTGCTCACATGTGGCAAGATAGCGATAACGTGTTGTGGGTTTGTATCGTTGAGTGATCGGTGAGATGGAGGCCACTTTTCGTCAGATGTGGTTCACGGTTACAGTGGGTGGGTAGAGATCGGTATTCATTATTCTCAACCTCGATCATCGGCAACCAGAGGAATGACATAGCGGAACGCGCCTCGGATCTGACTCAATTTAGAAGATAACTTTCAAGGGACATTCGTCCTCGACAACATATCAGTGTATAGCTACCAAGGAACCGACATATCCTTTATAACTACACATGGGAGAACGAGCTTCCAGTTGCGTGGTTTGCAGAAGTAATGAGATGACGTTTAAGGGGAGTAGTTCACGTGACACGTACTGAGTGAATGACATCCGTGTATCGTAATACATGTTTTCGAGTACGCGTTCAACAAGTGTTCCTTGTGCAGGGGGAAGCGACACTGAGCGGGTAAGTAGAAAATATTATTTTCAACCTCAACTTTAGACACGATGGGACATACCTCAACATCTGGCTGGAAGATTTCGCCCGAGAGCCTTGCGAGTGAAATCGTGGTGAACCTAGAGGAAGAGTGGGTCGTTGAATTCGTAGAACGTCATTCCACCACCACCTGTCACCTCATACCACTACTTCGATTATCAATGAAAACCGATTTGAGGAGCTTTGGCATACGACGACGACAAACGGCAGTCAGCCACGACGACTCGGAGTCGAAATCATCAGCGAAGCCATGAATTCCACATCACCTGCAAAGAATTACTCAGCTGACAGAATATATACAGCTGTTGAAAGTTCACCATGTCTTAGGGTCTGTTTGAAATTATGAAGAGATATTCATCTCAACAATTACTCGACCTGGGCGACAGGATAGTGGTAGAAGTTCCCGCACCTCAGCAATTCAACAGCGTATTCCATCGCTTGCTCCATGTGGTGCTTATGCTCACATATTCTTAGGCCTCGTTTCTCGTCAAACCATCGCTTTGGTTTCCGCGGTTCTCTCCATCATTATCTCTTAGTTGGACTTGTAGAGCCTGGCTGTGGTCAAGAGACTTCCATGCGCAATATACCTCTTCACAATTCAACCAATATTTTGTCGCCCATCGTTGGGCGTCAGATTGGTGCTTTGTTAATGGCAGTGAATGTAGCCATGGCTGCGGGCCGAGAAGCGAAGAGAAGTCAATGATGGAAGGCTTCAGGGTGTAATGCACAGCTGCCATGCAGAGGGGGCGTGTTAGGGTATATATATGCAAGGCGGCGCCCAAGTCCAATAACTGCACTCACATTCAGGCCTTCGTCGCTCCTTAAGTCTAACCTCTCGGTAACACCAAAATTTGATCTGGACTTTCAGCGCGGATAAACTGATGTTTAGCTTTATCAGAGGGCCTATCTTCGAATCGCTGCAAGCGTCAGTCATACAGCACACTGACACGAGGAGACCTCACCTTTGTACCTTTCGGCGCATCCAAAGATTACCTCGCCTGTACTCTGCTACTTTACGAATTCGCTCAGGAAGACGCAGTCATGGCTTCCATGTCGACGAAGGCAGCCGTTACGAAATCGATTCTGACACCATCAATAACTTTGAAGGGTCACGGAGACTGGATTCAATCTATATCCTATTTTCCAGATGGCCAGCGAATGATCAGCGGATCTAATGATAAGACCGCGCGGCAATGGGATCTGAAGGCGGGCAAGGAGATTGAGGAAGCCCGGGGTGTTTGCGAGGGGAACGTAACTGCGGTGGCGGCAAGGGATGGTCGACGGGTTGTCACTGGTGGTGGGGGGCTGCCAGTGAGATCCTGTGATGTTGAGACGGAGATTGTGAAAACATTCGGGGACCGCTCAAACTTGGTCTACTGCATTGATATCTCCGCGGACAACACGTTGCTGGCAGGCGGGGGTGAGAGAGCGCGGATATGGAACCTGGACACTGGCAAACTCGTGGCTGGTCCATTCGGGGACGATGAATTGCTGGGTGCAGTTCGATTCTCCACGGATTCGAAGAAGCTCGCAGTGAAGTCATATACGGGGAAGCACCTTGAGGTATGGGATATCAAATCACAGAAATTGGATGCGAGGGTCGTTGACGTTTTCGCCAGTATTCTGGACAAACAACGACAAAACCATCATAGCCGCCCTTAGCTTGACCGAGGATTCCAATGACCCCGCCCTCAGCTTCACCACCGAGGATTTCACTGACCCCGCCAATACGATCTACCAGTTCGATGCATCCACGCTGGAGACTGTTGGAACTCCCTTTGAAGGGCACACCGGGACTGTCACCGGCTTAACACTTTCATTTGATGGTGCTCTCCTCGCTAGCGCTTCCTACGTCGACAGTACCATCAAGCTCTGGGCTTTCGAGTCTCGCCAGCTCCTCGCTTCCTTCAACGCTCAGGATCCTTATATACTTACCTTCTCACCCAACTCATGCCAACTAGCTTATACGGCGAACACTGAAGATGACCACAAGATCTGCATCTGCGACACTCCACTCGACATCCTTGCTCAGGCCCGTGTACGCATTCCCCGCAAACACCTACTGTTCATGTGCTTACACTCCCTTACAGATTATTGCACGCAAAAAGTCAACCCTCAATCATCTACTGCATGTGCGTATCTCATTCTTCTCATTACACCACTCACCCATCACTATCATTTCAGTCTCATGCAACTCGTCGTCCTCCTGTTGGGCACCGCAGACCACCCATATCCGCCATACCTATAGTGCAGAGACCTCCACCTACAAGAGACCCACAGCAACCCTCTTTCCTCAGCAAACTTCTTCGCTTCTCCCCTCGCACGAACTCATTACGGCCTGGTCAGAAAGATCATCCTCGTGATCCCCTAGATGTATGTCTCTCTCTCTCTGGTTTCTTGTGTAGTCGACTCAACGCTCGCACTGCAGTTCCCTGCTACATCACCCCTACCGTCCTCTCTCTCGAGGCAGGCCGCACCTCGGTTCGATCGCGTCAGTCTCGATTTTATTAAACTCACAATACATAACTAAGTGTACATCCAGTTTGAAATAAGTTCTCCATCTCCCCCCTCGAACGGAGTCATCCAGTCCCTACGACAGCATCTTCATTTCCTCGGCCCAAGACACAGCTTCGCGCCACCAGTCGTTGAAGTCGCACCAGGGCGGAAGTTCACTGTAGTGTAATTTTCTTACTTTTCACTGCCTTTTTGTTGATCAGTGCCCTACAGCGACTTGCTGTTGTCAAATTACCGGAATACAAGAAAGTAGACGATACCCGACATCCGTCTACTACCGATGCCGCAGGGAAACGACTCATCTGACGTCGATTCGCTCCCAGATGTGCATTGGTGCAAAGCCTTCCTCTGCTATATGTCGTGTTGGTCACATGGCACATTGAGGATGCCTCCTCGATGGCGCTTGGAGCGCGTCGACATACCTTGCCAGGATGCCACACCAAATAGCAGCCGTTTAGCTAGTCAGTCGCAGCCAGAGGCAGGACCATCTCGCCCTGCCGTAACTAACCACTTGGAGGCGCACTCATCGTCAATATGACATCCGCTCAAATATCCATTCGAGTTTCGCATTTTACGGCCGTCCTGTGTATAATGACTTTTTGAAGAATAGACACATTCGCATCCTCACTAAAGTGCGTTGGCGGGCAGGTGATGTAACCCAGCTTGAGAGTTTGAGGAGCGAAGCCTGACGTATCATGCGAAAGTCCTTGGGCATTCTAACATCTTCAACGAGCCTGATAATTGTCTATGAGGGTGCTCCAGGGTACCTGTGTTCCCCAGTGAGGGAGTGCCAGGCTCGAGTCACGGGTGAACAAACTGGCTGCAACCCAAGACCGGTGATTGACAACAAGCGATGATTCCGAGGGAGAGCTCATCACCCGCCAGTGGGACGGAGACACTGGGGGACACAGCCATGAAATTTCAGCGCGTCATCAACTTTCTGGGCTTTTCTCCAGATGCTGACGGAGCGAGCTGGCAATAGCGACTGCATCAACGATGAAGATCAGTGGAGGATGAAAACATGACCAGCCTGAGGTAGCACGAGTTACACGGCATCACACTTGAATTTCTCTCGCCGAAATTGAGAAGTAGCTGGAATCAGCTCGTTTTACTGAACAAGACGCTGGATCACTCGCGGTTACTGTCACCGTTGGTTACTTGTGCTGTTTGTATGTATATGATTACATTTATATAGACGATGTGTTTGGCGTGCATCCCCACCTCGTGGAGAGACCTGGACAGGCGTTAGTAATAGTTGGCCAGCGTAGCTTCAAGGCTACTTGAGTCCGATCAATTTCTCTATTGAGTACTTACACTCTCAAGCTGACCATAAATAATCTCCCTCTAATAGCAAATACATTTCGTTCCATAAATCATATACATATGCATATACATAACACACGACATATGCGAGTAGGTAAACCAGCACCAAAACTCTTTTCAGCAACTAACCTGTCTCCGTAAAATCACCGATGACCACCCTGCTGAGACCAGTCACTTCCAGTCTCCGGAACGATACCCATGTTACTGGTGTCAACGATGCGGCGGTAACGGCCACCCGCGCGTGCATCGAGGGGACGACGTTCGGCCAATGCCCTATGTATGTACCATTGAAGTGTCTTCTCGAGACAGCACAGGTCGTCCATGTCAAAATACATGGGGCGCATATGCTCTGGGCAGCGTTCGCTGGAAACAGGCGCCAAGGGATAACGATTGATCTTTTTACGGAGGACCGTGGGGTTCTGCTCGAACGAAATCTCGTCATATTGGGAGTAAGGCCAGTAGGATTGTTGATAGGCTGGCACAGGAGTCAGGACGGCGACATTGGATGAAACTTCCCGAATGTTTACGCGTGAGCTGTGTGCAGAACGTGAGAGTATTGGATGTAGGGCGTGGGTGGTAGGAAGAGGGGGAGCGGGAGTGGGGGGAGGGATGTTCGAGCGAGCAGTGCTCGACTTAGCGCGAATACGCTCTGCCAGTCTGCCACTGCGAGTATGGTCGTAGGGGGTCCACCGTACATCCACTGAAGCTGGGTCAACAGTTGCCTCATGCCTGTGCTTTCTGCGGGGAATGGAGGGGCAAGCTTGTTGACCACTTGTAACGATAAGAGTTTGGGGTTTGACACTCTTTGAGTTCAAAGAAAGTGCTCTGAAACCGTCACGAGGGAGACCCTCAGTTGGTTCAGGGGAATGGGGAAACTTGGCCAGCAAGTCCTCGCGTGCGTCAACGTTTGCGCGAGTCGGCCCATGGTAGTAGGTGTGCTGCGACAATTTGCCGTGATAGATCTCGAGCATCCCCGGAGCTTGCTCGACGTACACAATGTCGGATTTTTTAAGGGGAGTCTTGCCACGGTATGCGGGTTTGGAAGGGTCGGCACGAGGAGGCTCGCGCTTCCTCACTTCTGAAGAGAACACGTGTGGCATCGATTTGGAGTGCTTAAACGACACCTTCTGGTCGTCATTGGACCTAAGGGGTATTGATTAGTATGATGACAACTAGTAGAACACGAACACGGTCGACTCACTTTTGGAACATTTTCTTGAATGAATTCATGATTAATATGGGGAATCAAGGGGTGCAAAGTTGCAAAGAATATGAGGTGGTAGTGTGTCTGGTGGTGTAGGGAATCTGCTATTCATTATATAAAGGTTGAGCTACTGTGGACGCACCACAACATCCACAACCACAACCGCAACCGCAACCACAAAGCAATTTCTCAATATCCGAAACCTTACAAGTGTGGATGCTCTGGCGAATGTTCCCATTATTATTCACCTAGAATCAAATCAATGCCATTGATGTCGCCCCATTTGCATCACAAAGGTAGAGTATGTGACAACTAACCAATTATGGGGCACAGTTGCCACAAGCCGGCTCAATCAATGTATCACGCGTCCTGCTGCTTAATATCTCGAGCTCATAGCTTGTACTCAATGAACGCGCGAAAAAATTTCCGGTAATGATGGACGGCACGCTGACTCGAATGCACGGGACACAAGGATAGGGTACGACATGTACAGAGACGCTGAAAAAAAAGCCAGCTGCTTCCTATAATTGTCTCACTTGACAAGACCACTCAACGTACCTTTACAGCGCAGTGCACCCGACCGGCTATATTTCAGTCCAAGTTGCTCATACATTGTCGATCTTCAGAAGTGTCGAGACACTCTAGCTCCAATCCGGACGAATGGTTCGTCTACTCCAAGGTAGGAAGGTCCAGTTAACTGTTTCATGGTCAAATCTGGGCTCGGATTTACTTACTCTAACCGTGCAATCCTCTACAATCAGTACGGCTGTACAGCGCAATGCGTGAATAGCCCTGACAGGAGCTATGGTCGCAATCCAGAGCTGCGGCAATGCCGAAGGACACAATCACAACTGTTTTGGCTTTGGAAAGAAATCGGAAACTTTACCTATAGCAATGTGTCGGTCCGCGAAACGCCATGCAGGGACTAGGTGGATGGCAATAAATTCGAATGGTATAGACAATTCATATTCTGGTTCGAAAAATATTTCACTATGGGAGCTAAGAGCTTTGCCAATTTGCTTTCCAACCAAATGCCGGCGATATTACATAATATAAGAGTATGTTTGTCTTTGTTAGGAATGGAAGCTCAGCGTAGCCAAGCGGCCGCTTGGAATAAGTTTTCTATCAACTGAAAGTTACACATACTGCGCACAGCAAAGGAAACATATTTACAAGTAAAGAAATCACTGTGAAGGGCTGCTGAGCTCAGAGAGCTCAACCCAGCTCTTCGTGTTTGTAAACATGCGCAGAAAACCATCAATATCTTCCAGTTCCTCATCGTCGGACTGCTCGACTGCTCCTGGCGCCATTAGTAGCTTCTCGAGGCGGAGACCAGATCGACGGTAAGTTTCGTTTCTAAGCACAAAGATACACTGCACAAGGAAACACCATATACGCGGTTCTATGTGCGAGGGGCAGTCTAGCAGATCATCTAGAAAGTCCAACTTTTCTTTGCGACATGCCACAGCGTCTAAAGTTGCCCAATCATCCAAGGGGCGCACTTCTGCTGGTAGAAGGACTCCCTCCCTGTAACGCAAGCAAATCCAGATAAAACACCACATAAACGACTCCAGATCATGGCGATATAGGTGTTTGACTTCGCCTCGTTGAGCCTTTGCAGTGAGAAGATCAAGCGCCATGAACGGTACCGTGCCCGTGCATTCGTTGCCCTGAGGACCCACTATATTCGCCAATGAGGATAGATCGTAGTCGTTTAAGACACCAATCAATTTGCCATTTCTCCTGTACCACACCAAGTTTCCAGGGCTGATATCTCGATGATAGACCCTTCCTTCCACAGAGTAAGGTGGCCTGCACGCCATGTCAACGAGGAGCCTCATAAATGTGTTGAAAATACGTACACAGAATACATTGATACCACACGTCGAAAAGCTCTGTGCCGTGAAGCTTCGTGATGGGGTGGAGCTTGCGGAATACGAGAATGTAGAGCACGCGGTTGCCCGTGGTATGTTCTGGAACCCCGAGCGCTTCTCGGATGGCGGATGTGGGGTTCGTGAATGTGTGGTGCCAAAGGAGCTCAGGAATATGGCCTTGGACAGTCGCGTGCCTCTTAGCGATCTCCTCAACCTTCTTCAGAATCTCCGGCTCGCTAGTGCGATTCGCCTCTCCCCAAAAGATCTTGGCTACCATCCCATCTGGGAGGTTGTCGTGTTTTTTCGCGAGTGCTTCGCTAGTGACAGGGACCACATTGCTGGCCCATCCTTGTAGTCCGTAGTGCGTCACTCGTTCGTCGTGGCTGGTGTAAAGCAGCAGATCCACCGTTCCAAGTTCTTCATCCTTGATTTTCAATTCATGGCATTGGTTCCCCTTGCTAACACCATCGGCTGGTGCGTTGGTGCGTGGTGGAGTAGACGATGTGCCAGTCTCGCTGGCAGGGGACATGACGTCAGGTGTTGTTGTTAACGCTGACTGAGTGTAGTGAGCAGAACTGGGGAGCTGGAGAAAACTAAGGGAACCAGCAAACCAACTACTTCCTGCTTGCCTTATATCTAGTCGACCAATGTGGCGCAAATGTGGTAGGCCATCGATCAATCTGATCAGTGGATTGATGTGGCGGTTTGTGGACCTACAGTTCGACTCCGACGACGCGTTCCCACCAACACCCGCACGTGACCCTGACTTATTTCAATTAATCCTGGAAATCAATTTCAGTCAAGTCCGGAGTACAGTGCTTACTAGTACTAAGTAGATCCATCAAAATGATCATGTGTTGAAGATCCCGCACGCCTTTGCGCATTTCTCTTCAGTTTATAGCACAACCCAAGGGCTACTTCAAGGTACGGGACTGGAGGGCGCACTGAAGCACCGATGGATCGCTCTTTCTCAAGGCCACGAGATCGGCTGAGGAGTATATGCACATATGAGCGAGGGCTGAGACCCTGAAACAAGAAGAAGGGTTTCCTGCGAGGGATTACATGTATTAATTGTCCGACATCACCCATGATACACATCAATGTCCGTTAACAGTGACACGCAGCACAGGGATCTCAAAGGGGTAACGATTGTGTATTGGTAGTGATATATGATTGCATTCGATTGAAACGTTAGTGAAATTCATGAAATGTGTAATATCACGCACACCAGCCTACTGCACATCGTGACGTCCTGTACCCTAGGCCGGATCGCTCCAATCTAAGGATATTTCCGCAAGTGAAACCAGCTACGGAAGGCTAACAACGAAACGTACGGCCTCCGTGTTCATCAAATGAGGTTCTGAGTGACATGAATCGAGCGCATGGACATTCAGATAGGTCCTGAGAGCATCGCTGTAGCTTTAGTCGGAGATGCCCATATTGCATAGAACCTGCGACGTTGTTGGATTGTCCAAATATGTCGAGAAAGGAGGGCTCGAAATCGATGTGAACGCTGACATGAACTACGCTGTCCATATCTTGATACACAATTTTGAGTAAGCGTTCAACAAGCGTTCCTTGTACAGGGGGAAGCTCAGCTGAGCGGGTAAGTAGAAAATATTATTCTCGACCTCGACTGTCAGCAAGAATAATAATATTCATGTCGTAGAACTTTAGACACGATGAGATATACCTCTGGAAGATTGCCCCCGAGAACCTTGCCAACGAAATCGTGGTGAACCCAGAGGAAGTGGTGTTACGGTGGAACAAGTATAATTTGATGAAGAGTGGATTGCCGACTTCGTAGAATGTCATTCCACCACCACCTGTCACCTCGTATCACTGCTTCGATTATCAATGAAAAACGATTTGAGGAGCTTTGGCATACGAGGCGGTCAGCCGCGACGACTTGGAGTCGAAATCCTGAGAACCACTGAGTTGACGGTCAAATGTTTATATACAGCTAGTGAAAGCTCACCATGTCTTAGGGCCTGTTTGAAATTATGAAGAGGTATATCATCTCAACGGTTACTCGACCTGGGCGACAGGATAGTAGTAGAAGTTCCCGCATTTCAGCGATAGACGCCGATTCAACAGCGTATTCCAACACTTGCTCCATGTGGTACTCACGCTCACATGTTCTTAGCTCTCGTTTCTCATCTCTCAAAAACCATCGCTTTGGTTTCTGCGGTCCTCTCTATCATTATCTCTTAGTTGGACTTGTAGAGCCTGGCTGTGGTCAAGAGCCTCCAGGCGCAATATACCTCTTCGCAATTCAAGCATAAAGTTTGAATGTTTTGTCGCCCATCGTTGGGCGGCAGATTGGTGCCTCATTGATGGCAGTGAATTTGGCCATGGCTGTGAGAAGAGAAGTAAATGATGGAAGGATTCAGGGTGCCTGCCAGGGGACGTGTTAGGTACATCATGATGGCGGCGCCCAAGTCCAATAACTGCACTCACGTTCAGGCCTTCATCGCTCCTCAAGTCTAAAGCGCTAACCTCCCGGTAACACCAAAATTTGATCTAGACTTCCAGCGCGGATGAACTGATGTTTGGCTTTATCAGAGGGTCTATTTTTGAATCGCTGCAAGCGTCAGACATACAGCACACTGACACGAGGAGACCTCACCTTTGTACCTTTCGACGCATCCAAAGATTACCTCGCCCGTACTCGGCTACTTTACGATTTCGCTCAGGAAGACGCAGTCATGGCTTCCGTGTCGACGAAGGCAGCCGTTACGAAATCGATTTTGACACCATCAAGAACTTTGGAGGGTCACGGAGACTGGATTCCATCTATATCCTATTTTCCAGATGGCCAGCGAATGATCAGCGGATCTTATGATAATACCGCGCGGCAATGGGATCTGAAGGCAGGCAAGGAGATTGAGGAAGTGCGGGGTGTTTACGAGGGGAGGGTATATGCTGTGGCGGTATCAAGAGATGGTCGATGGGTTGTCACTGGTGGTGGAGATAATGGTCACGGGGAGCTGAAAGCCTGTGATGTTGAGACGGGGATTGTGAAAACATTCGGGGACCGCTCAAATTGGGTCTACTGCATTGATATCTCCGCGGACAACACGTTGCTGGCAGGCGGGCATGAGAGAGCGCGGATATGGAACCTGGACACTGGCAAACTCGTGGCTGGTCCATTCGGGGACGATGAATTGGTGGGCGCAGTTCGATTCTCCACGGATTCGAAGAAGCTTGCAGTGAAGTTGGCTTCAGGGAGGTGCCTTGAGGTCTGGGATATCAAATCACAGAAATTGGATGCGAGGCTTGGGGAATATCGTGCTAACCGAGGAGGCACGACGTTTTCGCCAGTGTTCTGGACAAATAACGACAAAACCATCATAGCCGCCTTCAGCTTCACACAGGATGACCTCCCCAGGATGATCTACGAGTTCGATGCATCCACGCTGGAGACTGTCGGAACTCCCTTTGAAGGGCACACCGACCTTGTCAACGGCTTAACACTATCATTTGATGGCGCTCTCCTCGCTAGCGCTTCCTACGATAAAACTATCAAGCTCTGGGCTTGCGAGTCTCGCCAGTTCCTCGCTTCCTTCACAGCTCAGAATCCTCTTAGACTTACCTTCTCACCCAACTCACGCCAACTAGCTTACACGACAACCACAAAAAATGACTACAAGATCTGCATCTGCGACACTCCACTCGACATCCTTGCTAAGGCCCGTGTACGCATTCCCTGCAAATTTCTATGTACTGTTCATGTGCTAACATTGCCTTACAGATTATTGCACGCAAAAAGTCAACCCTCAATCATCTACTGCATGTGCGCATCTCATTCTTCTCATTACACAACTCACCCATCACTATCATTTCAGTCTGATGCAATTCGTCGTCCTCCTGCCGGGCACCGCAGACCACCCATATCCGCCATACCTATAGTGCAGAGACCTCCACCTACAAGAGACCCACAGCAACCCTCTTTCCTCGGCAAACTTCTTCGCTTCTCCCCTCGTACGAATACAATACCCCATGTCCAAGCTGATAATCCCCTAGATGTACGTTGTTTAGCTTGATTCTTTGACATTTGACTCGACGATGGTACCCCAGGTCCCTGCTACATTGCCCCTACCGTCCTCTCTCTCGGGGCAGGCCGCACCTCGGTTCGATCGCGTCAGTCTCGATTTTATTAAACTCACAATGCATAACTAAATGTGCATCCAGTTCGAAATAAGTTCTCCATCTCCCCCCTCGAACGGAGTCACCCAGTCCCTACGACAGCATCTTTCTTTCCTCGCACCAAGACACAGCCTTGGGCCACCAGTCGTTGAAGTCGCACCCGGGCGGAAAGTCACTGTAATGTAATTTTCTTACTTCTCACCACCTTTTTGTTGATCTGTGTCCTACAGCGACTTGCTGCTGCAAAACTACCGGAATACAATAAAGTTGACGATACCCGACATCCGTCTACTACGATACCGCAGGAAAACGACTCATCTGACGTCGATTCGCTCCCAGATGTCCATTGGTGCAAAGCCTTCCTCTGCTATATGTCGTGTTGGTCACATGGCTCATTGAGGATGCCTCCTCGATGGCGCTTGGAGCGCGTTGACATACCTTGCCAGGATGACACAGCAAATAACAGCCGTGATGGTCACGGTCGCACTTAGCTCGGTGTTCACATTTACTGTCGTTTGATTTCTTGTACCTAATTTCAAACTTCTGCACGGTTGCACAATTCTACCTCTACAGTGGTTTTGCTGATATTCACCAGGTATTTAGGTTTAGATATTTTCGCTCTTCCGATGTGTTATCCTATAACTGTGACCATGTGGTGTACAATGTGTTGTATCTTCGTATAGTGACCGAGCTCACCAATGAGCACCCGCCTTGATTAAATCTCCTGCATCTGACCCTCCACGTACACTATGGCCTCCCTTTTTCTAGTTGGGAATTGGGACCGACGTAAAAGTGAAACCAACTTAGTGGCGGTTGCTCTGTGCATGTGAGTATTCGACAAGTTGAAGCAGCTTTGATACTTTAATTCACATCCTTTTCAAGAGGTGCCCATTGCTCACGTCGTAGGGAAGGAATACCTAAGTATGTCGGAGGAGACAACCTCCCAAGTTACAGTTATCTGTCGTGTTCTGTCGGTTGAAACGTTGACACGTCGATCTGCTTCAATTGAGAGTCAGGCATAATCAAAATTGATTTGTTGTGCACAATGTCCCCAGCTGATGCACTGCGAGTGTAATGATAATAATAGTTTACTACTATCATATCCTTGAGAATGTACAGTGCACCCGCCTTGCACTAGTAGAACCTGCCTTCGCGGGTCGGCAGTGGGAACCGCGCGGAGTTCCCTTTGTTTTTCAATACAATATTTATATGCATCAAACCTATTCACGGCACCAATGGCAACCAATCCCCTCCCCTCCAGGTCACCCAGGACCGTGCGACACCACAAACGGCATCCTGAGCCAGTGCTATCGTACACGTAGCGGTTGCGGCCGTTAAATTCAAAAGATCTTGGACTGTTGTCCAGTTGGATGCTCTGAGCATGTCCATTGCGAAGTATACACTTCACAAAGAGCCTCCAGTGGAGAACAGATTTCTTGTCTTTCCCTTTCACAGGAGATCCTGAGATGACGTAACGATTGACGACTGCCTCTAGCGTAGCATCTGAGAGTCTGTAGTACCTCGTCTGGTCTGTAGTAGACATCAGCTAGGAAAAAACAGCAAGGTTAGAATATCTTGCTTGCAGCAATCGAGGTGACTTGATACCACACTCACCGGTTATGCTTGTGGTTAGAAGCAAGTTAAGAATTACAGAGTTGGAGCTTTGACGCCTGAATTTCATCTCTGTTTAGAAGGTTATGGATCACATTTTAGAAGAATGAGCTTACTAGTTAAATGAGGTTGTGTTCAGTGAAGGAGGGCCTTACAGTTGGACGATTTCAGACTGCGTTTTGCCCTTCATATGATAGAGCTAGAGTGATACAAAAAAAGCCATACGGGAATATCTGTATAGCATCCATGATACAAGACATTACGTGGCGTAAACTTGTGACCATTACACGTAGAGTATGTCCTTTATTTTTGTCGCTAAAACACAGGACTGCATCTGTTCTCTGATGAAGGTGAAACACAAAGTAGGATCAAGTTGCCAGCGACATGGAGTTCTGGACAGTTAGTTTGTAAGACTCAGTCAGTAGACGACATGAAGTGAGATGCAGACTGACCTTCAATGATAACAACTTGAATATGAAGGAACGACTCCTTCCTGCAGTTGGTCTGGCTATTGCTAGGGGAGACTAGGATAAGACCGTTGCGGAATCTATAGGCAATACAGGAATTGAAACAAACCGAGCGAATGTGTCGCACGTTACAACAGCCTTGCAAACGTCAAGTTCAACCCAAGATAGTCAACAAATTCAAGTTGTGAGATCATTCGGAATGATGACCTACATCTACATAAAAAGCCGAAGGTTTATTTTGACGCATATATAGCCTTCGTGGGAAATTTCCTAACATTGCATGTGAACATGATCGCTCTGCGAGTCTTTGCCTGTTTATCAATTAATGTCACAGTCCTCCGAGTTCGAATCTCTTCCTGACATCTCGCAGCTGCCCAAGTTTGAACCTCCACCTGGCTTTTATCAGAACCCAAACGTGACCCGTTTCCAACCAGCTGATGTGGCTTCATCGACCGTGAAGCCTGTGGTTTTATTTCCACATTTCAACCCCCCGGTTCGTCCTCCTCCACGTCAATTTTCCTACCGCAGATGGTTCACTTGGCTCTTTTGTACCAGTGATGATTCTATACCGTCACCTTTCGACGTTGATGGAGAAAAACCACAGGTATTTGGCTTTCGTGGGAGTCGCATATCTTGGGTTTGTCGTCTGAAAGGACCTTTAGTGCTATAACTTGCATGCAACCACCATCGACATTGAATCCCCTCAGTTTTCTCCTGAGGAAATTTCCACATTGGTACGATCACTACCGTCAGATCCGTCTGAGATCATGGTGTACAAGGTTTCCCCCGACACCATCGTCAAAGCGCACGTGACCGCCGATGAAGCCATTACAGAAGCGCTCAACTTGTGCATGATTAAGACTATGACCACTATTCCCGTTCCTGAGGTGCGAGAAGTAGTTGTCAATGTCGAAAGTGCCGTGAACTACTTGGTCATGGAGTACCTCGACGGTCGGACGTTAGATAGCTGTTGGAATAGTATTACACTCTTCTCCAAGCTTCGCATTGCTTGGACCCTGCGCAGTTACGTCGCTCAGCTTCGCTCTCTGCGGAGAACTGTTCCAGGGACTCTCAATGGCACCTTGTGCACGGGACCACTCTTCACCGATGATGGCGCCGGCCCATTCGTATCTTACGACGATTTGACAGCATGGTTTAATCACAAGCTCGACGTATCTCAGCGGATGAATAAAGTGCCTCTCGATGCTCCCCGGTTTGATAACTTGTGGCCGGTGGTCTTCACACACCAGGACTTGTGTCCCAGGAACATTTTGTTGGGGCACGACGGCAAATTGTATGTGCTGGATTGGCATAGATCTGGGTTTTACCCTGCTTGGTTTGAGTACGCCGGCATGGTCTCTGACCAACACTTCGAGTCACCATTATGGGATCTTCTGGTTCCTTGGATCTCACATACTATCTTTAGTGAGTCGTTTCCGGTCAGAGAGCTATCGTAAGACTAAATTGGCCTTCTACCTTAGTTCGTACGCGAAAGCGCATAGCTGAGTACATGAGAAACATCGGGTGGGCACTCACAATAGGCGTTCTTATGTAGTACTTGATATGGGCACTAGAGTTCTAGACTTCAAGGATGTACAAAAGGGCAAGGTGTATGATCTATATGGGATGGGACATACAATGCGGCTCATAATCCAGAACAGGAATTTGTCGGTGGAGGATGCGTCGATACCAAACAACAACAAACGAGACCGAAATTCAAACTCCACAAGCGCAGCTGGACGCTGTTCCTCACAAGCTCGCTGATCTTCACACCACAACAATTCAAAAAGCGTTCATATTAATGCATCTCTCCTCAATGATAATTCGTACAACTCCTATGATCATACGCCGAAACACCAAGCCTCAAATAATACATGGGAGGTCGAGTCCAGTTGCAAGGCAATTCAACGTTCAATCAGCACTTGCACTCTCCGGGCTTGCATTGGCACCTGCACGCAAAGTCGTGAATCAGATCGAGACTCCGTATAAAGAATGCGACTTACGAGTCGCCGCATGAGCAGCTTGACGAGCCACAGTTGTTGTTAGAAACAGGGACTTCAGTGACCTATGAACGCAGATCGAGATAAGATAACGAAATGCGACGCGAGGAGCAACAAGTACTTACGGTGAACATATTGTGATAGATGGCGATGGTCTTTAATTAGGATTGGGGCTTTGTCGCTGCCCTCTTATATAGATTCCTTGTGTATGGTCTTGTTGCTGTTGAGTTTTTCACTCGCTTTCCGGATCAAGCTATCTCTCCATCATTCATGCATCAAATCGCGCAAACACCTCATTGGACGAGCTGCATCCGGTCAAACGTTACCATATGCCTCCATCAAAAGCCTCAGGCTAGAATCACATGGAATCACCGTCACTCCATTGCATAAACGTGAAACCCCAAAACTGAATTACAATGACTGGCTGATCTCCTTGTAGGCAGACCATAAAGAGGAAACAATGTCCTTCAAATCGGCTACAACATGCTGACAGCGTCCAAGGCTCCCATGCCATCACATATCCGCCATCCTCAAGCCAATGTTGGTCCCCAACGCAGCTAACAGCATAAAGCAAAGAATAGTCGGGCCGTACTTGTCATAATAAAGTCCTTCCGCCGATCGCGCACGCAGACGGAGCGCTCGGTACACGAAGATGATAGCCGAGTAGGCGATAGCAAGCAGCGCTGCGAGAGTGAATACCGCAGCGCTGATCAGGCCCCGCGGATCATCTGCAGGCACGAAGTTTAACAACGTCGTAGCAATAGAGCCGATGAGCACCGCAAAGCTAAGCCATTTCTGGTACGATAAAGATCAGCAGACGAACTCAAATTAAAATGAAAATGTAATACCAAGAACGTGCGCTCGTTTGCAAAATACACCTTGGGCTCGATACGAACAGGTACTGCAATCCGCTTGCCAGACGGCGCACACCAGTCTCTCACCAGTAAACGCTCTTCCTCCCGCAGGTTTTCCTCATCCAGACCTACAGCCTCTCCCACCTCACCGTCCCGCGCACGCGGCGGCGCATTCTTATTTGCCTGTAAACGCTCACGTAGACGCTCATCAAACGCAGAAGACGGCGCAAGTGGGTCGATCGACACAGTCCTCTCCACCCTCGGCGGCCGTGGCAACTTCAACAATGGCGTGCGCTCATCGTCCACCACTTCAGGAGTGTTGCTACTCCCGCTGGAGTAAGATGCAGGGTCGCGTTCCTTGAGGGACTTCTCACGAAATGCGATAGCAGCCGCAACGTCCTCATGCGGCAGCCCCGTGCGCCGGTCCTCGTCTCTAGCAGGCGCCAAGTCCATCTCTTCATCGTCTTCGCCCTCCGATACAGGCTCAACATAGGAGTGTACAGGCGAAATGGGCGAGAGGGGCGAGAGGATACCGGACTGCAGATCGGGGGTGTTCTTTGCGGGGCGCTCGACTGTGAGGTATCCCGTATTAGGCTTGAGGATGTCGGTTTCCACTATGGATGATGTTAGGTAAGAAACGACACGATAAAGGCAGGTTCTTCAGCTTACTTTGGGGCAACCAAAATGGCACGAGATCTACTCGATTAGGCATTAGGGTAGCGCAGCCATGGATAAATTTGCTAGTGGCAGTCCGTAAGTGACATGGAACCACCTTGTGGGTGAAAGTCATACCTGAACTTGGGAACAGCTTCGACGAGATGTGACTGGACGAGATCTGTCACCCACTTGGGAGGCTCTTGACCGAACTGAGTCTGAAGTTTGACTTCCAAAACGCCATACCTTTGAAGAGCATGAACGTGCTATGGAATCAGCTCAATAAGGAAAACGCACTTGAAAAGCTCCTTATCCTCCGCTGGCACCTGGTCAAAGGGATGGTCGATGCCAATGTCGTTTCGCCGCCAGTTATCGCCAGTACGCGCATGTCCGTCCCAGTTGTCTTCGCGAACCATGGTGAGTTCCGTATCAAGCGATATCCGTACACGGGGATCTCCTGGGAGCTGGAACGCAGTTCGGTTGTAAAATGTCCTCATGACTAGTATATGCGTGAGCGAAGAAGTCAGACGTTAGGCGTGCTGACATACCCGGCTGGAGCTGCTTCGTAAGAATACGATACTGAACCTCGCTTGCAAGCTGAATCATGGAATCGACTTCGGCTTGTGTCTTCTTGCCTTTGTCAACTAGAGCCTGGAGCTCCGCGTCCATGGTGTATTCTCCGCGTAGAAAAGCGTTCACAAGATGTTCTTTGATCGGGAAACGGGCCTTGACGGACTTTTCACCCGTCCAGTCCTCTCTGTGCGTCTTGCGCTCTACGAAAATCTGAAGGAGAAAGTTGAGTGTGACCTTTACAAACCAAGTCAGGTGCACTGACGGTTTTCACGTCTGTGTCACCGTACCACCGGAGACGGATAGCTTCGGCACCCTCTGTCTTTTCTAGTCGACCGAGGTAAAGTTCAAGATCTTCATTGTCGAAGTAAATTGATGTAATAGCTGCAACAAGCGTTGACATTACACCTCCTGTTGTTTCCAAATCAAAAACGTACCAGCATCCTTCTGCTCGAATTCCTTCTCGGCATTGAACACTAAGGAGAGATAAATCGACAAAGATACTGAAATGTATTATCACTAACCGAGAACCGGTAGGTGTCGCAAAACGGCCAGTTTCAATGGTACGAGGTTATCTGGATGTACCTAAGATTGTCTAGTTAGCAGAAATAGACTTGATAATAGAAACTTCCATGATTACCCAATACTTTGTCGTTTGACGTACAAAGGCACTCTGGTTCCCGCCTGCGCTTGAATCGCCCTGTACGGGATGACCTCGGGTGCGGACCAGATCGTAGAGCTTGGATAACTTGACGATCAAGGCATCCCAATTGTATTTATAGAAGGGTCTTTCCTCAAGATAGTTTTGAATAAACGTAGGTTTGAGTGGAAGATTCGTTATTTTCTGAAGATGGTCATGAAGGATGACATAAGAGGAAATCCAGGGAACGCACATCGTGTTTCTATGGAGATGAACGGTGAGTTGGTGTAAGGCGAAAGGCATGAATGGATGTACCTTTAGGATTTTGAGAAAACCAGTGATATTCAACTTAGTGTACAGCGCCAAGTCGTGAACATCTGCTACGAGGGTAGCGACTTCTTCTTGAAGGCCGTGAAAGAGGTCTTCGAGTGATACATCAGATTGGTTGTCGTCAATATCATCATCGTCATCGGAACCCTCATCAGGTCCATAGTCGGAAGGGCGTGCTTGCTGCGATTCTGGGTCAGAGGGATGGATGGGAGACGGCTCAGAAGAAGATTGAGAAGATTCTTGAGCGACGAGTTTTTGGACATCCTTTTCAGCATCCCGTATACGGCGAGATAACTCAGCGGTCTGAACAGCGTCAGCTGAAGCAGAAGAATGAGATGAATTTTGACACTTTACCTTTCGTTTCTGGAAATCATGAACCTTATCGAGCTCCTTTTTCAGCATGGCAGTGAAATCACGTTCATCTTTGTCGTCCCAGTTGTGAGAGGTGGTGCGAGACTGCACGGATAGAGCAGATGAGGATGGGTCGGGCAATTTGGAGAAGGAGTCACCTTGAGCTCACGCTTCAACAGATTATAGTCGATGTAGAAGGGTCTCCACTCATCATAAAGGTTAGTCTGTTCAGAGCAAGATCTTCACTTCACCCAATTTGCCATACGCAAAAATGACGCACCGTAATCTTCCTTCCAAACTTCATTATGTGCCTTGTCAACGACTAGGACTAGACGGGAACCCTTGAGAAGAAAGGGTTCTAGAGGCTAGTACTCTCACTAGCGGAAACAAGGAGAAATTCGGGCGTTAACGCGTTAATTAAGGAGTGGAACGAAGTATACTCTGAGTCTTAGTCAGCGTTAATATCTCAACTTGAACCATGATAGCAGACTTTTCGGTCCTTATCACCGACTGGAGGGGAAACAATCAGTGAATCAAATGATGAGCGAGTCTCGAATTGCCTTTTCTCACGTAGCTAGAGGCACACTCTGGTCAGCTTCCGACCCATTGTCAGCTACATGCTCTTATGTATTGAGTCCGACACTGTTAGTAAAGTCCCACAGCATGTTAACAAGAAACAGCAACCCGCTGTTTGCTTATCTCGTACTTCCTTCCGTCTGGCAGTACCCATGACAGTCAGGTCGAAGATCTGGAAGATTTGCGGTATCCAAGAAATGCCTTATTGAGGTAGTACAATGTACATCATACTCCTGGCCACAGAGTGCTAACAGACCAATTTCCTTCAATCAGTCGAACCCAACCGTAAGCGCACTGCACCATCGGTGCGGTTCACGGTTTGGAATCGGTTCGGGCGGTTCAGAACCGCACCCCGGCAACTTTACTTCAGACAGAAGACTGGGAAGACAAGCCCCCGGTGTCCATTTCATCACGATATACTCTCACTATGACCCTAACTAGTCAGAGCTATTGAAAGGCCAGGAGTCGCACATCGGATTCACGGACAAGGTAGATTCATATTAGTTTCGCATACTCAACCATTATGATTAGAAACACGACACGAGCAAACACTCGAGCCTCGAGGAAACGGACATGACAACTTCAAACGAGAACAAGGATTCTTTCGGTCTACTTGCACGGACGCTAGATTTGCAACGGCATGCACTCGAATGTAAATTATTGCCATGTATTCAAGAACGATGCGAACTGTGGTATTTCAGAAGTAGACAATCACTTATGAGTTTTACAAGTAGGTATGTGTATTCAGTTGTCCTATCATCGAATCTCTTCCGGAGTTGATGTATCGTCATGAAGCATCTGTAGAGGTATCAAAGGCATATGGTATCAAGTTCAGTGGCTGCGCCATCAAAATAAACTAGTGCATCGACTAAAGTGGTCGATTTATTTTACACGCCAGATAGTACATAGATACACTGAAAACTCGATCTTGAACTACCTACAGCTCTCGTGTATTAAAGAACTTGCCAGGACCAGAGTCCAAGGGCTTCAACTACTTCAACCCATATTTTATCCTTCATCCTGGTCAGAATCATGCGTAGTCCATTTCGTGTTGCTCGAATGTTGGTGGCGAACTCAAACATATGCAATCTTCGAACGCCGTACTGATATGTACGCACTCGTCGTTGGCATGCGTATCCCAAATGCTGATAATAAGACGCGGCGCAATAATAAATGGCGCAGTATTAATGAACCCCTCCGAGAGGCTCATCGCCGCCGGCTGTTGGTATACTTGTTAGAGCTGATCTCTATAGAAAAACGACACCATCATACTGGAATGTTGGCCCATAATACCACCAATAAGACTTGGTTTGTCAAATTCCTAGCGGGATTTTGTGAATGACAGAGAGCCAGACGAAGGCGAACTTACAGGAGGAAGTATACAATATGACATCGGACGATCAGAATTACATATGTGTTGGGCTTCATTTGCATTTCTTTTCGTTCTCTAAGGTGTCTCGCAAGGGCGAGAACGGCGAGAACAACCAGGAAGATATCGTAGCATATAATCGGGATGGAAGCATAGATCGCAGGCATAGGCCCTATGTTGAAGGAAGTCGTGCAATAATTGACCCTCGGAGTTACTATTTCTTTCACTATACAACGAGACATCAGCTTGCACACAAATCGATCCAAGTAAAAATTCACCTGAGAACGCTTCGGGTCGACTATATAAGAATATATCGAACCCTATCGAGAGCGCGACGATAATTAGGAACAACCCGATTAGCACATATAGTATGAACTTGGATTGGTTGTATAGAGCGTAAAGACGCCAGATGAGAGAGACTGCGGATGGAAAATCGGTACGCACGATGAGATACAAAAATGTATGACTTACCTTCCGCCAACCAAAAATATATTGAAAAGCCCCATTCCAATAGAACGGCAAGACCATAACCTGTTTCGGTTGCATGGTAAGCGAATGCAGTTCAAGTTGAAGACAGTATACTTGCAGCTAGATAAGAAGTCAGTAACCAGGCTTAGCTGTTAAATGAACTTCTGACGTACGGCTGAATCTGTGTCAACCTGGAACCCCTTAAGCAAAGAAAGCATCGATACACTCACCTGTTCGGGGATGTACATTATACCTCCCCCTGGTACTAGTCAGCTAATGATGGCTCAGTTGGCACAACGTCACATACAGCAGGCGCAAAGCCTAGTGTCTGTGTCAACCTACAATGTACCAAATGAAGGATACAACCACCGCGACGTACATTGCAAGGAAAAGACCAAAATATCGAACCTGGCATAGCAACAAAATAAAACATCACGAAGCACTTTGATAAGCCGGAACTCACAGCGAGGTAGAGATAAGTCATCCATGACCACTGACTTGTCTGGATATTCAATCAGTGTCCGGAGCTTGATGTCATTGGGGGTTGAACTGGCACTAACCCAAACAAACTTGACCTACGACAATTTGAGCACGAGTACTCGACCAAGAGAAACCTAGCTTGTCGTTACCTCTTTCTCGAAGTGAGTTACTAGATCATCTTGCGCTCAGTTGCGGTGCAATGTTCATGAAAGCTACGGACTGTACTCATAGGACATCAAGGCAAAGATCATCACTGAAAAAACGATCAAGTTCAGCATGATGCTTCGTTCACAACCAAGTCGAACGGAGTTCACGAACTTGCTATATTGTTGTTCCATCGGAGAGCATAAACTACCTCTTCGTCCGACATGAGCCTGACTGTGCAGATCGATTGGCGAATTCAAGGTGTGAGAACGGTGTGCCGTTGATCACTGACGTAGATACTTAAGTACAAAACAGAGTTTCGTTATCTTGCCAGGGTCGGTGATCGAATGAAAATAGTACGACATGTTACGAAATCGCGGTTCTCAACACGTAGTTGTCAACGAGTTTGTAGCATTTCCCTCAACGTAGTGCTTACCTCTGAAAAAAGTGCGAACACCTCCATGACATTCACAGGTTTCAACTAGGACAATCCCGACATATTCGCGTCAAGGTATACTTGGGCCCTTGCAGGCTGATAATAGTTTGACGTCCGTATGGCGAACCGATGTCTTCGTGTGTGTGTAAAGTGACGGGGAGGACAGCGGCCATCAGCGAAAGGCTCTAGGGCAGTGGGCTGCTCACTGATTCTAAAAATGTCGTTGTCAATATCCATTTCAAGTTGACCTTACGGCCGTCCTCACCTGGCCCATTGGCAGCACTTTCTTCTTGTTTCCACGGTCTTTCAGACTTGGCTTCCATGTTATGGGAAACTAAGCTGAAAGATTATCCCCCCCTGGAGGGTCTCCTTCAATTCTACAATAAAATCCTACCCTTGGGAGGAGATCCTCCCGCGGAGGTTCCTGTAGTAAGTCAGCAGGCACGTTGATCATCCTCCCTCAATTCCCTGCCTCCTCAGCATGCAGTGCTGTCCCCCACTGCCCCTCACTGCCGGGCACACTGGCAGCGCTGTCATCCAGATGTTGCGATGTTGACGGGCCCTAGATCTGTTGCCATTATATCAAATTCGGTATCAAACCTCGTTGTAGCGCTAACGCTGATACATTTCTCTTTTGATCTTCGGACAGCCTTTTTGGCCTGGTTCCATTTACGCCACAGAGGCATTCTGTTTTTTTAGTTGAAATAATTTCATTTAGTTTCGAACAAGTTCTGACGTCCTCAGGAGCCTCGTGAACCATGCAAGCAAGCTGCAGAAGTTCGTGAGCATATTTCATTGTGCTCGTTTCCTCGTGAACCTCGCAATATGACGATGATCCCAATATTATCTGGATAAAAGAAACACATGTATAGATTACCATAATAACTAGCCACGTAGATCAAGAGCGAAGTCCCATCACGCACCTGGGAACTCTAGCGGCTCTCCACGCCGAGAACACGGTGATAAGTGTCGAGGTTCTTGTGCAGCGCGAGCTGGAAGATGCTAGCGCTGCCTTGACGGGGCGAGGAAGAAGACTCAGATATGATTTCAGCGCTCTCCGTACTTCTCTACGACCAATTGATAAATGCGCGTTGGCGGTGAGGATGAGACGGGGAGAGGAGGACATTCACCTTCTTCACGTGTCTTCTTCTAGTTGTCAACTCAAATAGTACCAAATAGTGGCGCAGAGGTGGTGGTTGAGAGTCTGAGACAGAGGGCTGAAGGAGGCTTCTAGTAGTGCTGGATGGTTAGACTCAGGGCAGCAATGAAGAAGACAAAATACTCACCAGCCTTTCTGATTGCTTGATGTGGTGAGTGGCGAGCTTGATGTAGCCGAGCTCCGGCTCATCAGCACATAATGGGAGTGTGGGACGACCAACAAAAAGGAGGAAATCGAAAACTCACATTACTGCCAGCACTGGGTCAAAGCAGATGGAAGAATGATGAAAGGAGCTCACGGAAGCCAACCGCAGGGAGGTACATGAGCACTACGGCGCTATGCAGAGGCGCATGCAGAAAAATCAATAAGCTGGTTAGACAGCAAATAATGTGCAGCTCTCACTAGTCTTTCCCAAAGCCTAGGGAACCGCAGACTGCAGTGAGTGTTTGGTGAGGTGAAAGTGACTCATGACATGCTGAGTCTGGCTGTCATGGGACTGCCTCCAGGGAGGACTTGGAATCACAGATTCCGGAAGGGACAAGATGCAGTGCTGAACATGTTTTGCTGCGGCCAAGTGTACACAGGATGATCATGTGACTACGCGACGCGCCGAAACATTGGGTAAGATCAACGGGAGATTCTAAAATAAGATCAGCGGGAAGCTCTTGGTGCACCCGGTGACTCGGACGACGGAGGCACGAGGTTGAGAATGCACGGAGGATGTTTGCGCACCATCGATTAACTAATCAGCATGCACATAACAATGGTTATAAAATAAAAACGTAGCCTGATAGTTCTACCTTTGGTATAAATCCTTTTAGTACAGATATTGAGACGCTGAAGTGACTGAACAAAACGCCCGTTCGATCGTAGGGTAATTTGACGCCGGACATAGCGTTTTAGACTGTCTAGAAAGAAGGGCGCATCGCATGCGTGGCAATGGCAATCACATGGCGATGATCAACTTTGCATTATGAGTCTTTCTTGAACCATACACCGAAAAATAATCACAAGCGTAGCCAGCCTGTACACCGGATTCTGGACGCGAGAGGGTGGATCTATACAGTTTGCTATTGAAAGTACCTAAGTGGTTGGAGTGATATATAACATACACTTCGGAATATCTCAATAAATAAGTACCACGACGAGAAAGTAAAAATGAATTCTCCTGCTCTCTGCAGAGTTCTCCACATCTTTGGATCCCATCGAGCACGTCTCGTGCTACACACCGCTAGTTGGCACATGCACACGCTCCTGGAAAACAATTGAAAGCATGCTAGTTGCTCCATCGGAGTCAGCCACGACCTGAGCATAATACTCTCGAACGCTAAGGATCAGGCGTGGTCCCAGCACAAATAACTGCACAAGCGAGAAAATATTAGCTACGCCAGCATAAATCGGAGGTCCTATGGAATAGGGGTCCTATAGAAACGATGAACTGTGGTCGCATATAGAGGTCAAGAAAAGTTCGGCATACCGGCGTTAAGATCGCTGGAGACAAATAACCAAGCTCGAGGCAAGAAACAGCCACAAAGCTAACGTTTCAAAATAACATTAATAGAAAAACAGAACACCGTTGCATTATCAGCTCACCTCGCAAAGTAAATGACATGAGATTTCATTAATACCGCGAAACAGTCCTCGATAATCCCTCCTGAAGAATGCCGTTGCAGTTCACGAAAGTGTTTTACAGCAATCCAGACTGCGAGACACAGTGCGGCGACCTCCCATGCTGTGGTGAGTATCCAGGACATGGACTCCAGAAGTGTGGTATCTTGCTCCCCAAAGGTGACATTGCACTGATAGGTGCCAGAAAGAATGAGCTCCTCTGACAATCGTCAATTAACCTGGTGCAGCGGTCTTTATACATAAATGAGCTCACCCCCTGACATATGACTTGTCACTATTACGGCGAAAGCGCAGTCGACAATGTTGACAGCCAGGAAGGCGACAACAAGAAATATCATCACCTTTCTGGATCCCTGATGCATAGCACGTAACCGAGCAATCATGATGACTTGCGTGATGTTTCAGTCAAGTTGACACGACTAAGACATTGTAGCGGCCAGCTCACCGCACAGTATTGCAGTTGCGATGACGTTTATCCAATTTTGGGTGATGGACACAATAAGACCTGACGAATCCAGTTGATGACTAGCCTCAGAGGATTACGCACTCAATACAAACTCACAGCTGTGGCAGTCATTATATTGCACTAACAGGCTAGTCAAGGATCTCACTCACCCCTACATGGAAGCGTAGTTCAGTGAATGGGAGTGACAGACATATGTGCAGAATACTCACTAAATCCGTCATCGAAATCGTCGGAACATTGACTGTACACTACCGGTTAGAAGAAACAGACACGGGTTAAGCGAGGAGCCATACACAATATATTGATGCTGAGCGCGAGAGACGGATGATTAGCACAACACAAATTGCTTAGCTTTCCAGACATACACAGCAAATAAAATTCCAAGATAGCGCACCTAGAATATTTTCAAGTTAGCACAAGTTACCGACCACATTATAACGCAGGTTACACACACTGAGATACATAACGGTCATGAGCGACCATCGTTGCCTCTGTGAATCAATTATATCTGTAAGTTATTCTTCTGACTTGGGATTCTGCTCACCCAGACCAGTTCGACCTATGACACTATTCTCAGTAACATGACTGCTCCGGTAGTAGCATCAACCCACCTCTTGCTCGAACGTCAGTGCTGCCAATACTGTCAGGATAATAGTAGTTCTTTAATATTATATTGCTCACCCCAATCGTATATTACTCCAGCAGAAGAGGCAACTGCAAAACCATAGGCAAGGTTAGAATGACACATCGCCATCATCATCCGACTGGTTCTCCACGAACCTGCAAAATAACTATAAATGAGAGCCACATTGATAGCCGGCCACCATGTAGGATCATCTGAGACTTGCGTCATACTGTTCGAGGATGGATGTGAGGGAACGGCAAACTTGGTGGATACGACGATAGCGTTCGTGCTAGATATATCCAGCGCTTTTATAGTCGAAATGAGCACCATAGCATCCTGTTTTCAAGGATCCAATCAAGTAGGCATAAATGATAAGGTGCACTGGCGGTCACACGCACAGAATATTTGCAGGCTAGTGGCTAAAAATTAACTTGTTTCGTAATTTCAGCAACGTGTCCTTATGGGATTCAGAATCATGAGATGTTCTTGTCGTTAGTCAAGGACTGACTCGGAGTTCGCATCAGTGAAACCAATGCAGTTCATCGATCTATGTAAAACAGGCATACGTGTAATGCTGACAATCGATCAAGCGTCTAATCTTGCTGGCCCAGGTATCGCAGCTTCAATGCCTCTCAACAAGATTAGATTCTGGGCATGGTGCCAGAAAAGCGAAACATTAGGAGAGGACCACACAGAGCAAACAGATAACTCGCCTGTCCCACCCGAGCTACCAACAACCCCCCTTCGAGCATACCATCTAATCTCCGTGCTCCTCTAGGCCCAGGTCCTCAGCATTTGTCGCCTCGTGCGCACCTTGTCGCTCTATGCCTCAGCCATCATCGGATCATCTATTGGCACAAGAATGCCAAAAATAGTAAGCGTCACGGTATTGATAGGATTCGATGGTGCGAAAGAGTCGGTGTGTCATGAGCTGATGCTGATGGCAATGCATCGATTTTCACAGCCTGATACTAGTCCAGCTGACACATAAAAGTTCATACCATGTGCGGTTGATAACCAGTGAATGAACGGCACGTTCCCTAGATCAAAACGGACACCTTACTCGGGAGTCGGGTAGTGCTCGGATACGCCAATACGACCAAAGGAAGCCCGACTTTTTGTTCTTCTAATTGTGGCATCAGGCGCTTATCAACTGTTAAAGACAGTTAGCTGTGGTTGACTTCCAAGGAAGTTGTTAACGTTGACGGGGGACATTAATTGCGGGAAGTACGCGTGTCGCGTGACAACCACGTGGGGATGATCAATCCTGTTCACACAAGTCAGTCACCTATGTCAAACCTATGTAGTCTTTGGATGTACAATGAGCCCTCCTCCGAAACAGAGCTACTCAAGTGCAGCTAACTCACAGACTAATGCATTCATATGCAAGACCAAAGTTCTCTTCCTGGGCTCGAGGAGGTGCATTTCTATGTTTCACTAACCTCTCTCTTTGTCAGTCCTAACATACCCACTGCGGCCAGGAGCGGAAAGACCTCCATACTCCAAGACCTTTTCGAGGATCTCCCTGCCAAACCGGCTTTCTATCTATAGCCCACCATGCGCGTCACGAAATTGAGTGCGTACCCGTCTCTGGCGCCCACCGCTGAACGCCGTCTCTCAGTACCGTCATCCTGCTGGAGATATGGGACTGTCCCTGATACATCGCTGTTGATACACTTGACGCATCCATCAATTATTTCTCAACAATTGTCTTCATCATAGACATTAATCGAGCACGTGCACTGCATTTGGCCGCTAACTGCCAGCCTCATCGAAATCCACAGGATCTGTACCAACAACCTGTCTCAAAGCTCGTAGAATTCATTGTTGCATGCCAAGTCAACCCAGACATCGAGTTTGAAGTTTTCGTGCACAAAGCGGAAAAACTCCAAGAGGACGACAATATCGGTCTGCTCGTCCCCTGCGTGTCTATTGCTCGTGTAACTGACACAGCGCCCAGAAAACTTCCGTCAGATACACGAGTGCGTCATGGATCACGTCCTAAATGAATCCCTCAAATTCGAGCAATTCCCTCTTAATTTTCACCTCCATATATGACCATTCTCTGCGAGAGCCGTTCTCTCGTGTACTTTACAAACTGATCGACTCTCTACCATATCTAGAAGAACTATTAAATGTCTTCTGCTCTATATGTGCTTTGACTGCCCTTGGTCTCTACCGTTCTCTCTGACCGTTCGCAGAACACCGCCTCACTGAAGGCTTTCCTATTCGACACATCGAATAAAATCTACATTGCAACAGACAGACAGGTACGTACGCATAATCTGACTCCATCCCATCCTCGAATCATCCCACCAGATCCAGCTCCAATGATCGATAGATAAGTCGATTTCCCCCAACACCAACGCCCCCACCGACAGCCACCACATCTACCCCCTCCAAAATCACTGCAGCTGAAACACTGCCGCCTAGCAGCTCATTCCCTGTTCGCAGAGGCTTGGTGGAGTGGAACATTGTGTGGTTTAGGGAGGGCTTTTAGGGAGGGCATTAGAGAGATATGGGAGGTGGAGAGGGAGCGGAGTATAGGGAAAATTGCTTAAATTTATTTATGTATACTACATAGTCTTCATGGGATGTGTTCTGAATCAATGCTTCAGCGAACGCAACTGTGTTCTTCCTCACAAATGGTAGATGTCCAACATTCATGTGTATAGATAAAAAAAACTATATAAACACGACAAACCGCGCAGCGGCAATTGCTTCAATTTACAATAAGTCATAACTTATTAACGCACTGTCAAGCTCTTCCCAACTAACTCCAACTCTTCTTTGTCACCATCGAAACCCTTAAAAACGGAATGGAGTACCGCTTTGGCCAACTGCAGTGAACCAGAAGGGTAGGATCTGCTAGAACGAGAATGTGCTGGAAGCACTTGAGCAACGTGCAAAAAGAGTAGATACTATTGACCGCTTTCTTATTGACGATGTTCCTACTCACATGTGCAGGTCAGTTTCTGAGTCGCGAAAATCATTGGGAAATAAACATACCTTCACAAGACTCTGTACTTCGGCTAAAGCAAATTTCTGCGCTTCGAATAAAATAGCAAGGCAAGACCGGAGGCCCTTCAAACACCACTGCCTTTCAAGCCAGCAGAGGAGATGGCGACTCCAGAAAGACTTGAACAAGTGATTGAGCGTGTTGTCCCATGGATTGTGAGATCGCGAGAGATGGAATGCCCAATTTTGGCACGCATAATTGAGAGCATCGGAAGTTGATCGACTTCGTTCCTGTGCTTCGTGTGCAAAACCCTCAAAGGCCATCATAGCATGGAATATCTCGATTTCTGACGGGAAATGACATTGCAGTACGGCGGATGAAGGGTCCTGATGCCTT
Organism: Suillus placidus; assembly: GCA_016628565.1. Classification (NCBI taxonomy): domain Eukaryota; kingdom Fungi; phylum Basidiomycota; class Agaricomycetes; order Boletales; family Suillaceae; genus Suillus; species Suillus placidus. The sequence goes on from JABBWD010000035.1 coordinate 187,777, forward strand.
AGTGCCAGGAACGCTGGGAACATCAAGAAATCCGGTAAACTCCTGAACTGCTGGATCGCCTGGAAAGCTGCGAGTAAGAGCAATTCCGGGATGATCGTGTACTCGCTGATTGCTTCCAAAGTCCTCGAGAATTCCTCCATTGTTACCCAGACAGACGCTGCAGCAGTCGACTGCCACGCTTGACCTTGGGGCGTGTGTAGCCACTCTTGGCCGCTCTGGGTCTGCAGCCATTCTCGTCCGCTCTGGGTCTTCAGCCAATTTCGCCCACCCTGTGTCTGCAGCCAGTCTTGTCCGAGCTGCATCTTCAGCCACTCTCGACCACCCTGGGTCTGCAGCCACTGTCGCCTGCTCTGGGTCGGCAGCAAGTCTTGCCGGCTCTGTGTCTGCAACCAGTCCTTCCCGTCCTGGGTTTGCAGCCAGTCTCGTCCGCTCTGTGTCTGCAACCACTCTCTCCCGCTCTCGTCCCTAAGCCATTCTCGTCCACTCTCGGTCTTCAGCCAGCCTTCTCCATTCAGGGTCTGGAGCGAGTCTTGCCTGTGCTGGGTATGTAGCAAGTCTTGCCCCCGCCGGGTCTGTAACCAGTCTTGCCCCCACCGGGTCTGCAACCAGTCTTGGCCCCACTGTGTCCGCAGCCAGTCTTGGCCCCACTGGGTTTGCAACCAATCTTGCCCTGACTGGGTCTGTAGCCAATCTCTCCCGCTCTGCGTCCCCAGCCAAGATGGCCAGGCCTCAGTCAGCGAGCCTTTCCTCCCTTGGGTCAGTAGCCAGTCTCGGACGCTGTGGGCTTTCGGCCAGAACGTTTTCCCCTGCGTCTGGAACCAGTCTTTCCTCCACCGATTCTGCAGCCAGTCTTTCCCCCCTTGGGTCTCCAGCCAAGCGCACCCGTCAAGGGTCTCTAGCCAGGATAGTAAATCTGACTTGTGACCTCCCCGAAGCCATTGCAGGGCTATAAGGACTGTAAGTGGCGTTGGTGGCTCGACGATGAAGGATAATGCCTGTTTTAAGCTCTGGGGGTCATGGGGTTTCATAGCTCGGCTATGCGTCTTCAATTGCAACAGTGCATCCAGCAAGGCCGTGCTTCGTGGGATGGCTTGCATCATCAAGTGGAGACATGAACGAGCGAGTAGGGAGTGCGGGTATCTGATATGTTGTACCTCAGGGAGGTTGCAGTTCGAAGGGTCGAGAACGTAGTCACGAACGGACGAGTGGAATATATTCACCGGGAGACTGCTGTCCGTAGGAATGTCCATCATTGACCGTAACTGTACCAGTACTGTCTTGACATCTTTGCCCTCACCAGGGCCAAGAAGTTCCGAGATTTGAGAAATCGAGAGAGGGTCGGCAAGGGTGGCAACAATGGACAAAAGCAGGTATGCACGCGCGGGGTCACTGCATGTGACGAGGATACAGTCGTATAACTTGTACACCTCCGTTCCTGGCAGCAACTCGCTCGTGAACTCAAGCATGAGCTGGAGTCGATCACAAGGGTCATGATATCCGTCATCGATGAACTTCATCATCGTAGATGCCACGATGAAACGTCTCCCCGCCCGACTGACCAGCCGGGCAAGTTTATTCCTCGACGGTTGTAGAAGACCTGGACATCGAACTCGCAGCTTTCTGAAGGAATACTCGAGGAAGATACAGATGTCACGGTCAACATCTGCACCATCTAAGGAGATGACTGCAACAACCCCTGTCACAGAGGTTTTCACTGGTCTCTCCCGCACCGGGGCGCACGCCTCTTTCTCCTGAATAGCTTCACGGATATGCTCCTCCGAGCGACTCGTGAGGAGGATGTGGACGACAGGTAGATCTGGTTCACGAAGCGCCTCGGCGAGTAGGGAGATGAGATCGGCAACCTCGGTTTCGGACACGCATTCATCAAGTGCATCGACAACGAACACTGAAGGCGGACACTCGCGCAGCCTGATTTGAAGCCTCCGCAGAGGTTTCAGAAAGAGTCCCTCCATCTGATCACGAAGAGATTTGTTGGGATCTAGAAGAGCAGGATTCTCGCGGATGGCTCTGTTCAAGTCCTCCCGGACGCTGGGGAAGTTGCAGGCGAGCTGGTAGGCGAGCGTCGCAAAAAAATATGCAGTGGTGCAGCGTTCGGTGTGCTTGCGCGAGAAAAAGAATGTGCCCGCAAGCCGCTTCTCGACGTTCGTCTGTTCTGTTACTTTCAGACTTCTCATCCTCTCAGCTACGGTGAATGCAACAGCAGACTTTCCAACGCCTGCTGTGCCATGCAGCCAGATGAGTTGGCCCTTCTTTCGGTCATCTAATAATCTGTAGATGTAGTCGAGAAGGTCCACCCGTGTCCCTTCCAAACACTTTGGATGAGGCTGGCGTTCGCGGGAGTTATACTCAGCACCCTTAACGGCGATACGGGACAGACTCTCCCATGTGCCTTCAGATGATCGACGCACTGTGAATGAAGTCAGCGATAGAGGTAGTGAATAAAAGATACTAATACTACATTGATCGAGACTCATTGTCGAATGGTGTCAGAAATTGCGAGAATTGTCCGGGGAAGTACTAATTGGGTTGGACAATGCAGTTAGCTACGATATGGATGATGACATTTTTGATGGAACACATACGACAACGTTAGTTGAATGATTAAAGTCTAGAGCTTAATAGGCCTTCTGGGGCTGGGGAAGGCCGTAAGAAGTGATGAATCGTTGTTCTGGCGTTGTGAGCCTGTTGGTATATGGTGGAAAGAGTGAAGAACCAAGTGGTTGCTTGTTTGTCGGCAACACGAGGGTGGGCATGCGGGTATCGATGCTGTGTCTGGTAGATGGTACGTAACATTGTGCGCGTGCGGGAGGACACGAGGACGCGGTGAGTTCTAAGTTGTTGTTAACATTTAGCGGCCTTGCTCATACAGACGAACGTTCGTACCAATTGTTATTGTTTGCTATCAGATTCCGAGGATGAGATGGTTCTTGCCCGAAACTGTTGCGTTCAGTTTTAAACTTTTGACTCACCTGTGCTTGAGAATGAATAAATGAATATTCCAGTTATTGCGGACCCAGTGCTATAAAAATAGTAGCGGCGCTCGGTCACGCCAATCCATTGCATCCCACCAAAAACTTTACTGCAAATAAGACAGTCAAAAGGCATCACACGTATGCACTGCGTCTGGCTTTTGGCACAATATTTAGAGCAGTAAGAGTCAAATATTGTGAGAGAAGGAACTCGACAGTTATTCCTCGATTTAATTTTTAGGCAGTGCCGTAGTACGTACATTCAACGTGATCAGAATGTGCAAGGTTTGGCCGGTCTACGTGAGGTCTTTGCAGGCTGGATGGCAGCTGCAGACTCTGTCACTGTAACGGGGAAGAGGTTGATCGGAAGGTACCGGAAAAGGGTTCGTCTTCCCGTCGCATTACATCACCAAGGCCCTTAATTTTGTTATATTAACGGCTGATATCACCTACTGACTCCGACACACTTATCCAGACAATTGAGAGCGAGGCAGAGAATAAGTAAGAGATGGACATACTAAAATTGATCCCAGTGAGACCCCCTTCTCCAGCATCACTGCAGCTGGAACACTGCAAAATTACCACATCAACATCCCTCATTTCCTGTCAAAACCTAACTTCTTCCCCTCCACAATATCCCTATCACCTTTGCACCGAGGAACAATGCACACTTACCACCTTGTTATGGCGCACTTCACACTGCTGGTACTGCTTCCGACGACGGTGTACGAGATGTGCATAGGCGAGTGGTGGAGTGGAATGTTGTGTGGCAGTACTGCTTATGTAAGTTCAAGTTGGAACTTGGCTAGGGCTACCCAGGCGGGCGCTCAAACGACTTGCTACTCACTTCACTACTCACCTTGTGAAAGGAGTGGACCACCAAATGCAACCCAAAACAAGTTTTCTGTCTCTTGCTAGAGAACTCCTGTGTTACATTCTGAGCTTCCTTCCTTACCAAAATATTCTTCGTTGTACATCCGTGAGTCACAATCCATGATTGTGTTGATATTATTGTCGTACAATGTGTCATTTCATGCTGATGATCCTCTTGTAGGTATGCAAGGTCCTTCACCAGATCTATAGATCCTCCTCCGGGCTTCAGTACATCATCGAACTCAGTGGCCAACGGCTGCTCCCTGTCCCCAACACAGACATCCACACTCCTACTTCCATCCGCCTACAGACCTTGAGGGACAGGGCCCATGCATGGTTCAAGTTTGATCTTCACTCTTTCAAAACAATCGCCTTACCAAAAATCTTGTACGCCAAGAAAACGTTCGTCACTGATGGGCATCTCTGCATGTGGGATGAGAGTAGCGACCAGGCCTGGATCATTCCAATACTACCGAAGCCCTCACAACGAACAATCAAGCGTCACTGGTCTCCAGGAACGTTGTGTTTGGTGCCCCACTTAACCACCCTGGACGTGTTGATGGACCCAGTGCAAAACCTGATCGCCATCGTGTATTCTGTTGCTGACGAAGATGATTATCTCCAATCAGAAAAAATGGTCTCTATTGACCTTAGAGCCCTGGATGGTGATAGTATTCACCCCAAAGCTGCTGGGCGGACACTGATTGTATCGGGGCCGGGTCCATGCGACAACGTTAACCGCCTTAAAACAACGTTTGCGAAGCTCAAAGGTTGTGGAAGGCATATCGCTTTGCAGCGCACCTTGGAGGTGGATGGAAGGGATTGGTTTTCCCCTAGGACTGCGCAGTGGCAACTGCAGATTTGGGACTGGCAAAACTCGATGGCATCGAACGTGAGCTTTGATCTGAAATAATTTAATTACTTGATAGTTGACTTTTAAATTTAGAGCGTCCTCAGCGACACAATACCCCACCTCATGTCTGACGACCCAAACGAATTTTGTTTCCTCGGAAACGATAGGTTGCTTGTTGTCACAGACTCTTTGAAGCTTTATTCAATCGAGGATATGTCCCAGACTCCACAATTTCTGGCGTGTTTCCAGCTACCCATTCCATTGAAGCGCGTACATTGCCACCCTCCAATGGATGATATTGAGCATAGTAGCTCACAGCTGCAGATGCAAACCCAACAAACGATGTACACCTCAGATCCTACACATCGACTACTATGCTTTACCTCAGCCTATCGTACTATGGTTTTCGTCATTTCCACGAGGATTTTCTTCAACCTTGACGGATTTGCTGCAGCAACGCCAATACCATGGAACCTTTGGGGCCCTTCAAATACTCGTGTTTTCCAGTACCCATTTCTATGCAAAGTTCACATTAGCGGACATCGAGTTTTGCAGGCATTCACAACGCCAGACAGGCATGCTGAGTACGAAGTACATATGATGGACTTCAGCCCACTAGCTGTGTCGAACAGGCAGGGTCTAGGACGAGTGGTGAAAGAGCCATCTACGATCGAAGAAACCATCTATACAACCAAAACCGAGAACGTGGAAATTACATCATCTCTGCCTTACGTCGAAGTCGTATCGGACAGCAAGTTCTATGTTCCCCATTTGCAGCGCATATGGCTCGATAAGGACAGGGTTTATTTACTCAGCGTAAAATGGGATTCACCGCAGTCCAGCAGGCTCGATGTCATCGACATCTAGAGCAGAGCTCGTCTGTCATCAGGTAGTATGTATATTAGCTTGGTACAAACCGTACAATGGCAGTTACTTTTAAGATAGATCGTCTCCTGGTGTTGGCGCAAGTACGTCGTCCAGTGAAACAGGTGTCATATATCACCGTTCCGCTCTCTGGGTATGTATCCATAGATCTTACCTACTCTCAATCCTCCCACTAGCAGCGATCGTGTTGCAAGCAAGCAACGTATGGGACGCGTTATTTTGATGTGTTTGTCCGACGCGCACAGGGGGGATCGCGCCGCGAAAACGCACCGATTCGATTCCTTAACTCAACCAAAGCCGACATGCTACAGTCTCTGCTTACGTATACCCGCCGTGTTCGAGCCTTTCAATGTCATTTCTCTAAAATACAACGTCAGCATCGCCCCAGCTTCCGATATCTCACAATAGCACATCCGAAAGTTGCATCTTCGGGCCCCAAAGCAGCACCTCGTTCCCCACACAAACACGTTCATGTTAACGCAGAGGGTGTAGAAATTGAACTCAAATTTGTGGAAGAGCCATTGGGAATTCCCGCGGACCAAGGGCATGGCTATCTTCGCGTCGAATTTGGCGGTTCGATAGATCCAGAGAAGCGCTTTAAAATCGTCCGCAAGCTTGGGTGGGGCACGAACTCCAGCATCTGGATGGCATTTGACAAGATGTACGTGCCGACTAGCAGTCATTGACGTGTTATTTTGACGATTCCTGTAGAGACAAGAAATACGTCGCAATCAAAGCTTTGAAAGGATATTCAACTGGTCTGTTCGAACGAGGCGTAATGCTGGAGCTACCTGCCCTCGAACGCTCAACTCTTGGGTCTCCGCCACCCGGCCTCACGTCGAGCCATTGCCTCCATCTTCTCTGTTTTTTCAAACAACCTGGAAAGGATCGAGACGGGCACCATCTAGGCCTTGTCACAGACGTTTTGGGTGGAGACGTCAAATCTCTCCAGAAGGAGGTCGCTCGGAAAGAAGGCTTACCTTTACCACTAGTCAAGCGCATCATGATGCACACCTTGCGCGGTCTTGCGCATATGCACGCACTTAATATAGTGCATACGGATCTCAAGCAGGACAACATCATGTTTGATATGGGCTCACTAACACAGGCTGATATTACAGCCCTTATCGAAGCGGACCCAGCTCGACACCATCCTGCAGAGGAGAGCTTGGATTGCGTTGTCCAGGCCGCCGTCTCTCAGCCCCTCCCTCTACCTTCGCTCGCTGAGGCCATGACACGCAACTACATCGTTGCAGATTTCGGGAGCGGTGAGCAACGATCTTGTTTTTTTAGGGTGTGTGGTACGTTTAACATGGGGCATCTGATAGCGCAACCTGCAAATGTTCATACAACCGACGAGATATCTGCTTACGCTCTCCGTGCGCCGGAAACCATTCTTAAAGGCCCATGGAATGAGAAAGTCGACATCTGGGCATTTGGGTGCATGGTACGCGATCCATTGCCTAGGGTTTTAATTTGGTCGCCCTGATGAACTTAAACTACAGATATTTGAACTTCTCACTGGTAGCGATTTGTTCGTATACAAACCTTTCCCCGAATACAACCTCGACGAACCGACGGGACACTTGTGGCAGATGCTCTGCTTCACGCGCGAGAATATGACACGGGTGCAAGTCGAATCGAGTCGGCTTGGGACTGAATACTTCATCCTCGACAAAAACGTCGACAACCCGTTCTGTATGTATTCTCTGGTTTCTTGAAACCCTGTGTTACTCACGCAGTTGGATCCCAGGTAACTTCAAGGCCGATGTACCCATCCTTGATAATCCATTCGCCGCGTCCCTCAGAAACTACAAGGTGATTAAGGAGGAAGACGTACTCGCAACAGCCAAGATCATGCAGAGGTGTTTACGCTTGAATCCGGACGACCGAGCGACAGCGATGGAGTTACTCCAGGATCCTTGGTGGCAGTCTGAGTGATTTGCGATGGACATCGTAGAGTTCGTGACTATCCTATCAACTATGATTATTTCGTCACTCACGGTTCTGAATCACAGCGTTTTTTTTTCTGACAGGCGTTATACCTCTTCGTTTTGACAGTCTGGATGAAGTTGATGGCATTGACCGAGGGAATCCTGGCCCCTGTCCCATGGAAGACGTGAGCCGAGCAAGGAGACAGGGTGCCAGCACAGGAATAGAAGTTCGTTGAGGCACCGCGGGCCCAAGCAAGGAGATTGTATCATTCCACTAAGCAGTGATGCATTCGCTATTGAGAGCAAGACAAAGAACCAGATGGCCTTACGTCCAAGATACAGCTGATGCTTGACATGGCACTTGTGTGGTCCAAAGTCACGGTCTTACGCTTGTTAGTTCTTCGGCTTGCGCACGGAATCGCCCGAACTTCTATGGAAGGCCGCATCATGCATGTGCGCATGATCCTTCATCAACACACTCAATTAGATCCGGCAACCTTTTAAAGGACTGACAAGCCCCCCGAACTTTTTCGCTTCCCAGAAATTGCGTCATTTGAAATGGCTCGTATCAATGGCGCCAAGTCCAGTCACAGTGCCAATATCAATGCGAAAAGTCCAAGGAGCAATCTAAACACAAAGTCGACCCACATTTCCCCATAAATTTCATTTTCCTACTTGCTGGTAGCTACTGGATCATCTTGGGTCGTCAGCGCGTTAGTCCCCGATTCCACTTTGAACACCTATTCCGAACATCATGGCCCCCGGCCCCCAGGGCATGTTATCCATGTGTTATTCATTAATTCATATGGACAACGGCTGTTTGGGCGGCACAGGACTCTAAGGATGTCTGGACATCATTCATATCCGAGGTCAGTTCCGAGAATGTTGTCGTATAAAGGCAATGACAGCTTGAGCTTTGTGATCGACTCAGCTTCAAGTTCAGCCTGAGGGAGCCTCCAGTATGATTTTAGCTACCGCTACTCTCCTGGGTCTTTCACTGCGTGGCGCGGCTTGCGCGGACAATCACTTGCACACTCGCCATGCTCATGAATATTTGGAAAGACGTGAATACCCGCAGGTTCCACTCACACCTCCATACCGTCCTCTTGTCTGGGGAGACCTGAACGTGATTCACACCACTGATACGCATGGCTGGCTTCTTGGGCACCAGAAGTTATCCTGGGCTGAACCATACTACAGGTCCGTGTTCACAGTGGAACTACCTCGAGCCACCGTCACTCAACCGTTACCTTGCATGGATTGTAGTGGTGATCTTGGAGAATTTTTTAGCTTTGTGACTCATATGAAGCAAGTTGCGATCGTTCGTTTATTAGTCTGAACTCGCGTCATTGCATATAATTCCTATCGCAGGATAAGGATGTCGACCTTCTTTTGATAGACTCGGGTGATCTACATGACGGTATGTGTAATCATTCACACTCTGAGATGAAATTTGACTCAGGTCTTCCAGGTACCGGCCTTTCTGATGGCTATCCTCTCGGTGGTGTCGATGCATACGAGGTCCGTTCTGTTCATGGGTGATGTATGACCAATTCTGATGTGTTACACGTGCCGTTCATAGTCAAACAAGTTCCTTGAGCGCCTCCCTTACGATCTCATGACTATCGGAAAGTGGGTGTCAAGTTTGTAGTCCTCTCCTAATTCGCTTCCTCAATCTCCCTTTAGCCATGAATTATATATCTATGCGGATACGTATGATATGTGCGTTATTAGCATTCTGAACGAGTCTGAGTCATTCAACTGACACGACATTCGCTGATCTTTTTCCTTTGTCACTTTTTTGTCTGATGATTTGGTGCAACCTGCTATTTCTGCCTCGTCTTTGCTGACCTGTTGGCACATTCTGCATTATATAATAATGATTTTCTACTCCCCATTCAACTATCTTGGATATGCTTCCATTAACACTACCGGCGATCCGCATCGCTCTTCAATACTCGTCCTACGGACGAATCCCCTGTGGACATCTTCGCAAATTCGGGAATGGCCATGAATGCTCTGCAGGTATACAAACTTTGTCCCCCATCTCGCCGGACGGTACTTGACCTCTAACGTCAACATCACTGTTTTCAATTCAGACGGTGAGCCTGAAAGTGTCCCAGTGGGCAGTAAGTTTGGATTCAAAATGATCGTTGCTGCTACCAACGTTTATTCCTGCAGGCCGTTACACCAAGTTCACCACGAGGAAGTAAGCGAACATGTTACATTTGAGGGGGGACTCTTATTCATTTGACAGGGCAGAGGCCGTCGTATCACTTCTCTTGGAGTCATATTCAATTTCACTCAAAACGACGTGAACACGACTGTGCAAACCGTCGATAATATGGTCAGGGAGCAGTGGGTACGTTGTTCCAAGCGTTTGAGTGATCGAAACCTGGTATCCTGATCTCTATTTGCAGTTCATTGAGGCCATCGCAGAAGAACCTGACGTGTTCGTATTGATTGGGTAGGCCGATTCCATTGTTGCTGAAGGAAATAGTACATTGACGTGACCGCAGACACATGCCAGTTTCTAACGATAGCTGTAGGTTTATCGTGACGTTTATCAGACGATGATCTAACAAATTCATTTTCTAGGGCCTACTGTCTTCAACGCTGTGCGGGCTGTACACCCTCTGACGCCCATCCTAATACTTGGAGGTGGAGACCGATATTTCGATCGTTTCAATAACATTCTCACCGCATATTTAGGACACACCCACATTCGTGATTGTCGACAGTATGATGGTCGTTCTATGGCTCTCGAAAGCGGACGCTACATGGAGACAATCGGTGTGTAGACTTCCAATATGAGTAAGGTGTACTGTCTGACATGATCTTCTAGGCTGGATGAGTACGTTGTTACAACGATAATATACCTCAGACACCTGACGCCAGAAAATTAGGTGCAGACCTCGATGCCGCCAAGGACAACCAAGACAACATCACTTTCACAAGGAGATATCTTGACCAGAATCGTGTGACGTACGAGGTAATGTATCAAGCTCTCGGCTTCCCGCTGCTGGCCTAATCTTTCCCATGACTCCTACTTAGTACCACACCCAAACCTCAAATCAAACATTTGACACCGATGACGGGCGATCTATCAGCTATGGCCTGGAAGCACTTGCGGCCTGTTTTAACTTATCCTACCTGTACGGAACAGCTCACCAAGACTATACCATGAACCAGTGGGTGCCCGTTATCTAGTGATATTGCTCAGCCGCCAGCTCAATCACGCGCTAGGAACCCTTATCCTTCCAATGGATCTCTTCTATCTCTCTTCATTGAAGATGTAAGTGCTAAGTTTGTAGTGAACTGTTCAGGCATTGACGCGCTTGTTAGGCTGTCCCATACGCACTCGCTATTAACAACACTCGCGATTCCATTCCAAACATAATCATCATCAATTCGTGGGCTATACGCTTCGACCTCTTCAAGGGATCATTCACCAAGAACGATCAGCTCACAATTATGCAGTATAAGGATTCATTCTTGTACATCGCCAATGTCACATCTGGCATCGCAAACCAGGTGCTCCCCGCTATGAATAAGCCGACGGCGACGAAACGGAAACGAGATGAAACTGGAATTTTGAGTCGCGAAATCAATGACACTCGGGACAGTGATTTGTTGGAGGAGATAGATCACCGTCCTGGAGTGAGTGGACGAGAGGCAACATCAGGCAATTGGACATTCGGATATGTCACGAGAGATGTAAGGGTTCCATGCCGTGCTTGTTCTATGCTCATAACACTTGCGTAGTCATGTCCCGACGCTGATAAAGCAGACGATACACTGCATACGGCGTTACCCTACTACACGGCTCCATACTACATTGGCTCGAACCCTCCTAACGTGACAGCCGACACGCCTATTGATGTTGTCTTCCTCAACTACCTTGGAAAGGAGATCATCGACATCCTCAACAGCCTTCAGAAGGACAAGAACTATACTATGAATGATGTTTCGTCGTATAGTCCGACGCTAACTGACGAAATACTGGGCCTGTATGCTCTGGCCATGTGGAACTGATCGAACGGCATGTAGTTATACTGCGGCTGAAGTTCAGTCTGCGCTGTACTAATAGTAAGCCTTCTTACTCAACCATTCTGAGTCGACAGTTGTATTTTAAATCTCTGTTGGGGTGTACATTCATTTTCTGGTGACAAGTCTATGGCGCAATTGACAGTAGGTAACGATTTATAATCCGTTATGCAGTAAGAACATGATGACCCTCGCAATTGATGATGTTTTATTTTCTGGCATCCAATAAGAGTATAACCATCTCGCCATGGCATTAGAGACTTCTTGGGGTCTACATAGAACAACAGACGGGTGGCTTTATTCACGGATGTCGCATAAAAATGGATAGCTTGAGATTTATGATTGAAATGATTCTGGAACTTAGATGAGATGCTTCTACAGGCGTGGGTCAGCTGCTGAGACGCAAGAATCGTCAAAGGTATGCATGCCTTTGCAAGTTTCTGCCCTTCTGCCAAAACGACAAGGCAGGACCTCAGACCCTTCAAACACCACTGCCTTTCGAGCCAGGCGACAAGATGACGATTCCAGAAAGCTTTGAACATATGGTTCAGTGTGGCATCCCATGGATTGGGAGCTCGCGAAAGATGGATGGGCCAGTTTTGACATGCGTACTGGAGAGCATCGGACGTTGATCGACTGTGCTTCTGTGCTCCGTTTGCGAAATGCACAAAAGCCTCCATGGCGCGAATTATCTTTGGATAACGATGATGCGGTGATGCAGAGTTGGAATGGTTCTGGTGCCTCAACGCCAAGAATACCAGAATTGTCTTCCCTGCCTACTTTTCAAGTGATCCAGCAGTTCAAGAGTTTACCGGATTTCTTGATGTTTCTGGGACAATGGTGTATTTGTTGATTGCTTCCAATGTGCTTGAGAACTCTTCCATTGTCACCCAGACAGATGCCGAAGGTGTGGACCGCCATGCTCGACCATGGGGCGTCTGTAGCCAACATTGCCCGCCCCGAGTCTGTAACCAGTCTCGTCCGCGCGTCGTCTGCAGCCAGTATTGCCCACTCCGAGTCTGCAACCAATCTCGCCCGCTCTCGTTCTGCGGCCAGAATTCCCCGCGCTCAGACTGCAGCCAGTCTTGCCCGCTCTCAGACTGTAGCCAGTTTTCCCCGTTTTCAGACTGCAGCCAGTCTTCCCCGCTCTCAGACTGTAGCCAGTTGTTCCCGCTCTCAGACTGCATCCAATCTTGCCCGCTTTCAGACTGTATCCAGTCTTTCCCGGTCTCGGTCTGCATCCAGTCTCTGCTGTGTTCGGTCTCCAGCCAGTTTTGTCCGCCCCGACTTCGAAGCCAGTCTCCCCCGTTTTTGGTCTCCAACCAGTCCCTCCCATTCCGAGTTTCCATCCAGTATTGCCCGCCATAATTCTGCAGCCAATCTCGGCCGCGTTGAGTCTTCAGCCACTCCTGTACCTGAGAATTCCACCAGGGTTGCTCTCTCTGCATCGCGGTTCGCAGCAAACCTTCATTTAGCGTCTGTCGCAGGCCTTGTATAGTCTGCGACCAATCTCGCCTGCTCCGGGCACGAAGCCAGTCATGCACATCCCGGGTATGCAGCCACTCTTGCCCGCTCCGGGTATGAAGCCAATCTTGCCCACTCCGGGTATGCAGCCACTCTTGTCCGCTCCGGGTATAAAGCCACTCCTGTCCGCTCTGGCTCTCATCCAACCAGTCCCGCCCCTCCTGGCTCTCCAACCAGTCTTTCCCCCCCGGGGTCTGCAGCCAGTCTTGCTGCTGGGCCTGCAACCACCATCGTCCGCTCTCGGTCTGTAGCCACTCTCGCCCGGCACGGGTCTGCAGCCAGTTTCGCCCACCCTGGGTCTGCAACCAGTGTTCTGCCTTCCGTGTCCTCAGCCAGTCTTGCCCACATGCGGTCCGCAGCCAGAAATGACCATTATGGGTCCGCAGCCAGTCTCGTCCGCCTTGGGCCTGCAACCAGAATTGCCCACCTCGGGTCTTCAGCCAGAATTGCCCACCTTGGGTCTGTAGCCAGTCTCCCCCACCCTGGGTCTGCAGCCAGTCCATGCCCTCCTGCGTCCGCAGCCAATCCTTCCTCCCCTGGCTCTGCAGCCAGTTATGCACACATTGAGCGTGCAGCCACTCATGACCATCCAGGGTCTCTAGCCAGGATTGTAAATAGAGACTGCGATCTCCCTGGAGCCATAGCAGACCCTTAAGAACTTGCAGTGGCTCAGGTGACTGGACAATGAAGGACAGTGAGCGAGTCAAGGTCTGGGGGTCCGAGTCGTGGGATTGCGTGGCTCGGCTCTGCTTCTTCAATTTTGCGAGCGCATTTGGGAGAGCCGTGCTCGGAATGTCTTGCATCATCAAGCGGAGAGAGGAATAAGCGAGTAGGGCGTGTGGTGAAGCGATGGGTTGCACCTCAGGGAGGCTGCAGTTTGAGGGGTCTGAAACATAGTCACGGACTGAGGAATGATGGATATTCACGGGGAGACTGCTCTCGGTAGGAATATCCATCACCGACCGCAACTGCATCAGTGCTGTTTCGACATCCCTGCCTTCACCAGGGCCAAGAAGCTCCGAGATTTGCGAGATTGATAGAGGGTTTGCAAGGGAGGCAACAACAGACAAGTGCAAGTATGCTCGTGCAGGGTTTGTGCATGTGGCGAGGATACGGTCGTACAATTTGTAAACTTCTGTTCCTGGGAGCAACTCACTAGTGAGCTCCAGCATGAGATGAAGTCGATCGCGGGGATCATGATATCCATCATCGATAAATTTCATCATCGTAGACGCCACGATAAAACGTCTCCCCGCTCGACTAGCCAACCGCGCAAGTTCATGTGATGTTGGCTTGGGAAAATTCGAATATCGGCTTCGCAGCTTTCTGAATGAATGCTCTAGGAAGATATATATGTCGTCGTCAACATCTGCACCGCCTAACGAGATGATCGCAGCAACACCCTCTCCAGAAATTTTCACTGGTATCTCGCACACCAGCGGGTGCACGTCTTCGCCTTGAATGGCTTCGCGGATATGCGCTTCCGAGCGACTCGTGAGTAGGATATGGATTACGGGCAAGTTGGGTTCACGAAGAGCGCGGCCGAGTAGGGAGATGAGATCTGCGACCTCGGTTTCGGACATGCCTTCATCAAGGGCGTCAACAACGAACGTAGAAGGCGGACACTCGCGCAGTCTGGGTTGAAGCCTCCGTAGAGGTTTCAGAAAGAGTCCCTCCATCTGATCGCGAAGAGATTTGTTGGGATCCAGAAGAGCAGGATTCTCGCGGATGGTTCTATTCACGTCCTCCCGCACGCTGGGAAAATTGCAGGCAAGTTGGTATGCGAGCGTCGCAAAAAAATATCCTGTCGTGCAGCGCTCGGTGTGCTTGCGCGAGAAAAAAAAAGTGCCCGCGAGCCGCGTCTCGATATTCGTCCGTTCTGTGACTTTCAGACTTCTCATCCGTTCAGCCACAGTGAACGCAACTGCAGACTTTCCGACGCCTGCTGTGCCATGTAGCCAAATGAGTCGACTCTCCTCTCTGTTGTCTAATAACCCGTGGATGTAGTTGAGAAGGGCCACCCGGGTTCCTTCTAAACACCATCAGGAAAAAACAAATTTCGTGGGAGCCCTGGTGAGAGCTATGTAGCACTACATAGCTACCATAGTTCTATGTACCTGATGTAGCCGTAACTCAGACATGTGCACGGCCCGGCTTCAGGCCGTGGGCCAGGCCAAGCCGGGCCTGAATAGGCCAAGCCGAGCCGAGCCAAAGTCACGGCCTTGTGACGGCTTTGGCCTGGCCTGGGAATATGAAAAGCCAAAGCCGCCGGCTCAGGCCGCGGCTTATAGTGTGCCTACTCAAACTCTTTGACGATTGTCGGTCGAGAATTGTCGATCGAGAATCTGACTTCTGTCTCATTTTAGCTTTTCGATCACTTACATCATGTGCATGTTCATGTGGTAACATGTGTCAGAATCACAGTGAGTCGCAGACATTCTTTCCAAGCTCGACACAACTCACTTGCCAGATAGCGCACTCGTCATTTTCAGTAATCTGCCCTCCTTTGCAAGTTTCTTGCAACTTCAAGTCACAGGCTTGGCGACAACCATCACATGTGTTTTCAGATAAAAGGCATGCATTTGTGACGGTAATTTTTATTTTTTATATCCACCTCTCACCACTTGTCTCTGATGGTTGGAACTGTCCACACAGACAGCAACGATGAATGTCGTGCACGGCCGGTCCGCCGAACCAAGCCTACCGCCACCCTTCTCCAACATTCTGAGAAGGCGGCTCTCCCATCACAAACCAAGGCTATCAATGCCTTTCGTGCAGCAGAGGCTGCGAAGTTGCCTGATACTCGACATGCTTCCAATGCTGGTGCTGATCAAACCACCCCCAGCACATCCCTGAATTCACCTCCGCGTGACACTGCACCATCAGGTTCAAGCTCGGCTGCACTCGAAAAGGGTAAAAGGACACGCGTTGAAGAAGTTCTTGATGACGAATCTGGTGGTGAGGAACGTGAAGATGCGCGCACCAATCCACGACGTAAGTGTATTTGCCGTCGTGAATCATAAAACTGATACCAAACTTTTGGCAGCAAAAAGGTTGCGCAAATTAGCTGCGCCAGTTGATGATTTAGTCAACAATGATGGTATTCCAATCGATGTCAACGTCCAACCCATTGCAGACACGGCTCCAACACGCGAAGGCAAAACTGCCGATCTCGATGCATTTTTTGGCGCGACGTTCAATCATGCAAAAACTAATGGCAAGGTTAAAAAGCATCGAAAGTGCAAGATATGTTTGTAAGTCTACGAGGTCATGGTTGTGCTCACTCACTCACACCAAATCAACAGGAAGCAATGTATTCTTGTCAATGAATCTACAACACTTCGTCGTCACGCCGAGGCTAATTTTGCGGTGCGTATTTTTGCGCATATGTTTCATTGTGCTTATATATACGACTCGGATTACACTGTAGGGAAAGTATCGACAGTGGGCAAAGAAGCACTCTTTTGAGTCTATGCTACCAGGCGATATCAAAGCTCGGAAGGAGAAAGCTGAGCAGGCGCAGCAGACCATCAATTCGCACCTGACTGAACGCAAACTTGCTGAGCGAGTTATACCATACTCCGATAAGTTATTCAAACGAGCTGCAATCGAATGGTTAGTTGCAACAGACCAAGTATGTATGATTCCCTTGATATAATAGTTCAACCATTGACACACTTTAACCTAGCCTATCCAAGCCCTCGACCATCCAAAGTTCCAAGACATGATCGATGTCACTTCACAGGCAACGAACAGAGTCAAAATCCCCAATCGTAGAGCCACCCGCGCTGAATCATGCGAATATTCAAGAATCACCTGATGAGACTCCGGACGACGTTAAATGTGAGTTGCAATCTAGTGCTGCGTGCTGCTTCATTACATCTCATTTTCCAACACAGAGCGCTGCTGTTAGTGGCACAATAAATATAACTTGCGACGCGTGGCAAGCTACCAATATCGATGGATATTTCGCCGTCACTGGACACTGGATCGAAGAGAAGTCAACAATGCAATGGGAGAGTGAAACGGCACTTCTCGGCTTTACCCAGCTCAATAATGCACACAACGGGAAACGTCTCGGAGGTGTGCTGTTCAAAGTTCTAGATCGTGTTGGTATCGCACATAAGGCATGTCATCTTCACATTCAGCTTGGCTTTGTCTAATCATGATATATAGTTGGGCCATGTTACTTGTGATAATGCTGCAAACAATGGCACAATGCTCGAGGAGTTCGCTCGACTCTATGAAACACGATTCAAGAAGAAGTTCCCTTGGCGTGAACGAAGGATCAAGTACGTCACTCGTTGTCTTGCAGCTAACATGACTCACAATTGTGTTCACAGCTGTCTCGCTCATGTAATTAATCTCGGTACCCAAGTACTGATCAGTACATACAGCAAAGCGCCGCATTACGAACCTCACAACCCCCATGCTCACGAGCCAGATACCACCATGCATCGTGAGCGTGATGAGATTGGCCTCATACGTTCAATATGTGTAAAGGTGATTGATTTCTCTTTGCGCACAATGATTTACTGATTTTTTCAAAGGAGCGATCTTCCGCGAAGCGCAAGGAACTATACAAAATGGTCCAAGTCAAGGCTGGCATCTCTCGCCCTACACAACTCCTTCTGGACATGAAGGTTCGTTGGTCATCGACCTATGTGATGATTAATCGTGCAGAAACCAATAAAGAGGTGAGTCATGCCAGGTTCATCACCTATCTGTTTGCTTGTCCCGAATATCCCCCCTGATTTCCCATTGCCCAACAGCACGTTGACGTCTTCGTGTACGAGATGGGGCTACAAGAGCGAGACTTGACGAAGCGGGCGAAGATTGACTTCCTTAGGTTGGCGCCAGCTGAATGGACCCGTGTTGGAAAATTCGCTGATTTATTATCTGTAAGTTACCTTCATCATTTGATATAATGCTGTTGTTG
This sequence comes from Suillus placidus, assembly GCA_016628565.1. Classification (NCBI taxonomy): domain Eukaryota; kingdom Fungi; phylum Basidiomycota; class Agaricomycetes; order Boletales; family Suillaceae; genus Suillus; species Suillus placidus. Next base: position 205,822 of record JABBWD010000035.1, read on the forward strand.
ATTTGATATTTCAGTATGCAGACGTGGCTCAGCAGGCGTTCTCGTCCGAATCGAGTACTACATTACATCTTGCGATCCCTGCACTCGAGACTCTCCATAGAGCTTGGTCTTCACGTGCAGGACGGCCAAAATATGCACGTTTTGCACCTGCATTGCTCTCCGCTGCACAAAAGCTCGATGAATATTACGAGAAGACCACTGGCTCACCGGCCTATGTCATGACCATGTGTACGTGCTGACTGTTTCATGTTCCATATGTCTTCGATGTTAATGTTGCATGCAGTGCTTGATCCGACAGGTAAAATGTTGTATTTCAAAAAGAATTGGCCGGAGAATTTGCAAGATGATGTTCTTAATTGTGCCGAACGAGTGGTATGTCTGACTGAACTATTAACCAGCTCACATTCACTTACAAACCATGTAGTTCGAGGCTCGCTATCGTGAATTGGGCCAAGCAGCATCTACGTCGCAACCATCACTGGCCAAGAAAGGGAAGGCTAGCGGGCTTAAGAAGTTTATTCGCGAGACACAAAGCTCCGAAGAAGACGACGACGACGAGACTGTTGTCACTCATACAGATCCATCTAGACCATGGTATGTGAGTTTCAAAAACTATATTGATGCTGTAGAGACAAAACCTCCACTGGGAATGAGTGCAATCCAATGGTGGGGAGTAAGTACACAACTGAGTCCATCTCTTCTCGCTACTGACTGGTTCTTTGTTGTAGATTAACGGACACAGATATGGGGCAGTATGGACCTCAATTGCTCGTGACTACCTGTCAATTATGGCATTGTCAGTTTCAAGTGAGCGTGCGTTCTCACAGGGTGGTATCACTATCAGCAAGCGCCGAAACCGTCTCAAGGGTGACATCGTTGAGGCACTTCAGTGCGTCAAATGTGCCCTCCGCCACGATGTACTCTTCCGTGAGCCTGGACCGTCATCATCAACTGAGGAAGCTCTCGAGGACTTGGATATTGAGTCAGACACTAACGACTCCGAGAAGCTGAGTGATGCTGAGGATGAAGGTTGGGATGCTCTTCTGGAGGGAGATGAGGATCTCGTAGAATCAGACAGCGACTTCAGTGTAAATAGTATGTGTCTGAACCTTTTTTCTGTTTTCAGTGCTTGGGCCGTGGCTCAGGCCGAGCCAGGCCAAAGCCAAGCCGTCATTGACGGCTTTGGCCTGGCCCACAGTTCTTCAAAGCCAAAGCCGTCTGAAGCCAGGCCGAAGCCACGGCTTTCAGGCCAAGCCGGGCCGTGCACATCACTACTTGAGTCAGACTATATAGATCTACAGCAGGCTACAGCAGACTACAGCAGGCTACAGCGGACACTTGGAGGCACGATAGTCAAATTTAAGTTTGTAGTCAATAGTAGCTGAGTAGCAACAAAACTAATCAATAGCGGACATGCAGAATGTATCAAGGTCAATAAAGGTATTTAAGTAGAAATCACTTGCCAACTCATAGACATTTGCGCTAGTCCATCCATGGTCAACAGCTTGTCCCATCTTCGGAATAAGATGGCAAGGACGAGCGATTTCATCGACGTGTATCACAGCTGCATTCCGGTGCAGTCGACGAGTCGAACACGACACGTGGTGCAGGCCAGATGAGCGGTCCGGCTCCCTGAGTGGTGTGAACCACTCAATGTAAGCTAAGGCTCGCGAGTAGGTCCCAAATTGACGCGGCAGAGTGAAAATAACGCGAACCTGTCCCACTCGCATACCTAGTAAAATATCAACATCAATTTTTTGACAGCTCAACTAATAGTCACTCACCTTCTAAAGTGCGCAGCTGAATGCCATTGCTTATCAGGGCCATATCAAACTTAGCAACTCCCATGCCCTTCTACATTTAGGGCGGTTAGTTATGTGTCTCTTGAGGCCTCCCCTTGTAGGGAACTCCTTGCCGCAAAATTCACAGCACTGCAACATGGTAGGTGAGTGTTTCACCCTGGTCTTGTGTGGCTCGCCTCATTGTATGCCCAGGTTTTTTTTATGGCCTGGTCTAGACTCAAACTGGGCACAGTTACCGGGTGCCACGCCACAACTTGATCCGGGCACACACCACACAACCCTGGTCTTGGAAAGTACGGCAAGTCTTGGCTGGTTTTGTTGATTGGGAGGACGATCCATGAGGTGTGCTTACCCTGGTCTTTCTACCAGACGCGCCCTCACAAAGTGCAAGACTCAGAGTGAAAGTAGGCACCATCACAAAGTGCAAATTGGTCAAGTTCATTTTTTAGCTTCAACTTACAGCCAGGTTTAGGCTTGATCCGGGTGCTGCGCCACAATCAAGTATGATGAGGTCCGCTTACTTACCCTGGTATTTCCTACCAGATGCGCCCTCACAAAGTGCAATTCAATTTTTTAGGTTCAACTTACGGCCTGGTTTAGACTCGATCCATGTGCCATGCCACAATCAAGTATGGCAAGTTTTTTTTTTGGTTGGGAGGACGATCCATGAGGTGTGCTTACCCTGGTCTTTCTACCAGACGCACCCTCACAAAGTGCAAGAAGTGCAAATTACCCTGGTCTTTCTACCAGACGCGCCCTCACAAAGTGCAAAAGTGAAAGTAGGTGCGCTTACCCTGGTCTTTCTACCAGACACGCCCTCACAAAGTGCAAGAGTGAAAGTATGTGCACTTACCCTGGTCTTTCTACCAGACGCACCCTCACAAAGTGCAAGAGTGAAAGTAGGTGCACTTACTACCAGACGCACCCTCACAAAGTGCAAAAGTGAAAGTAAGAGCACAGTCCATTATAGAGACTAGCTGAGTTGACGTGCTACACTAGTCTTGAAATACCATGGGCAGCCAGAAGTACTTCTAAAAGTTGCGCCCGTTTGGCTTCCTCGCAACGCTTCAGCTCCGCATCCCAGCGCTCAACAACGAGCCTTCGCACACTCGCTTGTAAGATGCTAATAGCTGGGCCTGGTGCTAATTCTAACAGTTGCAGTTTTTTGCTTGCTCACAGGCCTTCACTTCTGCCTCCCAACGCTCCAGAATTAGTTTTCGCACGTATGTCTGGGAAACTGTGATAGGGCCGGGTGTTTGACAAAATGGAGGGAGCAGGAGCATGGGCTCTGCATCAAGCCTTTCGAGCTTGGGTCTGCAAGCCAGTCGGTGAGTATTTGAGTGTAACGTGGAACGGCGACCCACCTTTTGACGTCAATTTTCATGTCTTCACAGCGACTAGCGATTTGTGACATTGGGCTGCAAGATTCGTCAGAGCACAGTGAGTTTTGAAGCAAGCTCCATACCATTTTTTTGACGAGTCGGGGGTATTCATGACAGTGAAAATATATTGTGATGGTATGATCATGCCTTTTTATCGTCCCTCTCGTTTGACACAGCTTTCAGCCCTTCATTCTACAAATCAACAATCAACGAACTATTAAGGTTCAATTGTGAGTTATTTGTATGTTTCGCAGTGGTATAAATTGTGCTGACCTACAGTGTACTTTGACAAGACAACCATGGCACCTCGTAAGCCTACCTCCAAGCAGCAAAAATCAAAGTGCGCCCCCTCACCACCTGCGGCAAAACAGCAGGTGCGCACTGCAAGTGGTCGAGAGCGGCGACCAACTGAAAAAGAGAACTACCGTCGTAAGTACCAGCATATTATGTTCCGCTCACTCACCATCTCGTTCTACAGTCAGCGAATCCCAACATGTTGTCCGTCGCCAAGAAATCAAGGAAAACCGGACAGCAAAACAGAAGAAGAAGGCATTAAAGGCTGCCTACCAAGGGCATCCTGATGTCTTCGAGAAAGAGCCGTCAGAGCTCCTTAGCGACATTGACAGGCAAGAAGACACAATGGTACGAGCTTTCGTTTTCTTTCCTAATCTTAAATCAGCCGCTGACATTTTTTTATTCAGTTCTCTGATCGCAGTGTTCATACAAGGTTATCTAACACTAATAGCCTGACATTCAGTACAGGGAAAATCCCTCCGAGGTTGCACAACCCATCAATGCCTACAACTAAAGGACCAAAGGGTATGTCTCTACTTTATATAGCTAGCACGAGAACACTACTAAATCTCCATCAAACAGCGCCACATAATGTTGACGAGTCAACAGACGACGACGATGATGCCGACGATGACGACGATGACAACAATGAACAGTTGCCTGCAGCTCGAGGGACCAAGCGACCATTCGACGACATGTCGCCTGAAGATACCGTGGTGCTGAAGGTCAAGAAAAATGCTGACGGTTCGCGTCAACGCGTGAAAGCCAGCGACTTTGACGAAATCTCGAAAGAGATCCTCATAACTGCTTGCTCTGTTTATCGGTGTCTTATCGTCACACAGGCACCTTTCCCGGATTCTGTGGCAGCTGAGATGAAACTGGCGAAAGAGGCCTGGCGCGAGGCATGTCAACTCAAAGGTGTTGATGTCAAACTGACCCCTTCAGCGGTGAATATGGTGAGCACAGTATTTTTAGTGCATTCCTGGTCTTATTCATTCAAAGCTGTTAAAACGCGCTTCACACGTGCGAGGCGAACTCAAGACGAAGATGCGTCCGCTCACTGCTTCATTTCACGGGTTCCACACAAGTAATTCTATGGAGGTGATAAGGTCAAACCGAGATCTTGCGGAGAGATTGAAAATTGGCTCGATCTTTGTTTTCGAGGTACTCATTCGACGGTCTACATAACTTAATGCTGACATTGAGCAATAGGACCCGTCATCGAAGTCAGGCATCTACAAGACTGAGTTGCTCCAACAGGGTATCAATGGCATGTGGTTCTTGAACCGAGGTGACGAGGGTGTCATCTACCACAAATACTTCGACCCCATCCCTATCAAAACTATTGCGCTCGTGCTTACGGCTGTGAGCCGTTTTTCATATTCTTACTTTCAACTTGACGACACTGACAATATCTTATAGATAGAATGTTGTGTTGATGAGTGGTTGCAAGGCATCAAAGAGGACATCAAGTTCACGTCTGCTAGTTATGGGGCTGTCTACAACCATCATCTCAGGTCACTGCAACGCTTTGATGAGCACACTGCACCTTACAAACTCCTCTCGAAAATTCGTACCAATCTGCATGATACAGCTCGGTATGTTGGACTCTTATTTCACTGACTCTAGAATTCTAATGCTCACGCTTCTAAGCTTCCACGCAGGTGTTGCATCACTCAATCCATTGTCGGCTACATCCCAGGGCCACATCGACGACGCGGCATTTGAAGACGCTATTCAAGAGTACCAGCATGAGGGGAAGCATGCAGTCGAGGATGAGGTCGAGGAGTATGAGTATCCTAGTAGCGAGGGTGGGGAGCTTATAGATGATGAATAGGGACGTGGCAGTGAGTAAGACATTCGTACTATGCTAGTTTGTGATTCAGGTGCTTGAATTTAATTGTTACGAGGTTCTTTGGTGTGCTATATAGCTGCTCGTAGTAACTTATAGCTGTGTGTAGTAGCACTCCGACAAACTACAGTAGTACCCCATAGCTACTGGTAGTTACTACGGGATTCTATGGTGACTACATAGAGGGCACTTGACAACGGGGCTACTCGCGCTACCCTGACTATATAGTACTATATAGTCACTTTGTTTTTTCCTGATGTAGCACCGGGATATTTGCCGGATATCATATTAGTCCTTCTATGGGAAATCTTCTGCGAATTCTGAGGATAATCTACAGGAGAACCTCGTGATAACTACAGAGAAGTCTGTAACTTCCAGCACAATTCCAGCAGCGAGTATGTGACAGAGAATGTTGCAATATTCCGGTGTATTTTCAAACTTCTCCCACATTCTACCGCATCTATAATCCACATGTTTATGCTGTGTTTTTCATGTTTTATCATATGTCACAATTTACCTTCGACACTTTCAACTTTGTGTGACAGTCACACGAAATAGCTTTGATTCGAAGGACGTGTGACGCTGTGACGAAGGTAAGTGCGTATCTCTACAGTAGTATGTACCTGAATCAAGCCTGGGTAAGTGCGGCCAATGCTGTCCAGGATGTACTACGTACAGCAGTCGTACAGCAACCGGATTATCACCTCCATAGAATTACTTGTGCGGAACCCGTGAAATGAAGCAGTGAGCGGACGCATCTTCGTCTTGAGTTCGCCTCGCACGTGTGAAGCGCGTTTTAACAGCTTTGAATGAATAAGACCAGGAATGCACTAAAAATACTGTGCTCACCATATTCACCGCTGAAGGGGTCAGTTTGACATCAACACCTTTGAGTTGACATGCCTCGCGCCAGGCCTCTTTCGCCAGTTTCATCTCAGCTGCCACAGAATCCGGGAAAGGTGCCTGTGTGACGATAAGACACCGATAAACAGAGCAAGCAGTTATGAGGATCTCTTTCGAGATTTCGTCAAAGTCGCTGGCTTTCACGCGTTGACGCGAACCGTCAGCATTTTTCTTGACCTTCAGCACCACGGTATCTTCAGGCGACATGTCGTCGAATGGTCGCTTGGTCCCTCGAGCTGCAGGCAACTGTTCATTGTTGTCATCGTCGTCATCGTCGGCATCATCGTCGTCGTCTGTTGACTCGTCAACATTATGTGGCGCTGTTTGATGGAGATTTAGTAGTGTTCTCGTGCTAGCTATATAAAGTAGAGACATACCCTTTGGTCCTTTAGTTGTAGGCATTGATGGGTTGTGCAACCTCGGAGGGATTTTCCCTGTACTGAATGTCAGGCTATTAGTGTTAGATAACCTTGTATGAACACTGCGATCAGAGAACTGAATAAAAAAATGTCAGCGGCTGATTTAAGATTAGGAAAGAAAACGAAAGCTCGTACCATTGTGTCTTCTTGCCTGTCAATGTCGCTAAGGAGCTCTGACGGCTCTTTCTCGAAGACATCAGGATGCCCTTGGTAGGCAGCCTTTAATGCCTTCTTCTTCTGTTTTGCTGTCCGGTTTTCCTTGATTTCTTGGCGACGGACAACATGTTGGGATTCGCTGACTGTAGAACGAGATGGTGAGTGAGCGGAACATAATATGCTGGTACTTACGACGGTAGTTCTCTTTTTCAGTTGGTCGCCGCTCTCGACCACTTGCAGTGCGCACCTGCTGTTTTGCCGCAGGTGGTGAGGGGGCGCACTTTGATTTTTGCTGCTTGGAGGTAGGCTTACGAGGTGCCATGGTTGTCTTGTCAAAGTACACTGTAGGTCAGCACAATTTATACCACTGCGAAACATACAAATAACTCACAATTGAACCTTAATAGTTCGTTGATTGTTGATTTGTAGAATGAAGGGCTGAAAGCTGTGTCAAACGAGAGGGACGATAAAAAGGCATGATCATACCATCACAATATATTTTCACTGTCATGAATACCCCCGACTCGTCAAAAAAATGGTATGGAGCTTGCTTCAAAACTCACTGTGCTCTGACGAATCTTGCAGCCCAATGTCACAAATCGCTAGTCGCTGTGAAGACATGAAAATTGACGTCAAAAGGTGGGTCGCCGTTCCACGTTACACTCAAATACTCACCGACTGGCTTGCAGACCCAAGCTCGAAAGGCTTGATGCAGAGCCCATGCTCCTGCTCCCTCCATTTTGTCAAACACCCGGCCCTATCACAGTTTCCCAGACATACGTGCGAAAACTAATTCTGGAGCGTTGGGAGGCAGAAGTGAAGGCCTGTGAGCAAGCAAAAAACTGCAACTGTTAGAATTAGCACCAGGCCCAGCTATTAGCATCTTACAAGCGAGTGTGCGAAGGCTCGTTGTTGAGCGCTGGGATGCGGAGCTGAAGCGTTGCGAGGAAGCCAAACGGGCGCAACTTTTAGAAGTACTTCTGGCTGCCCATGGTATTTCAAGACTAGTGTAGCACGTCAACTCAGCTAGTCTCTATAATGGACTGTGCTCTTACTTTCACTTTTGCACTTTGTGAGGGTGCGTCTGGTAGTAAGTGCACCTACTTTCACTCTTGCACTTTGTGAGGGTGCGTCTGGTAGAAAGACCAGGGTAAGTGCACATACTTTCACTCTTGCACTTTGTGAGGGCGTGTCTGGTAGAAAGACCAGGGTAAGCGCACCTACTTTCACTTTTGCACTTTGTGAGGGCGCGTCTGGTAGAAAGACCAGGGTAATTTGCACTTCTTGCACTTTGTGAGGGTGCGTCTGGTAGAAAGACCAGGGTAAGCACACCTCATGGATCGTCCTCCCAACCAAAAAAAAAACTTGCCATACTTGATTGTGGCATGGCACATGGATCGAGTCTAAACCAGGCCGTAAGTTGAACCTAAAAAATTGAATTGCACTTTGTGAGGGCGCATCTGGTAGGAAATACCAGGGTAAGTAAGCGGACCTCATCATACTTGATTGTGGCGCAGCACCCGGATCAAGCCTAAACCTGGCTGTAAGTTGAAGCTAAAAAATGAACTTGACCAATTTGCACTTTGTGATGGTGCCTACTTTCACTCTGAGTCTTGCACTTTGTGAGGGCGCGTCTGGTAGAAAGACCAGGGTAAGCACACCTCATGGATCGTCCTCCCAATCAACAAAACCAGCCAAGACTTGCCGTACTTTCCAAGACCAGGGTTGTGTGGTGTGGTGCCCGGATCAAGTTGTGGCGTGGCACCCGGTAACTGCGCCCAGTTTGAGTCTAGACCAGGCCATAAAAAAAACCTGGGCATACAATGAGGCGAGCCACACAAGACCAGGGTGAAACACTCACCTACCATGTTGCAGTGCTGTGAATTTTGCGGCAAGGAGTTCCCTACAAGGGGAGGCCTCAAGAGACACATAACTAACCGCCCTAAATGTAGAAGGGCATGGGAGTTGCTAAGTTTGATATGGCCCTGATAAGCAATGGCATTCAGCTGCGCACTTTAGAAGGTGAGTGACTATTAGTTGAGCTGTCAAAAAATTGATGTTGATATTTTACTAGGTATGCGAGTGGGACAGGTTCGCGTTATTTTCACTCTGCCGCGTCAATTTGGGACCTACTCGCGAGCCTTAGCTTACATTGAGTGGTTCACACCACTCAGGGAGCCGGACCGCTCATCTGGCCTGCACCACGTGTCGTGTTCGACTCGTCGACTGCACCGGAATGCAGCTGTGATACACGTCGATGAAATCGCTCGTCCTTGCCATCTTATTCCGAAGATGGGACAAGCTGTTGACCATGGATGGACTAGCGCAAATGTCTACGAGTTGGCAAGTGATTTCTACTTAAATACCTTTATTGACCTTGATACATTCTGCATGTCCGCTATTGATTAGTTTTGTTGCTACTCAGCTACTATTGACTACAAACTTAAATTTGACTATCGTGCCTCCAAGTGTCCGCTGTAGCCTGCTGTAGTCTGCTGTAGCCCGCTGTAGATCTATATAGTCTGAGTTACGGCTACATCAGGTACATAGAACTATGGTAGCTATGTAGTGCTACATAGCTCTCACCAGGGCTCCCACGAAATTTGTTTTTTCCTGATGTACTGCTTCGACAATGCTTGCAGTTGCGTCTACTTTTGATCATCATGCTCGTCGTTGCCCATAGCGAAGAAAGAATATGATTATGGGTGTCATGCAGATAAGAAACAAGCTCGTTGTTAGCTAGTGAGGCCCGTCCAGTATCCCCACCATCCCCGTCAATGTCGTCGGACTACAACTTCAACTTTCCACCTCCATCCTCGATGTTTGGCCCTGGAACAAGCGCGGGCCCGGGGTATAGTCCAGGGATGCCTCATGGAATGGGGATAGGAATGGGCATGGGGATGCATGTAAGTGGCACGACTGGGACATCAAACAGCACTGGACATTCTATGCCACGCTATGCGGTGTCTTCTCCCCCTCCTGACTTTGGTGGTCGAACCTCTGCATCTCCCGTTCTGCCCCACATTGATCCACGGCTGACATCGGCAACACCAGGTGCATCTGCCGATGGAATCAGCTCACACCAGCCCAGCGGTGGTGCTCCTTCGAAGTCCTTGAAGATATCAGCTGTTCTGAATGATTTAGCAATAATCAACCGACGTTTGACTCACGCTGAAACACTCGAAGTCCAACATGCGCAACAACTTCGTGTGCTTGAGGCCAAGTTTGTCGAACAGATTGGGGCCATGCAACGCCAGTGCGACTCGCAGCTCAAAGAGGCACAGCAGGCGTGGAATATGGAGTTTGAGAGTTTGAAACATATGATTGAGTGTCAACGAAGTGTGCAAGTTTCTAACGCCGGTAGTGGGACTGACGAGGAAGGGATGGATGAGGAACTCGAGAAGGATGTTGAGAGGATGGAAAAAAGTGCGGCTGCATATGGAGATAATGGTCTGAAGGTTCGTCAGTTGTGTTTAGAAATAGTGTGTACACACTCAAACAAATGCAGGCCGTTGTGCGCATGGTGTTCCAGACACTCATGGGAGTTGGAAAACTGACGGCAGATACTCTACCTGCCTACCCCAAGGACGGAGCTACATGGCCTGTGGATGAGGCAACTAAGGAGCGCCTTCTTCGATTTCGGTGGGCAGAGACTCACCAGCACACTGACAATCACGCGAGCATCACTTGGATCTTCCAATATATCCGCAAAAATGGTGTCTCCATCTGCCCTGCATCTGGCCCTGCTTTACGCAACATCAGTGACGAAGATTTACATGACCGTGTTGTGAAAAAATACCAGGATCTCCAACGGAACATCCGCCGCGCTGGAACAGTGCTTCCTGGAGCAGAGACTGACAGTACCGAACCAGCAATAGCACCTTCTGCACCCATCAAATTCACTTCGCGAGCAAAGATGCAGAGTCGTGCACGTGGGGTAGGTCTCCAAAGTTCATTCTACTTGTGTCGTAAAACTTCCTATGGTCCCAGAAAGTCGAAGTCCGCATCCGAAAATTCAACAACTTGCCTGCAACATCTGAGTACAAAGACGAGAAGTATAGAGCAGCACTTACCGAATCGCTGATGTCTCCCGATGAAGACAAGGTAGACAATGCTACAAAAAGACAGGACACTTCATCTCTCACGCCACTACATATCGGAGCACATTGGTAAGTGTTGCTGCGACATTTATTAATGAAACATTACATACTTTTGTTCTCAGATGTCACAGTTTTTAGAGGCTGTTGACGACACTGAAGATCCATCACCACCTGCAACAGGAAAGTACACTGTGCGCATGAAAGGCGAAGCGAGGGACTTACCATTGGTGGCTGCAAAAAAGATTGAAAATTGTGCCCGTCGGTGGATGGTTTCAAGTGCGTGGCTTGCACTTCCGGACAATAAAAAGTTCGATGCTCCCAGCTACATTCTTGACAATGGCCGAGCGTGGGGCGATGCAAAGGACCCGGAGGAGATTCTTGCTGGGCAGAAGCGAGTGAAGGAGGAAAAGAGATTGATTTCGTCAAGAAAGCGGGTCAAGATAGAGGCAATGGAGGAGAAGGGGAAGATGTCAGCGAAGGCAAGGGAAAGGCTAAGGCTAACTTGAAGAGGCAGGAGCAGCCTGTTGCAAGTACAATTGTGGTACCTGCTGTAGCCAGTTCAAGCACCCTGCGCCTGCCTCCTGCTGCGGAAAGTGATGATGAGTTCAGCGAATAGAGTGCGTAACTTCCCTTTGATTACTTTACCTTTCATTGAAAGTCATCGTCGTCAAGGAGATCCTCTGGTTCATTTCCCGACTGTTAAATGTCTTGAGGCACACTGCATAGAAATATTGAACAACTGTATGCTTACATGATCAAACGATACCGCAATCCAAAGATCCTTCTTGATGATAGCCGAGTGTACAGGGATAAGTGCCAATGGGCACTCGATGTTAGAGACAGGGATTATTTCATAAGGGCCAAACTCATTGGCATATGAGACGTGAATTCCGAGGGTGCTTCCACTGAGATCAATGTTTAGTACATGTCAAGATAAAGCAAATGATAGCGAGATTGGCTCACTATCGTGTCCAAGGCATGTCTGGAATGCGATCATCACATTGAAGTTGCCTCACCACAGCGCAGATGTGGGGAACAACATCGAGGATACCAACAACAAACAAACCAATGATTTGAACGGGGACACACGTGGAGTTCCGTGAGATAAATCCCAATGAATCACTCTGCGTGCGACGGTTCATAGTGCAGCCATAGTGTATCCCGTCCTTGCGAATATAGGTCAACATACGAGCCACCTTGCTAGCAAGGAAAGGAGTGCCATCATCGTGAGACAAGTCATTAACGAGTCGAAGTTGAGGCCATAGTCTGCAACAATATTCTAGAAGAAGAGTGTAAAAAACACCTGGCGGACCATGTGACCGTAAATCGATGAATTTTGCTGCTCGCAGAGGTAAACGGACATTATCTGATGGTAATACACAATTAGAATGATCACGAGAGATCGGTCAAGTGCTCACCTTCAGCAGCCTCGCTTTGATAGACAGCGATCTGTGACATCATACTTCCTCGGGTCTGTGCTTGAACTTTAATGATTCGATTAATTTGCTCTCACTCAAAGGGACAGGTGTCTGGGGGAAGAGCAAGGAGGTACTCATATATGAGGTGCGTCTGCACCCAGTTTCACATGAGTGTAAGCTCCATACAGCCTCCGTCATGACCGTTGTGATGGACTCGTTCGAGCATGCTGTTGAATCGTTCGAAAGCAAACAGCCACCAAGCATAGACCAGGCCAACCTTTCGGATCATTTCGGATATGTGCATTGATGCGTGGTGATTGATTGTCAGGGGAATGCGAAGCTGAAGGGATTCTAGACAATAGTGCGAGATGAAACTCTGTCCAATCCGAGCCTGTGACATGGAGATAGTGTGGGAAGAAAGAATACAAACACCTGTGCAGAGAAGAAGGATGGTCTGATAAAGTGAGCGACAGTTGCGTGAAAAGTCAGGTTGAACTGTATTTGGTGGAAGGGGAGGTTCCTTGTCTGGAATCTCATCATTCTCGTCTCGCCAAGACCACCACAGTACAACTGGGGTAACAGTAAGAAGACGGCGCCATTCATCAGCTTTCTTGAGACTTTGGTTCTCGCCCAACTGTCAGATTTGAGGTCAGAATCAATTAATGAACAAGTGTGTGACCACGACAACGTACATTCTTCGGGAGCCGAGTAATATGACTGGGCCATCTTACTGCGTTGATAATCTCCTCAAACCTTCGTCTCGGAGAGTTGATGCCTCCAATACCAGAGAGCATGTATCCCCCGAATAAGACACGCATGAATAAGTGTGAGATGATACCTACAGAAAACAAAAGTTGTTAAGTTAGTGCAGAACATATAAAAGCTTACCCAAGAAGATGGCGTGCATGAAGTCGAGTACCGACTTTTTAGATGGTAGCCAGCCCGATATCAGATTGAGAATAGACCATCGAACTCCGAAATCCTTCAGGATTGCATCTTGACGTGCCTGGGTAGCGTCCCTTGAATAGAAACTTTGTCGGAGCATTTGATAATCGTCCTTGGGAGTCCAGGCTGCATAGCCGAGCTAAAGATTAGCAAGAAAGCAGCGAGAGGATGATACCTACAGTTATCATAGCCCTCTGGAGTATTGACTTTCACAATGTCGACATCACAGAATGCGCAAGGGTGAAAATCATGGCTGTGTCCCGCAGTTCCATTACACTTGTGTGACGCTGGCATGTCACAGTCAAGAATTGCGTTGTCCGCGAAGATATTTGCAGGCTCGTCTTTGCCATTGATATCCATTTTGACGCCTTGAAACAGATATTTGTTAGCATATATGCACATAGTATACAGCAGAAAATACCATTTTTCAGTTCCATTACTTCGCGAGACGAAGGCTCTAAGCAGTGGTTGATCTGCTGTACATTCGGCTCCTTGGGCCCAGGCATGATCGCGGCACATATTACATTGACTTGAAGGTACCGCTGATCTTGCGGAAGGTCGTTAATTGCGTAATAGATGGGCCCAGTTGAATGCGGCCGATTATTGAGGATGCCCATCCTGGATATGGTGCCGAAAATATGAGATAATGAGTCTTGCTATAATAAAACTCACCAATTGATGTTCAATATTAAATGGAGGCCGTAACAATGTTCCGTGATCTTCATAGCCATTGGTCTGTTATCTTGAGGGCAATCACGGATGGTTCCCAACTCTCCTATTTCGCGGATGGTGTTCATTTCGAGTTCATGCCAGAGTGTGCTGTCATGCATGTCAGTCATGACAAAGTCCTCATCGTCGTTACGTCGTGGTTGATCATGTCGGCTGTCCCGAATCGATTTCGCAAATCCTGGTCGCATAAACATTCGTCGAAGACTTCCAATGAGAGACACGTGTGGCATTATTTTCTTTGCGGTCCGAATGATCTTTCCTTTCGCATCCACGCGCTCGTCGTACAGTAACCCAGAGCAGTCTGGAACAGTGCAGGATGGAGACAGAAGCTCTCTTAGCTGGACCGGCGTATAATGCTTCCAGCACTCAGAGCATATTGCGTATTGCGTGATCCATTGATCGGGATCAATCCCAAGCCGACATTTGGCGCTCAGGAGATGGCGAACAGGTCGTGGATGCTCAGGTAAGACGCCCTCGACGAGCATACAGTTAAGTTGGTTGTTGAGGGACTCCGTTGCAGCCTGAACAGTGTGGTTTCCGAAGACATTGCCAACCACAGCATTAAGATATGTGAGATGAACACCAGGCCGCTCCTGGAATGCACGAGGTACAAGCGATGGTCGATCTTCTTGATCCTGGTCGGAACCGGGAATGCGCACATCCGGCAATACGACGGGACGGAAATTGAAGTCGTGGATCGGAGGCTGCGCTGCAACGTGTGCTCGTGCTGGGCCATGCTCTTCGTCTGCATCATGCACATAATCTGGAGGGTCAAAATTGAAGTGGTCATGCTGGTCTTTGTTAGTAGGTAAGTCTTGGTCCCTCGCATGTGGTGCTGCCTGCCCAGGCTCAGTTGAAATGCAGCGTGTGGCTTCATCCGCGTTGGACGTCAAAGTCTGCGGTACACGGGGCCATTTTTTCATATGTTTTGAAATGACCTGTCGTGTCTGATATGCGGATCCATCTGGATGTTGTGAACATCGTGCGCAGAAGCATTTGAAACACAGGTCCGACATAGCTCTCAGCGTCGGGAACGCCGACGTTAACGTTGCAGGACAGTGATGGTGTCGACAACGGGACTTTCGGGACTTAGTCATTTTCACAACTCATTGCAATTGGGCGCAACGTTGACGTCGATCGTGACGTCGATCGCGACTTGGTCATGTGCAATCGTACGTGATGAATATCATAAAGTTGCCTGTTGGAAAATGACGCAGTAACTTGACAAAGTCGTACAATACATGGAGAGATAATCCAGATCCAGGACAATGTGAGAATATCTGGAGGGAATCTGAAATTGTGCGAAATTACCCGAAAGTAATAGTTCGCGAGTTTATGCTGTGAAAAATGCCTAAACTATGGTCAATGTTTCCAAAAAATTTTGTACTGCGTATATTCCATGCGTCTGCGCTTCCCATGACCAAAATTTTCTTCGTCACCCTCAGTGGTGGAAGCTGCAAGCTCTTGATCACAACCTTCTGCCTTGTTGCAAACCAGCAGGTTGCTAGAATCATCAGTACCATAGCCTCGAGGGACTGACCCTCCTGATGTGATGTGAAGTAGAACCGCATCAACCGGAATATCACAAGGATCGAGCTCAACATCTGCAGCATTCGCAAATGGTGGCTCACAGAGTTAATCATCATGAGAGCTGACTTATTTCTTACCGAACATTGGAGGATCTGCATTGATAGTATGACAGTACATGCATACACAGAGAAGCCTGAAGTTTGACATGTCGCCAGATAGCTGAACATGAAGTGCCCCTTGAGGATCATCGAGAAAATGAGAGCCTGTTGCTGCAGGCACTGACAGCGGCTCAGCGCTCAGTCATGGCGGTGTCGAAGCTAAGACATGTTTGGTCACACCTGGATGTTGTCGAAGGTAAGTGCGTATCTCTACAGTACACTGCATCTAGATAGATGCGCAGGAAAATCACTGAGTCACAGATCCACTGGCACTTGACACTTGAACGTTCTGAACGACACTGTGGGAAGTAAAAACACTGAACATCAGCGTATAGAATACTGAAAGTCAATGTCCAAAATACTGACTTTCAGGGTTTTGTGTATTCTGCTCGCAGTCTTCGTCAGAACTAGAAGATAAGCTGTGCAAGAATTCAGTACCTAGAGCCCTGAAAGTGACATTTTTCAGTGTCTAAAACACTGAAACAAGATTGACGGCACCGTGCACTGAAATGGCACCGAGTAAAACAGTGACATTGTGATGTTCACGGTGCTGAAAAACAGTGTTTGAGATGTTGCAAATTAAGAGTCTGTAATACTGAAGATTTTCTATTCAGGACACTTCTCAGGACAACATCTATACTACAGCTACTGGTGATCCGGACGACCGAGCGACGGTGATGGAGTTACTTTAGGATCCTTGGTAGTCTGAGTGATTCGCAATGGACGGTGTAGAGTTCGTGATTATCCTATCAACTATGATTATTTTGTCACTCACGGTTCTGAATCACAGCGTTTTTTTTCTGATCGGCGCTATACCTCTTCGTTTTGATGTGTAGATGAAGTTGATGTCATTGATAGAGGGAATCCTGGCCCCTGTACCATGGAATATGTGAGCCGAGGAAGGAGACAGTGCCAGCACAGGAATGGAAGTTCGTTGAGGAGCCGAGAGCCCGAATAAAGAGGTTGTATTATTTACACTAAGCAGTGATGCATTCGCTATTGAGAGCAAGACAAAGAACCAGATGGCCTTACGTCCAAGATACAGCTGATGCTTGACATGCATCTGCAAAACGACTGAAATGAACACTTAACTTACGCGCGTTACGAACACTTACGAATGCTTATGACTTCAGTAGCGAACTCATGCGATTGGTGGAGATGCCTGAATGCCAATATTACTCACCACATCCAGCTGATAAGATATAAGCCAAGTTATCTTTCGTTGATAAGATGCGATGGGCTCAGAGATACGATACGATAGATGCGATAGATTCAAATACAATTGATCATGCTGCTGTCTACGCAAACTCGGTACTAAATGTATGGTAACTTTCTTTGTCCGCGAAGTTATTGAAAAAGAAACGCTCGTAGCGTGCTGCTCGAGCAGCAGATGGATAGACCGTCCGTCGATCCCTTCACGGGTCTCGTCCATTACAACAAATTCATCGAGATCCGCAAAATTCTCAATGGCCTCGAGGGAGAAGATAAACTTGCGTTAGAGACTTTCTTGTTGGACATACTCGACGTTGGGCCGTCGCAAATACGCAGTGTCGCCGGAGATGGTGATACCCTATAGCTAGTATGATTCTGTTTGATAATCTACTAGTACATAGATAACAATGATTTCGTTCGATAATCTTGATAATCGCGCAATCACGACATAAATTGCACTTACATCCTGGTCAGGGTCCAAATTAAACCAAAAATGCGTATTTACGAACACAAACCTGAGCTAAACCAAAACGGAACTGCTCAGAAGCAACTCAAAAGGTAGTTCGACCAACTCGAATTTTTAGATGTGGCACTTGTTACTAAGTTGTTCGGCTTGCGCACGGAACCACTTGAACTTCTATGGAAAGGATATGTAGGGGCCCCATCATGCATGATTCCCCATCAACACACTCAATTAAATCCGGCAACGTTCGGGACCGACAAGCCCTGAACTTTTTCGCTTCATAATTTGCGTCATTTGAAATGGCTCGTATCGATATATCAATGGTGCCCAGTCTTTTAGAATTGAGCAGCACTTATACCTCTTCGTTTTGACAGTCGTTGATGGCATTGACCGAGGGAATCCTGGCCCCTGTACCATAGAAGACGAGAGCCGAGCAAGGAGACAGTGCCAGCACCTTGCCAGCACCGGAATGGAAGTTCGTTGAGGCGCCACAAGCCCGAGTAAGGAGGTTGCATTATTCCATTAAGTAGTGATGCATTTGGCATTGAGAGCAAGACAAAGAATCAGATACGGCCTTACGTCGAAGATACAGCTGATGCTAGGCTTGACACGGCACTTGTGTAATCCAAAGTTTTGGTTGTTCGGCTTGCGCACGGAATCAACTCAATAAAATCCGGCAACCTTTGGGACCGGCAAGCCCCTCGAACCTTTTCGCTTCCCAGAAATTGCGTTATTTGAAATGGAAGTCACAAATCGACCCTACTGGCAGCGGGATTTGGGTCGTAAGCCCCCGATTCCACTATGTCTGGATATCATTCATATCCGAAATCAGTTCCGAGAATGTTGTGGTATAAAGACAGCTTGGGCCGAGATTTGTGATCGACTCAGCTTCAAGTTCAGGGAGCTTCCAGTATGATTTTAGCTACCGCTACTCTCCTGGGCCTTTCACTGCGTGTTGCTGCTTGCGCAGGCGATCACTTGCACACTCACCAGGCTCGTGAATATTTGGAAAGACGTGAATACCCGCAGGTTCCACTCACACCTCCATACCGCCCTCTTGTCTGGGGAGACTTGAACGTGATTCACACCACTGATACGCATGGCTGGCTTCTTGGGCACCAGAAGTTATCCTGGGCTGAACCATACTACAGGTCCGTGTTCAAAGCGAAACTACCTCGAGCCACCGTCACTCAACCGTTACCTTGCATGGATTGTAGTGGGGATCTTGGAGACTTTTCTAGCTTTGTGACTCATATGAAGCAAATTGCCATCGTTCGTCTATTAGTCTTAACTCGCGCATTCATTGCATATAATTCCTATTGCAGGATAAGGATGTCGACCTTCTTTTGATAGACTCAGGTGATCTACATGACGGTATGTGTAATCATTCACACTCTGAGATACAATTCGACTCGGGTCTTCCAGGTACTGGCCTTTCTGATGGCTATCCTCCCGGTGGTGTCGATGCATACGAGGTCCGTTCTGTTCATGGGTAATGTATAACCAATTCTGATGTGTCACACGTGCCGTTCATAGTCAAACAAGTTCCTTGAGCGTCTCCCTTACGATCTCATGACTATCGGAAAGTGGGTGTCAAGTTTGTAGTCCTCTCCTAATTTGTTTCCTCAATCACCCTTTCATAGCCATGAATTATATGTCTATGCGGACACGTATGATATGTGCGTTATTAGCATTCTGAACGAATCTTCATTTAACTGACACGACATTTGCTGATCTTTTTCCTTTGCCACGTTTTTTTTGTCTGATGATTTGGTGCAACCTGCTATTTCTGCCTCGTCTTTGCTGACCTTTTGGCACATTCCGCATTGTATAATAATGATTTTCTACTCCCCATTCAACTATCTTTGATATGCTTACATCAACACTACCGGCGATCCGCATCGTTCTTCAATACTCGTTCTACGGACGAACCCCCTGCGGACATCTTCGCAAATTCGGGAACGGCCACGAATACTCTGCAGGTATACAAACTTTGCCCCCCATCTTGCCGGACGGTACTTGACCTCTAACGTCAACATCACTGTTTTCAATTCGGCTGGTGAGCCTGAAAGTGTCCCAGTGGGCAGTAAGTTCGGATTCAAAATGATCGCTACTGCTACCAACGTTTATTCCTGCAGGCCGTTACGCCAAGTTCACCACAAGGAAGTGAGCGAATATGTTACATTTTAGGAGGGACTCTTACTCATTTGACAGGGCAGAGGCCGTCGTATCACTTCTCTTGGGGTCATATTCAATTTCACTCAGAACGATGTGAACACGACTGTGCAAACCGTCGAGAATATGGTCAAGGAGCAGTGGGTATGTTGTTCAAAGTGTTTGAGTGATTGAAACCTAGTATCCTGATCTCTATTTGCAGTTCATTGAAGCCATTGCGGAAGAACCTGACGTGTTCGTATTGATTGGGTAGGCCGATTCCATTGTTGCTGAAGGAAATAGTACATTGACGTGACCGCAGACACATGCCAGTTTCTAACGATAGCTGTAGGTTTATCGTGACGTTTATCAGACGATGATCTAACAAATTCATTTTCTAGGGCCTACTGTCTTCAACGCTGTGCGAGCTGTACACCCTCTGACGCCCATCCTAATATTTGGAGGTGGAGACCGATATTTCGATCGTTTCAATAACATTCTCACCGCATATTTAGGACACACCCACATTCGTGATTGTCAACAGTACGATGGTCGCTCTATGGCTCTCGAAAGCGGACGCTACATGGAGACAATCGGTATGTAGACTTCAAATATGAGCAAGGGGTACTGTCTGATATGATCTTCTAGGCTGGATGAGTACGTTGTTACAACAATAATATTCCTCAGACACCTGACACCAGAAAATTAGGTGCGGACCTCAATGCCGCCAAGGACAACCATGACGACATCACTTTCACAAGAAGATATCTTGACCAGAATCGTGTGACCTACCAGGTAATGTATCAAGCTCTCAGCTTCCCGCTGCTGGCCTGATCTTTCCCATGACTCCTACTTAGTACCACACCCAAACCTCAAATCAAACATTTGACACCGGTGACGGGCGATCTATCACTTATGGCCTGGAAGCACTTGCGGCCCGTTTTAACTTATCCTACCTGTACGGAACAGCTCACCAAGACTATACCTTGAACCAGTGGGTGCCCATTACGTAGTGATATTTCTCCATCCCCCAGCTCATTCACGCGCTAGGAACCCTTATCCTTCCAATGGATCTCTTCTATCTCTCTTCATTGAAGATGTAAGTGGTAAGTTTGCAGTGAATTGTTCAGACATTGACGCGCTTGTTAGGCTGCTCCATACGCACTCGCTATTAACAACACGCGCGGTTCCAATCCAAACATAATTATCATCAATTCGTCGGCATTACGCTTCGACCTCTTCAATGGAACATTCACCAGGAACGATCAGTTTGCAATTATGCAGTATAAGGATACATTCTTGTACATCGCCAATGTCCCATCTGGCATCGCAAACCAGGTGCTCTCCGCTATGAATAAGCCGACGGCGACGAAACGGAAACGAGATGAAACGGAAATTTTGAGTCGCGAAATCAATGACACTCCGGACAGTGCCTTGTTGGAGGAGATGAATGACCGTCCTGGAGTGGGTGGACAGGAGGCAGCATCAAGCAATTGGACATTCGGATATGTCACGAAAGATGTAAGGATTTCATACTGTGCTTGTTCTATGCTCATAGCAATTGCGCAGTCGTGCCCCGACACTGATCATGCAGACGATACACTGCACACGGCGTTACCCCACTACAAGGTTCCACACTACATTAGCTCGATCCCCCCTAACGTGGCAACCGACATTCCTATTGATGTTGTCTTCCTCGACCACCTTGGAAAGAAGATCATCGGCATCCTCAACAGCCTGCAGAAGGACAAGAACTACACGATGCATGATGTTTCATTGTATAGTCCAACGCTATCTAGCGACGTACTGGGTCTGTATGCTCAGGCCATGTGGAACTGAACGTATGGCCTATAGTTATACTGCGCTGTACCAATAGCCTTTTTACTCGGTCATTCTGAGGCGATAGTTGTTTCACGACTCAGTCGCAGTTCTCTGCTAGCATTCTTTTGTCCTCCTATAGGTACATACAATCATTAGATCTCTGTGCTGCATGTTAGTGGATGGACATCGCTGTGTGTCTCGACTCTTGGGCGATGTCAGGCGATCAACGCATTGGATAGATTTGATGAGAAAAATCGAACTGCAGTCATTGGCTAAGTGGTGCTCGCAATACATACATTTCAAGTCCCTCGCTCACTCCTAATCTCTCGCAGGAAACCCTTCTTGGCTCCAGGGCCTCGTGCCCTCGCTCATATACTCCTCAGTCAATCTCGCGGCCCAAAAGAAGAGTGATCCATCCAGCGCTTCTGCGCCCTCCAGTCCCGTATCCTTGAAGTAGCCCTTGGGCCGTGCGCCATAAAGTGAAGAGAAATGCGCAAAGGCGCGCTGAATCTTCAACATATGTTCGTTTGGATGTATTATCGCAGACTGAACGATGTCGAGGAATGGGTTAGCGACCTTGATCTCTGACGAAAGATGCGAGGTGGCGCTGAGGAAGCCTTGAATGTCCAGTCTAGGGAAGCCGCGTGTGATCCACCACCCAAGAGTCGATGCAAAATATCCGCGAAGCAAAAGGACTTGCGAGTCTTGCGGCAGGTAAGGCAGCAGGGATGGAAGAAAGAGACTTGAGGTGACGAGATGCATGCTGGAGCGCCCCAAGAATCACTTTTTTTTCGCAGATGCAGATTGACGCCACTTACAAGAAAAAGTCTGCTACTAAGCCTCTGTCTTTGTTCCATCCGCCGATACTGTAGATGATAGTACTCGTCCAAAAACATTCTTCCATCTTGCGTTCCATTTCTCCTGGCTGGGACGGGTCGATCGTCCATTGTTCAGCATAGCGCCATATAGTATCACCGTGCTCGGACATCAGGCCGTCGAAATCTCTATTAAAGTGCTTCTTGACTTCCTGCGGTGTGAACGTCGAATCTTGCATGATCTTGGCAAGAATGGAAAATGCATGGGTAGTTGGCGGTCGTTCAAGCTGAGAGGGCGCAGTAGATGTCTTTGTATTCAGGACGAGCGAGGCAAGCTGAGTTGTTGCTTCCTCCACTGCAGTTGTGCCGCTAGGCTCGAAAAGATATGATGGCAAGAACTGATACTCATGCACGCTGGTCAATGCAAGACCTTGAGATGTCTATCAGGGACCTGTTTACGATAATATATCACGTTTCTCACCTTCGACAACCATGCCTGGGATGCCAAATTCCGCGCCGTATCCTACATGGATGAAGGCGTGGAACAAAGCTCCCAGGAAGCGCGCAAACATCACTGGCTGGGCGGACGCGTCTCGTCCCTCTGCAAAGTTGTACTTCGTAGAGAAGATGTATTCCTCTAGCATGGCACTGACGCCCTTTTCCTCGATAACCTTGCTGAAGAAGTTTTTGTAGGCGGCATAAAAACTGATAAGAGATTGATTGAGCGGGGCTTTTGAAGCATCAAATCTAAACTCACTTCTCGACACCTAGATGTTCGATAAAGTTCTCTTCTGTGATAGCCTTCGGGAGGCTCGACGACTGGGCGCTGGTAGGCGCAGTCTTGCGTGTAGAACTGTTCGATCAGAGATCCACTGGCGCCCGTGCCATAGAGTGCCAGCGCACGATGAGGCACATGGCTTCATCGACGCTCGAATCAGCAACATAAGACACGGATTAATTAAGATATATGCGCACTTATGGAACCGATTGTAGTTGAAGAAAATGTGGTACTTCGTATGGTTATCCTTCAAGACAAATGCCAAAGCTGCAACTGCTTCTGAGGAAGCACCAGGATACCGCGGAGGGGAAAGTACATCCGGCGGGGAAGATGGGGAGGGGAACAGGACATCAAGTTCGCTGCAAGGATCAGCCTGTTGAACTGCAGCCATCTTTGAGCGGGTCTATCAGAATGCAGAAAAGGGACGTTTTGGTGCATGCATACTCGCGAAGATGCATTTATATCCTTGTCATATGGTTACAGGGTGCTGAGCTATGATGCTCGTGCATTTTGATGCGCCCAAACATAGTTCATGACACCAGATGTTGACAGCTGATGGAATGCCTTCACTACTCCAATGGGATCCGGATCACATACCAACGCCAAAAATCCTGTGTTAGGTACCTGGACCTTCTGCATGCGATCCGATCATATCGGAAAGTGATAAGACTGCAGTGCTTCCTTAGAGCTGAAGTCTAGCAGACGCGTCTCTTCAAAAGTTAGCAGCCTGTCCATCACGGGTATGGACCGTAGTGTTGCACTTAATGCCCTAGACCAAGCTTTGCAACTTCCGAGTGCACTATGAGTATATAACGCACCGCTTCTTCCTTCCTGGACATGCAACGCTAGACATGAGCAAGTTTAGATCTCTGTTGAAGGAAGAATATAACTAAGTGAAGGGTTGCAGATGAGGAAATAGTTAGGTGGCGACAGGTGCCGGAGGTAGCGTTGATGTGAAGTCTGGGATGAAACGCGGAGACCTAGTACAAAGGCAAAGTATTGCGTGTACAGTCCTTGGAGCATCAATGTCCTAAATTATAGATCCATCCGCCTGAGACATGCGCCACTTGGAGATGCTAGAGTGGCAGCTTGACATGGGAAACAGAGATGATACATGTGCGACCACGACATTGGTTATATTTGACTCAGAGGCGTACCCATCAGGCGTTACCAGTCAGATTCAACGACAGACCAAGAAGCACCGGCCGCACGATCGCGACGGACACAAGTTGAACCATGTGAGTCATTTTGAAAGCTGTGGAGACACACAACTTGCACAAGTTGTGCAGTCTCAGGTGCAAGGAGTTCAAATTACACTGTCGGCATAAATTTGTGAGAACGGGAAGTGCGCTGTCTGGAGTCAAGGTTTGGAGCGAACAACCTCGTATCTTGGGTGTGTATCAAGATGCTATAAAATAAGATCAAACTCGATACACGCACCTCTGCAGCAGTGCAGCAGCAAGACACGCACCATCCCTCCAGCAAGTCTACTTCAACACAATCAAGATCGACCAGAATGTCGAAAGAAGCAACGGGGCCCATTGATGTTCCGGTCGCGACACCCGCTCAAGTGTTTCAAGTTGAGTAAGTAGTATCGACATTGATTCCAACAGAATCACACACATGATTATTATGGCCTCCGGTATGTCTGGAGGACGGACTCGGGACAGATAATAGCCTTGAATGAAGCTTACATCGTCGATCTTCAGAAGCGTCGAGATACTCTAGCTCCCATCGGGAAGACTGTATCATCTGCTCCAAGGTATGAAGGTCCAGTTCCCTGTTTCATGGTCGAATCTGGGCTCGGATTTACTTACTCTAACCGCGCAATCCGCACACAAGTCAGTACGCCTGTACAGCATCATGCGTGAATAACCCTGACAGGAACTATGGTCGCAATCCAGAGCTGCGGCGATGCAGAAGGACATGATCACAATGGTTTTTACTTTGGAAAGAGATCAGAAACTTTACCTATAGCAATGCGTTGGTCCGCAAAACAGCATGCAGGGACTAGGTGGATGGCAATAAATTCGAATGGCATAGACAATTCGCAGTCTAGTTCGAAAAATATTTCGCTATGGGAGCTAAGAGAAGTTTGCCAGTTTGCCTTACCACCTTGATGCAACGTTGCAGCATCACGTGAAAAACCGGAAACGTCAAGAAATCATGGCCTGACAAGATGGCAGTATTGCAATGCATGATATTCTAGGACGACACACCTGTTGATTGCATCCGACGTGTTCCAGAATTCACCCCAGCCAAAAGTCGCAAGAGTCTACTGCCGCTCTCGCTCGTGAGAGTGACTGTATCTGCAGCCACGTCCGCCCGTCGAGGGTCTCTTGTAGATCTAAATTGCGATCTCCACGAAGCCATAGCAGACCTTCAAGAACTTTCAGTGGCTCTGGCGGCTCGACAATGAAGGCTAATGAGTGTTTCGAGTTCCGAGGGCAGGACTGTATAGCTAGACTCTGCTCTTCATTGCTTCAATCCCTCAGAATATCCAGTAGGGAGGTGCTCTTTTTGGCATATCTTGTGTCGTCAAGTGGAAAGATGAATAAACGAGTAGGAAGTTTTGGTGGTGTGATAGGTTATACATGGGGGAGGTTGTAGTTTGAGCTATTTCAACGTCGCTGTCCTCACCAGGCCTCTTGAAGGAGTTCCAGGGTATGCAAGGGTAGCATTGAATAACGAATAGGTGCAGGTGCACCCGTATACGTACTACTGCCGCCAAGGTTGGTACATTTAGCGAGGATATGATTGTGACTCAGTACTTGCGACTTGCTTGAGCATGAGCTGAAGTCAATCATGCCCAATGAGAAAGGCATATGCATGATATTCGTGGCAAACAGCGAAGAGCCTGACTGAGTTTGAAATTTCCCACAGGCGGCCACCTCAACGACATCACCTTCGGTGCTCCAGGACTTCAGGTTGGTACTTGAAGCTTCTGAAGCAGGAATAATCGGTGGGTGTGTTCATTTAGTAAATCACCTTCACTCACATCGCCACAAGCAAGATTTTTCAACCTTACCATATATTCATCAGCCGATGTCCAGACAGTCCAGCACAGACAACACGAAGTGGTACAAACCGTCACATGCTATGCGTCAGGCAGTTGTGCAGCGTTACACCATCTCAGGATCTCCTGTCAATGAGACAGACCCGAATTCGGTCCTCCACTAGAGGATCTTTGCGAAGTGTACACTTCCAAATGGCGCTTCTCGGATTGTCACGCTGGACATGATGCCCGGCCAGGACAGTAGAACTGGTGTCCTGGCTGTTACCGAATCTCCCGACGAGTCATCTCAAATAAGCATTGCTGATGTTCCTGAGGATGCTACTACTGATAGCACAATTGAATCTCTTTTGGATTTACTGGAGTCTAACGGCCGCAACCGTTTCTTATATGACAGCACTGGCTCTGGATGCCGGTTCTGGTGCTACACGGTCCTTAGTGACTTGGAGAGGAGAAGATTGGTTCCCGACGGTGCCATATCCAGGTTTGATGCATACGTCGCAGAACAAAGCCAAGAACGCCCCGCGCGTTTCCCACTACCGACCCGCGAAGGCAATTTTTACTAGTGCAAGCGGACGGCATTGTCGCCTCTCTGTTAGGGTGTACATTTACGGGTGACAAGTCTATGGCGCAGTCGGCGGTAGGCATAGGAAAGAGACGAACGGTTTATATTCCGTGGTGCAGTTGGAACATGATAGCCCGCGCAGTGGATCAACTGCGCAAGTAATACACGAAGTCCCAACAGCTTCAGACATTTGGCGGAGATATTCCTTGGGCCTGAAGGTGACATGTTCCTATACGCGCAAACTGTAGGAATCAATGTAACCACGCACCCTCGCATGTTTTTGTCCTTCCGATAAGATAAGGAGGCAAGACAGAAGCCCCTTCAAACACCACTGCCTTTCGAGCCATGAGGGGAGATGACGATCCCAAAACCGCTTGAATATGTGGTTCAGCTTGTCATTCCATGAATGTCCTCGCGAGAGATGGAATGCCCAGTTTTGGCATGCGTACTTGAGAGTGTCAGAAGTCGATCGATTCTGTTCCCGTGCTGCTTTTGCGAAATCTACAAAGACCTTCATAGCACGGATGATGTCCATGTCTGGGAGACAATAACCTTGTGGTAGTAGTAACGCAGGACTGTAATGATTTTGGTGCCTTAACGCAAGGAACACCGGAAACATCAAGAAATCCGGTAAGCTCTTGAACTGCAGGATAACTTGAAAAACTGGCAGTAAAGGCATTTCCGGGACGATCATTTCCTCGTTTATTGCTTCAAGCGTAATGGTGAATTCTTCAATTGTTAGCCAGACAGATGCCGCAAGAGTCGACTGCCAAGCATGACCATTGGGTGTCTGTAGCCAGTGTTGTCCGCTTTGGGTCTGCAGCCAGTCCCGCCCGCTCTCGGTTTGCAGCCAGCCTCGCCCGTGGTGTGTCTGCAGCCACTCTTGTCCTTTGCAGGTCTGCAGCCAGTCACCCCCACTCTCGGTCTGCAGCCACTGCTGCCCCCTCTTGGTCTGTAGCCAGCCTCGCCTGCTGTGTGTCTGCAACCACTCTTGTCCTTTGAAGGTCTGCAGCAAGACCTCCCCGATGTCAGCTTGCGGGCTCTCTTCTCGCCCTGTGTGGGTCTGCAGCCAGTCTTGTCCGCCGTTGCTACGCAGCCAATGTTGACCATCCTGAGTATCTAGCCAATGCTGGCCATCCTGAGTCTGCAACCAGTCCTTCCCCACCTGGGTCTGTAGAAAGTCGTTTGCCCACTTGTGCAACCAATCTTCCCTCTCAGTCCACAGCCACTCTTGCCCTTCTTGGGTATGGTGCAACCAGTCTTGTTCTAGGATCTGCAGCCACTCTTGCTCCTCGGTTAATGACCACTCTTGCTCCTGGGACTGCGGGGAGCCTTGCATATTCCGAGTATGCAACCAGTCGTGCCCGCTCTTGGTCTGCTGCCAGCATTCGCCCCCCAAGGTCTGCAGCCAATATTTCCCCATAAAGGTCTGCAGCCACTCCTTTCCCCACCTGGTCTCCAGCCAGTCCTCGCCTCCCTGGTTCCCCAACCAATCCTCACCCCACCTGGTCTCCAGCCAGGCCAATCCCCATTCTGTCTGCAGCCAGTCTTTCGCCTCCCGAGTCCGCAGCCAGTCATCTCCTTCTAAGGTCTGCAGCCAAGCAAGCCCGTCCCGGCTCATTGGCCAGGATTGTAACGCCGAACGTCGATATCCCTGAGTCCATAGCAGACCTCTCAGAACTTGTAGTGGCTCAGGTGGCTCGACAATGAAGGCCAACGAGCGCTTTAAGCTTGTTGGGTTGTGCGGTTGCATAGCTTGGCTCTGCTTGCTTAATTCTGAGAGTGCATCCTGGAAAGCCGTGCTTGATGGAATTTTTTTCATCATCAAGCGGAAAGAGGAATAAGCGAGTATGGAGTGGGGGTCTTTGTTATCCTGTACCTTGATGAAGCTGCAGTTTGAAGGGTCGGAAGCGTAGTCACGAATCGACGAGTGGTAGATGTTCACCGGGAGACTGCTATCGGCAGGAATATCAATGAGGGACCGTAGCTGCACTAGCACTATCTCTACATCTTTGCCCTCGCTAAAAACTAGAAGTTCTGAGATTTGTCGCATCGGAAGAGGGTCTGCAAGGGAGGCAACAATAGACAAGTGCAGGTATGCCCGCGCGGGGTCGGCGCATGTAGCGAGGATGCCGTTGTATAACTCGTACACCTCCAAGTTTCCTGGTAGCAGTTCGTTCGCGAACGTGAGCATGACCTGAAGTCGATCGCGGGGATCCTGGTATCCATCATCATCATCATCATTGATGAATTTCATCATCGTAGACGCCACAATGAAACGCCTGCCCGCGCGGCTCACCAGCTGTGCAAGTTCATCTGCCGTTGGCTGCGGAAAACCAGTATCACTCTCGAGCTCCATGAAGGAATGCTCCAAGAATATGCGTATGTCATTGTCAACATCTGCTGCGCCATCTAACGAGATCATCGCAGGAACTGTGCCCTCCGCGGAGATTCCAGCCGGTATATTGGATACCAGTGGATGCACCTCTAATTTTTGAATGACATTGCGGATATGGGGTTCCGAGCGACTCGTGAGCAGGATGTGGATCACGGGTAATTCTGGATCACGAAGTGCTCCGTCAAGTAGGGAAATGAGTTCTGCGAGCTCAGATTTGGATACACATTCATCAAGGGCATCGATAACGAACGTGGAAGGCAGACAGTTGCGCAGTCTAGATCGAAGCCTCCGCAGAGGTTTCAGAAAGAGTCCCTCCATCTGGTCATGAAGAGATTTTTTGGGATCTAGAAGAGCAGGGTTCTCGCGAATGGCTTTCTTCAAGTCCTCCTGCACGTTGGGAAAATTGCAGGCAAGCTGATAGGCAAGCGTCGCAAAAAAATACCCAGTCATGGAACAATTAGTGTGTTGGCGCGAGAAGAAGAACGTGCCCGCCAGCCGTGTCTCGATCTTCGTCTGCTCTATGACTTTCAGACTTCTCATCCTTTCAGCGACAGTGAACGCCACTGCAGACTTTCCGACGCCCGCCATGCCATGTAGCCAAATGAGTTGGCTCTCCTTCCGATTGTTTATTAATTGGTAAATGTCGTTGAGAATGGTCACTCGGGTCCCCTCCAAACACTTTGCATGTGGCCGGCGTTCAGGGGAGTCATATTCGGCGCCCTTGACAGCGACTTGACACAATCTCTCCCAAGCTCCTTCTGGTGATCGAAGATCACTAGGGACTGCGAATGAGGTCAGAAAGGGATCACAAATGATGGAGATACTGACATTGATCGTGACTCATTTACAGATTGCGTCACAAATTGAGATAGTCCTGAAGGCTGAAGGAAACACTAGAATTAGTTTGGTTGGAGTGTGGATTAGAAAATATGGGCTCGAGAGGGAAAACAGGACCGACGCCCCGAGCTCAAATTGTCGATTGTAATCTTTTGTAGCCTGGGTAAATGAACTTGTGAGTTTTCTCCTGTCAGTGAACCATTAATAGAATGACTTGCAGGGCGAGCGGGCGCTCGTCTGTTTTTGCCGCAATCTGCATTCGATTCTCGAGTCAATGTTATCATATTACTATATGGTACTTAATGCTTGTAGTAGCCGCGACTGACTGAGGCTGCGCCACTGCGGCAGTGCACACCACTGAGAGTTTGCGGGCAGAATAAAGTCACTACGAGGTTCATAGATAAAATTATATTATTATCATAAAGGTACTCACCTCGTATCATACGCACTATATTTATGAAGTCTGAGCGAAGGCATCAAGTTGCACACAAATAAGTGGTCGTACATACTGGTTCTGACATGAAAACCACGGCAAGCAAGCTACGAGAACAAGTTCCTACCTGATCAGTCAGCGGTCACGTGACTATGATCACAAAAAATTAAATTTGCTGCTCATCATCACCAACGATGAGCAACCTCATCTCCTGTGTATCATGGTAATCAATCCCCGTCCCACACAGCCCGCATATCTAACCAAATACCAGAGTAAAATGCGGTGTTTCAGCCCACCAGCCCTCCAAATACATCCTCGATGAGAAGGAGTTCGAGCGCGTCAGTGCACTCGCACGTATCGAGATCGAAGATGCCCAGATAGAGCTCGAGCGCGCGCATAATGCTGCCAATGGTATGGGCAAGGGCGCGGAAGGTGCTGAGGCGGACGATGCGGATGAGGATGGTGATGAAGATGCATGGGTCGAGTGCGTGATTTTGATTTTGCTCCTTGTGAAGTTTGCTGACGGCATTGTAAAGCGAGGAGGATGCACCGATGGAGGTGGATGGCGATGTACAGGCTGATGCGCCTGAAAAGGAGGATGATCTTGCACAGTATAACTTGTATAAATATGACGAGGACGATGTAAAAGAGGATGATATGTCTGTGGACACGGCCTATTCAGTGATACTGATGTTTTGCGGACATGGGTTCATTCAGCAATATTAAGGGACTTACATTTTATAGAGATAACCAGGACGACTCAAAGACGTGAGGTTGCTTTGTCTCTCTTATACTTGCATCTAACACTATACAGGATGCTGAAGATGACGAGCGTTCAGAACTCGAGATCCTCCCAACAGACAACCTCCTAGTCACCGCAAAAACTGAAGACGACGTCTCCCAGCTCGAGATCTATGTCTACGATGAATCCCAAGACAACCTCTACGTCCACCACGACCTCATGCTCCCCAACTTCCCCCTCTGCCTCGAATAGCTAGACTTCCCACCCAGGGCCATCCTCAGAAATGCAAAGCGACACCTCACCAAAATTTGGAAACAACATCACATTCGGTACGCTCGATCCTGAAATCAAAATATGGTCACTAGGCGTCATGGAAAGCATGTACCCCGATATGATCCTCGGCAGACCTGACAAAACAGCCGCACACGTACCCGTCCCAGCGGGCACAGGTAAAAAGAAGCGCAAAAAGACAAAACACTGTCCTTCGTCAGACACATACCACGTCGACGCTGTCCTCGGGCTCTCATGGAACCGCACCCATCGACACATGCTAGCGAGCGCGTCTGTGCACCGTACAGTGAAGCCATGGGATTTGTCTCGTCCGATCGTGGATGGGGAGGGTGTGATAAGGAGCTTTGGGGTGCACAAGGATAAGGTGCAGGCTGTGCAATGGAACGAGAAAGAACCAACGGTGCGTTTGTCTGGAAGTTACGATAGGACGGTTCGAGTGTTTGATTCTAGGGCGTCGGACACGGGTGTTGGGGCTGTGCTTGGTGCTGATGTCAAGGCTTTGCGATGGGATCCTTGGGAAACGCATGCATTCTATGTGAGTGTCGATCTTGATTCGTTGTCAGATGTTCTGATCATTGTTACTGGGCTTTTAGGCTCGTTAGAAAATGGCCTCGTACTCAACTTTGATGCTCGGGCGCTTCCTATGGATATGAAATATCCTTCGCCTGCACGGTTTACGCTCTCTGCTCATGATGGCGCTGTATCAGCTCTTGATGTCAGCCCATTGCTGCGGGGTTGTATATGCACGGGAGGGATGGACAAACTCGTCAAAGTGTGGAACGTAGACCAGACCACTGGGGGCAAGCCTGCTGTGAGCATGGTTGCGTCGAGAGATATGGAAGTGGTTAGTATTTCATTTGATTCTGTCATCGCAATCAAAATCATGTGCTGATTCGCGATTTTAGGGCGAAGTCTTTTCAGCAGTGTTTTCGCCAGACAATCCCCTCACGATCGCTGCAGCAGGCTCTAAAGCAAAACTACAGATATGGGACGTTGGCGCCAACTCTGGCACACGGAGAGCATTCGCTTCGAAGCTCAGCGAAGCCGGACGCGTTCTGAAGAAAAAGAAGGCAGAGGGTTAGTGGGCCTCGTCTGCTCGATGTTTTCGGATCACAGACCTTACAATATTGCCATTGCCAAGCTTCAAAAGCTCGCGCTTCCAGAGTACACTTGTATCATTTGCGCTTGTCAAAATATGCAGATTTACTCAGGAAGCGCTGTCTGGCCAGGAGATGATGCCCAGAGGACGCTCGTGCATGCCTGGCTTGAGGATGCGAGGACGATATTTAAGGAAGGTTCAGCTGCAGAGGCTTTTGAAGGTGCAGGTTATGAGCAACGAATTTGTGCTGAAGCGCGTTCCAGAGGTACGTGAAGTATCCGTTGTTCAACTTAATTTCTCGCCGTCGGCGTCGTGCTGCATTGACAATTCAGCTATATTCCGAGTCCGCATTCGCTCTCATAGCATTCTCCCCCCACTCCTAGCACATCCCACAATTATCAAGCACGCTGTTCAAGTGCCAGACTAGGCATTCTGCATTGCTCATAGCGATGCCCGGGAGGTACGACCCATCTTTTATCGCACATATATGATTCATGTAACTGTAACATCAACAGCATACTTCGGGTATGCCACAGGTATACTATCAGTGTGCTACAAGTATGCAGTGTTTCTCGGCTGCGAGGGTTGCAGTCAGGTTCTGTATGAGCTATGTCCACTGATCAACCCCACCAGATCGCCCAACCGATCCCACTCACTCCAATTGATCATCATGGTGCACCCGCCTCTCTTCGGCGCACAGCCTTTGCATCCTTATATTTGCACGAGAAGAGCACGTTCTTACTTAATCCAAGTTCCGTGATGGTGAGGAGATTTAGTTGCGGTGGCGTCTGAAGCTGCCGATATGGAAAGACAATTTTTTTTGTTGGCGGGTGATTTTTGGATGGGGTATGGGGTGCGGGTGGATGTAATGGAGAGAGAGGGCAAGGAGGGGTCTTGGGGTTTCAATTTGTCTTATACTCTCTTGCTCATGAGCATGTTGAGCCTCGAGCGCCAAATGAAGTTCCTGGTAATATCGCATAAGTCGGTAACAGCTGAAGTGACTCACGTGGCCGGCGAGTGAAGGACTTTAAAGTTCTATCTAGACGCGAGTTAGACAGCCCTTTGAAGCTTTATATGTAGATGTAGGAAGTCGTTCCTTCTAATGGATGCGAGCACGACCTCGGCACTTCATTTTGGAGTCTGGACCTGGAGACGATGCGCGGGGAACACTCGTGCATGTGTGACCGTAGTTTAACGTTCAGTTAAGTTCTGATGTGTCGAAGTTGTAAATGATCAGAAAAGTACGAAGGGCGCAACAAGTACCATGGGCGAGAACTACAAGTGCGGTAAAAAAGTAGACCAAGACACCACCTTGTATGCGTTAGAAGGAAGATTGCGTAAAGTGGTGAACATAAGTAAGAAGAGGATGATACGTGCTATGAGATACTCTGCAAGACCCATGCAGAGAAGCACTTTGTACCTGACCGAGCCCCTTTCTTCAGTTCCTGACCTAAACAGAACTAAGGCCACCACGAAACAAAGCAAGGGTGAGCAAGTTATGGTGATGGCACTCATGCGCCATAAGACCTGTTCTTGATATGTGGGAAAGACATAAAACCAAGCAGTACAGTGAATGCCGCCAAAGATGGCTCCCGCTGTAAACCCAGCGAACGTAAGAACATTGCTTTCCCAGGGTTGAAATTTGATGCCGCGGAGGTCATCAAATGTTGGAACATGTAGCCTTCGAGGGGACATGGCATCGATACCGATCATTTGCAAACATGAGTCAACGACCGACAGAACAATGATCTCCGAAGGCATCGGGAGATCATCTTCAGAGACACTAAGAGGGACATGATCAGCATTGGTAAAATTGATTAAGGCGCAAACGTGCCGAGGAATTATCTCTGGCTTAGACTCGGTCGACTTCCAGTAAACTGGATGAGGACATTGTACATCGAGAGGCTTGTTCCACCACACAGCATAAACAATGAAATTTAGAACGGCAAAAGCGAGTGTCGCCACTTCAATATGTGTGATTGCGAGGTGGCAAATGGCGCGGGAAAGGAGCTGGAGAATAAACCAAGTCCCCTGAAAGATGATCAATCCTTTTGATATAGCATTCCCTTTGCTCCGGTCGCTGATCTGCCTTGCTGTCAAGGCAGGGGCGTCGATAGATCCAGCACGTATGAGATCGAGAAGGTGGTCAGGCGACAGTGTCAGGTAGGGTTCCCCATCCACATAAAGCATGAAACCGCCCATCAGCGCAAAGAAGCTGTGAGTCTGAGTCCATGTGTAATCTACAGATGCACATGAGCGAAGTTTTAGATATGGTTTGAGAGAGCGCGAGATGACCTTACCTTCAGGTTGCTCTGAAAAATGACCCTTCAACCACTTCTTGAATGTCCCCGCAAGAGTATGGAACTGCAGAAGAAATACTGGTCCGGATGGTTCACCATCGACATGCGCGACGAGAGTCTGGTTGCCATCGTGTACTTGATAAGAAGGATAAGGAATGATGTTCGGATGCGTTCAAGAGCAGGACTCACTTTCAGACGGCTCTTGAAGACGACGAGCACTGAAGTGCCCCTTAAACTGTGCTGTAACATAACGAGCCCAGAGCCACTGGCGTATAGCCCATGCAACAAGGAGATCGGGACTGAGTAGTGCAAGTCCCATGATGCCAAACCGTCGCAATAAAATACGAACGGGTCTGTCCTTGGGACTTGGGATATTGGGGTGAGTGGAACTATATATGCATGCAAGGAGAGTCAGAATGCAGGTAGAGACAATGCTCCACAGGGTTCTATGGCCCACGGATGACACTCCTTCAGAACAATCACTGGTAGTAGTTAATTTGGTAGTAGGCGCGGCTTGGATCACTCGACTGAGGTAGAGAATGTAGAGCAGTGAGTGCATCGTTGATACTTTGGGGAGGGGGAGATTTTGACGTTGTATCTCAAATTCCAATATCAGTTTATGGCTCACTATTAGTATTGAATACCAAACGTCACCTCACGGGAGTACTTAATTGAGCCCTGATACTAGTGGGAACGTGTTTGCCTGGTGTCTGCAGTTTGGCGAGCGCGAGGAAAGCATTGAGTATTACTGCATAGATTTGAGGAGTAAAGACCTATAACATATCATATAGCCAACTTGAATGAACCAGACAGGCTGCCACTGGGGCCCATAGTACCCTACAGTGGGGCGGCCCAAGTGTCGGTTGGGAACTTGGTTGAGTACATCCTGGATGACGAGAAGAGTCTCAGGCTAGGCTTCGAATCCACCCAGCAAAGGTCTTATGAATTGAGCGGCTGCCGATCAACCGACATCATAATCTGCCTCGCACAACAAAGTTCAAACCTAAGCTCAGTTTAAAATTTAATTATGTAAGGGCCCGCTGATAGTACTTACTGTAGTATTTGCATTACACGACTCTCCAACCTGCCCAGCACCAGCGATGCACATCACATCTGACGTTCTCAGTTGATAATAAGTACGTATTCTACATCATCAATCTTCACAAAAATTGCATCTAGGTGGTTGCGCATGCCTCAAGCTGTTCTGGCGTTAGTGAGTTGGGTGGGCTTACTGTCAGTACACAAGGAACCCAACCCAACTCGCCAGCGCCAGCAATCCACTTGCCTCACCATTTTTGACAATGACACTGTCAGAACTTTCTTATTCAACAATTCCACTTCTCTCCCTTTGTTTACTCAAGTAGCACTCTCGTCATGCACAGAAATGGTCGCGCACGCTTATCATTATGAAGCTAGTGAGATGAAGCGTGTGTCAACACACAGAAACACAACCCCAATCGTCAGCCTTAACGAAGGCCCGACACGGACGTCCTCTCAAGTTACTCTTTGTTAACTCCAGGGTTGCTCCTGGGCGTCAGAGGTTAGCATGCCAGAAGAATTTGGACCGTCGACCAGGGTTAGCTTGTACACCGTGTATGTCTCGCTCTTCCGTCTCATTGCGCTTGCCTATCTGACTAGTCTTTCCTGTCAGAATGAATCAACAGCTACATGTGTTTACCTGCGGCAGACTGGAGGGGCTATGAACGACCTAACGGTATATTCGTATGAGTCGTGAAGAAGTTGGTCGACATGGGAAGCCCAGAACAACATCACGACAAAACAGTCCAGGCTGGTGCTGTCCGATTCGCACAAGCTGAGAACCCAACTGATGTCATTCACACAGAGCGTTCTAAGTACCAGTGCAAGTCACTCACCAGCGTTGTTGTCAAAATAATCTCTACCCGTATGGCTCTACATCTCGGAAGTTCGCCTTGGTACCCAACATCAGCGTGATGTTCTGCCCTCGTCGTACATCGGGCTTTGCAGCAGTGAACTTAGAGAGTGGGTCTCAGGTGACAGTACAATGATTCTCAATCTCACATCGCTCGTGATCCTTCGAATTCTGGGGATCAAGACGGCATTTTTTTTAAATCTTAGCGTCAGAAAGACATCCAAAGTTTGGAACATTTCGGGCCATCCTGATACACCACTCACAAGCACACAGCAAGACTGGCGGGTGGGGACTGGAAACGAGATTGACGCCCTAACACAGGAACTTCTCAGGGCTGTGAGAGGCTGTGAATCGAAAAGCAAGGAGACAAATAGCGCATCTTTCGAGGACGATAGCTTCGCTCGCGTTGTAGAATTATTCTCTCTGTATCATTGCTAGCCTCTTGGTGATGTCAGCTCTCAATTAAAATTCCATGCATAGATGAACTGACGATCAACTCTACAAGAGGCAAAGCGCTCTCGAGCTCATTGGAAATCTTCAGACAACTATCAACGTCAGGCAACACACGAGAGAGCTCACCGCACCATCAAGCGAATGCTTCACCCCTACTTGATTACTGGACGGTCTCGCTCGCAAAGACGCAACCATGGATTCTACATCGGCAAAGACAGCTACCACGATGGTTGTTTAGGAATCGAATCGGTGGGGATACTTCGCGGCGCGATTCTCCCTATGCGCGTCGGACAACACATCAAAATAATGTGTCCTATACGTTGCTTGCCTGCCATTGTACGGTTTGTACCAAGCTGATATACATACTACCTGATAACAGACGAGCTCCACTCTAGATGTCGATGACATCGAGCCTGCCGGACTGAGGTGAATCCCAATTTGCGTTGAGCAAATAAACCCTATCCTTATCGAGCCATATGTGCTGCAAATTGCGAACATCGAACTTGCTGTCCGATACGACGTCGACGTAAGGCAGAGATGTTGTAATTTTCATGTACGTTTGGATCGTAGATGGCTCTTTCACCACTCGCCCTAGACCCTGCCTGTTCAACACAGCTAGTGGGCTGAAGTCCATCATATGTACTTCGTACTCGGCAAGCGTGTCTGGCGTTGTGAATGCCTGCAAAACTCGATGTCCGCTAATGTGAACTTTGCATCCAATTAGGCGCGTGAAAAAACGAGTATTTGAAGGGCCCCAAAGGTTCCATGGTATTGGCGTTGCTGCAGCAATTTCGTCAAGGTTGAAGAAAATCCTCGTGGAAATGATGAGAACTGTATTAGGAAAGGATGAGGTAAAGCATAGTAGTCGATGGGTAGGATCTGAGGTGTACATCGTTTGTTGGGTATGCATCTGCAGCTGTGAGCTACTATGCTCAATATCATCCAACGGAAGGTGGCAACATAGGTTCGACACTGGAATGGGTAGCTGGAAACACACCAGAAATTGTGGGGTCTGGGACATATCCTCGATTGAATAAAGCTTCAAAGAGTCTGTGACAACAAGCAACCTATCGTTTCCGAGGAAACAAAATTCGATTGGGTCGTCATACATGAGGTGAGGTATTGTGTCGCTGAGGACGCTCTAAATTTAAAAGTCAACCATCAAGTAATTAAACTATTTTAGATCAAAGCTCACGTTCGATACCAATGAGTTTTGCCAGTCCCAAATCTGCAGTTGCCACTGCGCAGGCCTGGGGTAATTCCGATTCCTTCCATCCAACTCCAAGGTGCGCTGCAAAGCGATATGCCTTCCACAACCTTTGAGCTTCGCAAACGTTGTTTTAATGCGGTTTACGTTGTCGCATGGAGCCGGCCCCGATACAATCAGTGTCCGTCCAGCAGCTTTGGGGTGAATACTATCACCATCCAGGGCTCTAAGGTCAATAGAGACCATTTTTTCTGATTCGAGATGATCATACTCGTCAGCAACAGAATACACGATGGCGATCAGGTTTTGCACTGGGTCCATCAACACGTCCAAGGTGGTTGAGTGGGGCACTAAACACAACGTTCCTGGAGACCAGTGACGCTTGATTGTTCGTTGTGAGGGCTTTGGTAGTATTGGAATGATTGAGGCCTGGTCTCTATCCTTGTCCCACAAGCAGAGATGCCCATTAGTGACGAACTTTTTATTAGCGTACAAGATTTCTGGTAAGGCGATTGTTTTGAAAGAGTGAAGATCAAACTTGAACCATGCATGGGCCCTGTCCCTCAAGGTCTGTAGGCAGATGGAAGTAGGAGTGTGGTTGTCCGTGTTGGGGACAGGGAGCAACCGTTGGCCACCGAGTTCGATGATGTACTGAAGCCCGGAGGAGGATACGTAGATCTGGCGAAGGGCCTTGCATACCTACAAGAGGATCGTCAGCATGAAATGACATCTTGTACAATATTGAACAATAACATAATCATAGATTATGACTCACAGATGTACAACGAAGAATATCTCGGTAAGGAAGGAAGCTCAGAATGTAACACTGGAGTTCTCTAGCAAGAGACAGAAACCCTGTTTTGGTTTGCATTTGGTGGTCCACTCCCTTCACAAGGTGAGTCGGTAGTGAAGTGAGCAGGAAGCAAGCAGGAAGTCGCTGAGCGTCCCTGAGTAGCCAAGTCCAACTTGAACTTACATAAGCAGTACTGCCAGGCCGGCAAAGACAGCTGCCACGAAATCGATTCTGGCACCATCTATGACTTTGAGGGGTCATGGAAAGTTCATTCCATCCATATCCTACTTTCCAGACGGCCAGCGAATGATCAGCGGATCGGAGGACAGGACCACTCGGCAATGGGACCTGAAGGTGGGTAAGGAGCCTGGAATTGAGGAAGCGTGGGATGTTTTCGAGGAGGAAGTACGTTTGGTAGGGGTATCAAGGGATGGTCGATGGGTTGTTACTGGTGGCGGAGACGATAGTCCGGAGCTGAAAGTTTGTGAGGTTGAGACGGGAATTGTGAAAAGATTTCAAGGACACTCAGATCGCATCACCTGCATTGATATCTCTGCGGACAGCAGGCTGCTAGTGAGTGGGGCACATGCTTTTACACCGCGGATATGGGACCTGGGCACTGGCGGGCTCGTGGATGGTCCATTCAAGAGCGAAGATTGGGTGGGCGCAGTTCGATTCTCAACGGACTCCAAGAAGCTCGCAGTGAAGTCGAATGTTGGGCGGTGCCTTGAGCTTGAGGTCTGGGATGTCGATACGCAGATATTGGATATGCGCATGGGGCACTCCCATAGAGCAGGAGTCACGTATGCGCCAGTGTTTTGGACAAACGCAAACAAAAACATATTGGCTGCATTCAGCTTCACACACGACCACACCAAAACAATCCATGATCAGTTTGACACGTCGACGCTGGAGATCGTCGGAGCTCCCTTTGGGCACACCAAACTCATTTGTGGCCTAGCACTTTCATTCGATGGTGCTCTCCTTGCAAGTGCTGGTGAAGATGACACCATCAAGCTCTGGGCATGCGAGTCCCGCCAACTCCTCGCCACCTTCGACGTTCAAAACCATCGGATCCTTATACTCTCACCCGATTCGCGCAAACTAGCTTACACGACATACACCAAAGATGAATACAAGATCTGCATCTGCGATACTCTACCCGACGTCCTTGCTCAGGCCAGTGTATGCAAAGTTCCCAGTAGTTGTGAAATTACACAAACCTCTACACTGCTGATTCACCTTCTGGGACTCCTCTGCGCTCAAAGCGTCAATTTTCACGTGTGCATGATGCATGGTGGGGACCATATCGCAATGTGTTGGCAATGGAAGCACATTTGATCAAAGGTTGGTTTTATTATTTATACATACCCGCTGAGGACATGACTTGGTGCAGGATATATGCGTGCATCGCGGAACCTGTACTAGTTTGGCTGTACAAAGACGTCGAGAACCGCACGCATGCGGGTGAGCGACGCCGCATTATTGGCAGCACTCTAGTCTTTGCGACCCTATTGTCATTTTACAGGAACATATGAGAGTCCCCCTCCCTCTGTTGCAGCAGTTACAGTTCTGCCTCTCAGGTCCCAGGGTTTGTGCACCACCCTCATGGCACGGAGCCTCGTGCAGAAAGTCAGTTGTTCGTCGGCTTCGCACAATTTTTACCTTGGAATTCACGCCTTGTAACTCATTGCTAGACGTCAGGCATATGCGTGAATCGTTTGAGCAATTTTGCATGCATAGCGAATATGGAATCAGGATTCTGCACCACACAAAACTAATTATCCGGGAAACTATCTTGTGCTCTCCAGCACAAATACGGTTGTGAAAGTAAATGATGCGCAAAGGCTGAGTATAATGATTGAAGCCTTCATCGTGGAAAGAGGCTACGTGTGAACGAAGTAAAGAGTCGACAAATACAGAAAATTAGAACAACTTCGAGTGCTACTTAAGTAGTCCGCGTGCCCAAGCTTCCTCCCAATCAAAGGAAACACTGACCTGGATGGGAGAATGCCTCAACTTAACACGAACACCGACGGACACAATACGCCCCTCCCCACTCTCGGTGTAGGCATTTATGTCCTTGGGTTCCCAGTAGGCCGAGTGTGGAGGATCGATCAACGTCAAGAGTTCAACATCCACGTTCTCCTCGCTCAGGCTCGCCTTCGCAGCGGCCGTGAGCACGATTCGGGGGAGCGCCAGCGAGACTGTTCGAAGGCGTTTGAACAAATCCCATGGGACGCTTTTCATCCACTCAGGAAGG
This sequence comes from Suillus placidus, assembly GCA_016628565.1. Lineage (NCBI taxonomy): Eukaryota > Fungi > Basidiomycota > Agaricomycetes > Boletales > Suillaceae > Suillus > Suillus placidus. Next base: position 247,038 of record JABBWD010000035.1, read on the forward strand.
GGGTGTTTCCGATGTTCCAAGTCGTCGAAGCAGGGATCATAGGTAGGGAGTAGATGGGTTTCTGCTTTTGTGATGGAGAGGAAGGAGAGGCGTGAAATGGAGGCGAGGAATGCGGATCCCTCGGCAGTGCTTGTGAGAGGGCGCCATCGTTTGTATCCCCCCACTAGCGTCAAATTGTTGGTACGCCAAAGAGGATGTGTACGTTCGGGGTCGTTCATGTGGGAGTTCCATGCGGACTCGAGGCAGCCGTAAAGAATCCACAGACTTTCAAAGCCTAGTGCAAGGGAGGGCGTGGATAGCAGTACTGGTGCCAGTAGGCTGAAGAAGTCAAGCTTAGACGTGGTGGATAAGGCAAAGCTCCTACGCACGGGAGCTCGTAGGGGAGGTTCGCAGATTTGTCCAAACCAAATCCTGTCTACGCGACCAGCGTAATCGAAACGGAGGTCATTTTCTTGTAGAGCGAATGCGTGCTGCATGCGTAGAGCACGGAGGAAAGCTATGAGGTTGTTATATTCCGGGAGCAATATTGTGCGCAAAAGTTCAGGAAGGACGGTGCGTCTGACGATTTTGGAGACGCGGCATAGTGAGAGGGCGGATGCATATGGATTCTTCGGCTCATTGTCGCCAGTCTTGACGAAAGTAGGTGTTGCAGCGTGTGCAAAGATGAGAAGAACGAGCTCCGTCGGAAGATTTGCAAATGGAAATGGAGAAGTGGCTTGCATGATGGGACAGAAGGGTGTGATGCTGGTTAGATGATGCATAACTTTTCGTTGAGACGCACCTTATAAACCAATGATGATCCATATCATGTGGATTGTGGTCTGGGATAAAAAGGGCGTTGAACGCCAAGGTCTAGTCACTGCGGCGCACATTATCCACAGCAGAGATATGCCAGCGCATCTGAGGAAATGTAGTCCACGGATGTTTATTGTTCCATTTGGTTGCGCAATTGCAGTGCGCTGTGGCTCCGTGGAATTTGCTTACTATCAGTGTGCACGAGAAAGTTCAGGCTTTCGGTTGGTACAAAGTTGTGGCCGAAACAAGGCCGAAATAGGAAGGGCACCATGAAGATGAATTGCTTCCGTTAGACTTCGTTTGCCACTCAATGACATTATGAGACCTTGTACTCGGTGCAACGGGAACTTGAACGACCATAGATGACCGCAACTACGATGTCCTTCTGTTCAACTTCTCCATGAGGGAGGACATCCAGGAAATGGCCAGTCTGGGGCCAAAGTCTGGGGCTGCAGCTGACCCGTGCGGGGTTTAATGCGGAGTTTAAACTAGGTTCTGTCGGTACTGTGACCTACCCTCTGTGACCTTTGTGACCTCTTGCAGCTGATGATCTGATTGCACTGCGCTCGGGCCCATCAGCTATCTCCCTGCCCATCATGGATGTCGGCCAGCTGTTCACTGCAATCAAACAACACCCCATTCTCGCTTCCATCACCTACTTTGATTGGCTCCTTGTTCTTGGGCGGGTTTTTGAGTCGTGCACTACTCGACGCAATAGGGTCCGCTGGTACTCTTGGTGTTGGCACGGGCTTGAGGTTTATTATTAGCATCTGGTGGCTCTTTGTCCCCGGAAAGACGGCAAAGCGGTGACCGTCAAGTCATAACATTTGCTGTAAGCAAACATAGATGGGTTGTAGAACTGATACAAGTGTTGTTTTTTTTTATTCATTGATGAGGAACCCCTCTGATGCTTAGCGTCAATGGGAACTTGAATAGCATCAGTATGAGCAAACCTGCAGCTTCACGCCTTCCAGGTTTGTAATTTTTGTGGGAGATCAATGACAGTATTCACGACCGCAGAGTCACGGGGTTATGTCATCTCTGCATGCAATTGTACGAATATTGGGCACGCACATGGAATGAGCTTGTGAAGGTTCAAGAAGTACATGATGTGGTGATGTGATGCTGTTCACCCTCTTCCCAGAATGTGAGATCTAGATCAATCTAGGAGTATCACATCATATGGAAGACACATGTACCGCAGGGTCCTGCACCTCGAGGTCATGTGCATGAGGAATGAGAACTGCGCAGGCAGACAAGTATTCCGCATCGTCCTGCCCACACAGAACAACCTCATTGACCTCGCCCCAATCCAACCATGACGTGGAGCATCCCATATTGGACAGTGTCGTCGTCCTCAACTGCCAGACCCATCCTCACTACTGAGACCAATTGTCAAAATGCCACCCAAGCAGAGTACCGCATTGAATGGGAGGAAGTATCCCCCGTGTTAGTCGACTGTGATGCAGACATTGTTATCCTTGACAGCAGCAGAACACATGGTGACATGCAAGCATTGATGAGGCGAAGCAAGAGAACCGCCGTTTTGAGGAGCAGGTGCAGTCCCTGCTCAACCAGTCCATGACTGAGACAAGCAGCCTTCAGTCCAAGATCACGGAGCTGCGGCAGCGGAATAAAGAGGCTCTCGCTGAGTGTGAACGGATGAGGCAGGATGTCGGGCATAGCAGCCATCTATGGCAGGCACACTGACGACGGGAGGCATGACGGTGATGGGCGGCTTTGCGATACCAAAGCAAACACGTGATAGAATCTAATTTAACCTCCGCTCGGGTCAGCCACAACTTTGCCGAACGCCCCAGACTCTGGCCCCAGACTCCGCCCCAGACTTTGGCCCCAGACTGGCCAAATCTCTGACATTCTCCCATGAGGAATTGATGCTATACACTTCAACACAATCCATGGCACACGCGCAACTGCATCTCTGATGGAAACAGCATATTCCTTGGCCGCCATTCCGTGCTTTCACGTTGCAGCTATAGCTATTTTATCAAAGATCTTCATAGAGAAATCTACTCTGCATGACCGCAGAGCTCATGCACACGATCTTTGGTGCCAACAACAAGCCTGACAAAGGCAACTTGCAAGTATTTTGTCTATGATTTTGTTATTTATTCTGACCATACCTTAGCTCATTGTCGTCTTTCATCAAGAAATCGTTCATAAGGACCTCAAATCCTCTTCAGAGTGATTGAGAACACTCACACTTCCTCACAGTAAAGCAGACTAGATTGGCCACCAGGTTCTCGCTGTACTAACCCAAAACGCCTCATTCTGAATTCTCACCCTTCTCCTCCCCGTCCTCCCCGTTGCACCCACTGAACGCGACTTATGCATCATCAACGTCGTCAACCCTTTCTATGCAGCCGCCACACCTCTTACTCCCCAACCTCCAAGCCACTAAGAAGGCTGGCGCTCCCTTCAAATGGTCACTTTACCTGCCACCTCCAGCGTGTCCTACATGCACTCCCGTCAGTCAGGCAGATATCCAAGACAGACGACTCCATCATTCACGTCGTCAGCGACAATGTGTAAAAGTTCAACATCGTCGCCATATCCTGTCCCAGGCTCTCTAGATCAGATATCATTGCACAGCTATTAACGCAGCTTGAGGACAGGATGATTAACTCACATTTGGCAGCATTCTTGAGTTGAATACCTAGATACTGTCGATTCCTCAGGTATATGTTCCCCCAATCCCTGCAAGTCCTCTCACAAATCTACCACATAATCCGTGCTGCACATCCTTTTCTCCCAATGCCTTTCAAGAGCAATGCTCGCTAAGGGGCACTCTACCATGAGCATGCGGTTGTTAGCCTGCGGATACCGATTCCTGCGATGGCAGATGCTTCCGACATGCAGGTGGGTGAGTCGATTTGGTTGGTTAGTGACAATGATGATGACGATGGATAGACGCAGGCCGCTCGCATCGGTTCATTCCTTCCCGCGATTATGGGCAACACACTATCCCTCATCCGCCTAGCACTAACGGAGTTCCTCAACAACCTCCACACCTTCCAAACCAGCGCTCTCCAGGGCTCCCACTCCAAAACCCCAGCTGCTCATTCTGGTCCTACCCACCTCCCCCATCACTACTCCTCCCGACACATGCTGACCTTGTTGTTGTTAGCTCGGGTATCACTGGGACGTCGGTTGTGAGGGGGGTTTGGATAGTGCAAGTGCTGATGGGCATGATGTTAGAGTTGTTATGTTGGAAGTGAGAGATGCATGTTCTGGGGCGACTGGGAGGTAAGTCTCATATCAACTCTTTCATATAGCGGTGGACTAATATCTTTGGTAGAAAAGGCAGGCATATCTCATCATGATCAAGTGTGATCACGGACAAGTTGTCATTCAAAGAATTAAGGTTAGTGCATCTTGAGAAGCTACAGAACGTCACAGAGCAGGAAGGCATTCTCGCCATTGTACAGTTTGTACCAAGCTGATATACATACTACCTGATGACAGACAAGCTTCGCTCTAGATGTCGATGACATCGAGCCTGCCAGACTGTGGTGAATCCCAATTTGCGTTGAGCAAATAAACCCTATCCTTATCGAGCCATATGTGATGCAAATCGCGAACATCGAACTTGCTGTCCAATATGACCTTGACGTAAGGCAGAGATGATGTAATTTCCACCTTCTCGGTTTTGAGTGTGAAGAGGGTGTCTTTGATCATAGATGGCTCTTTCACCACTTGCCCTAGACCCTGCCTGTTCGACACAGCTAGTGGACTGAAGTCCATCATGTGTACTTTGTACTCGTCATGCGTGTCTGGCATTGTGAATGCCTGCAAAACTCGATTTCCGCTAATGTGAACTTTGCATTGAAATGGGGACCTGAAAACACGAGTATTTGAAGGGCCCCAAAGGTTCCATGGTATTGGCGTTGCTGCAGCAATTTCGTCAAGGTTGAAAAAAATTCTCGTGGAAATGATGTAAACTGTAGTAGGATAGGATGAGGTAAAGCATAGTAGTCGATGTGTAGGATCTGAGGTGTACATCGTTTGTTGGATTTGCATCTGCAGCTGTGAGCTACTATGCTCAATATCATCCAACGGAAGGTGGCAATGTACGTCCGACAGTGGAATGGGTAGCTGGAAACACGCCAGAAATTGTGGAGTCTGGGACATATCCTCGATTGAATAAAGTTTCAAAGAGTCTGTGACAACAAGCAGCCTATCGTTTCCGAGGAAACAAAATTCGATTAGGTCGTGATATGGGGAGGGTATTGTGTCGCTGAGGACGCTCTAAATTTTAAAAGTCAACTATCAAGTAATTAAACTATTTCAGATCAAAGCTCACATTCAATACTGTCGAGTTTTGCCAGTCCCAAATCTGCAGTTGCCATGCAGGCTTGGGGTAATTCCTTGATCCATCCACATCCAAGGTGCGCTGCAAAGCGATATGCCTTCCACAACTTTTGAGCCTCGCAAACATTGTTTCAATGCAGTAATTGTAGTTGCATGCAGCTGGCCCTGATACAATTAGTGTCCGATCAGCAGCTTTGGGGTGAATACTATCACCACCTAGGGCTCTAAGATCAATAGAGACCATTTTTTCTGATTGGAGATGATCACACTTGTCAGCAACAGAATACACGATGGCGATCAGGTTTTGCACTGGGTCCATCAACACGTCCAGGGTGGTTAAGTGGGGCACCAAACACAACGTTCCTGGAGACCAGTGACGCTTGATTGTTCATTGTGAGGGCTTTGGTAGTATTGGAATGATTGAGGCCTGGTCTCTATCCTTGTCCCACATGCAGAGATGCCCATTAGTGATGAACTTTTTATTAGCGTACAAGATTTCTGGTAAGGCGATTGTTTTGAAAGAGTAAAGATCAAACTTGAACCATGCATGGGCCCTGTCCCTCAAGGTCTGTAGGCGGATGGAAGTAGGAGTGTGGTTGTTCGTGTTGGGGACAGGGAGCAACTGTTGGCCACTGAGTTCGATGATGTATTGAAGCCCGGAGGAGGATATATAGATCTGGCAAAGGGCCTTGCATACCTACAAGAGGATCATCAGTATGAAATGACATCTTGTACAACAATAACATCAACACAAGAGTCATAGATTGTGACTCATGGATGTACAACAAAGAATATCTCGGTAAGGAAGGAAGCTCAGAATGTAACACTGAAGTTCTCTAGCAAGAGACAGAAACCCTGTTTTGGGTTGCATTTGGTGGTCCATTCCCTTCACAAGGTGAGTCGGGCAACGTGAGCGTCCGCCTGGGACCTGGGTAGCTCTAGCCAAGTTCCAACTTTGTCGGAAATTTCTAAAGGGGGCTTGGAAGGCTGCCATATTTGGACTGAATTATGATGCCTTCCAACGGCATTGCATCCGAGATTTAAGTCAGACCGAGTCTATTTCGAGCATCTGGCAAAGGCACCGACTTATTTTGGTGTCTCGCAAGATGCCGTACTGTGTTTCAACAGGCTGACAAAGTTCCAAGGGGCTTTTGAGGGGCTTGGAAGACTATATAGTTTTACATTAATAATCAGCGACGTCTCCTGTCAGGTGACTTGTATCAATATAATCAATCAGTGGCTGATTAGTTGCTCACATCACCCTTAGCTGCCACAGTCATCACACCTGCAATCACCTTCTTTGATAACATCAATCAAAATCTCTTGTTCATTTTGTATTTTGTTAGATAATGTCATCCGCACAAAGACGCGCCTATGTACGGTCAACATCTCAATTATCTGCCCAGGCTCAATGTAAGTTCTGTCAGGAATATTTTTCTCCTTGTGGCATCAAGTCACATGAGGGGAGCTGTTCACGGAAGCAGGAGAAGAAATGGCGGGACAAGGAGTTTGCTGATATTGCAGCTCAGGTAGTCGAGGCCCAAAAGAAAGGTACACATTCGTTTCAATAAATTCATTTAGTTCATTGCTTATTGATTTCAAATGTCACACATCAAATTTTATATTGATATCTCATGATCAGAACATCGAAAGGATCAATGACACCTCTGAAAGGGACTTAAAGTAGCTGCAACTACTACTGGACCTTCACAGCCGGCGGATGATCAGTATGTCGATTATGACATAGCGAATGTCAACGGTGCTGACGACAACACATTTGGTGACATGGAGGATGGCAGTGTTGGCGATGTTATGAGCATTGGGGGGATTCATGTCTACGTATGTATATTACTCTTGCACATTTTGTTTCTAAGCATGTTTTATTATTAGGATCGGGCTTGGACATGAGCATGTTGACAAGTAGGTCTGCGGCAGCAGCTGCAGTCCCTATTGCTCCTGATACGTTCAAAACTGAATATCACCCAAATAGCGGACGCGCCCCAGCCATCGAGACCTTCTCAGCCTTTGGACACTCTGTTGAGGCAGAGGCAAGTTCCATGCCCATCATCGATGATACACCATGGCAACCTTTTACGTGCCGTGCAGATTTCGAGTTCGCAGAACTTGCACACCAAGCGGCACTCAATAAGGACCAGACCAACAAGATGCTGCAGTTGATACTATGGCAGATTGTCGAGGGACAAACAAAGTTTACGTTCAGATCTCACTGAAGTGTCGAAAGCCTGGGATCGAGCAGCCACTCAGATGACACCTGTGAGATATTTTAAACCTCATTCTCTCTGTTATTGAGTATTCAGGTATAATTTGTACAGTTCGAGAAGCATGTCATCTCTGTCCCTTACAAGAAAGAGGAAATCGAATTCAATGTACATACATGGCCGCTGTGGGATTGGGCTATGGACTTATTGCAAGATCCGTTGTTGGCACTGCACTTCATTTGGGATGTGCAGCGTTTGTACAAGCATGATGGTGCTGATTTCACACAGTTTATTCACGAGCCTTGGACTGCAGATCGCTGGTGGCGAATTCAAGTATGCATTGTTATTATGTATTTGTTTTCTGTATTATGCTAATCAATATGTCATATCTGTACTTTATCTATTATTGTAGTCATCATTGCCGAACAATGGTGTCCCATTTGCCTTCATCCTCTATGCTGACAAAACACATCTTACTTCATCTGGGCATGTGAAGGCATATCCGGTGATAGCTCATTGTGCAAATCTTCCTGTTCACATAAGAAACAGTGATGGAATCAGAGGAGGTCGTGTGGTCGGCTGGCTACCAATTGTAGGTGTTTGAGCATCAATCACAGTATTAGGTACCCATAATAAGTTTTAATCCAACAGGTTCCTACAGATTCCAATGAAGATGGAAAGCTCAGCTACACAAATCTCAAATATGTTGTCTGGCACGAGGCATTCAAGAAGTTGTTAGAATCCATCATCCTGTACTCCAAAACAGATTTTGCGCACAGATGTTTTGACGCCATCATGAGATGGTTATACCCACTAATTCTACTTCTGTCCGCAGATTATGAAGCACAGTATGTATTCTCGAGGCTTGTATTACATCACGATATCTCACATTTTAACAGATGTGTGATGGCATTAATACGTGGGCTACATTCAAATTGTCCCTGCCCTGTCTGTTGTGTTCCCTCGACAAAACTTTCCGACCTCAGCACAGCATATCCTACTTGAACTGTCAAGGATGCAAAAGCTTTTTTAGAGCTGTATTTGAGGGACCATGTTGCTGGAGAAGAAGTGCTGAAGGCGCATGGTTTACGTCCTATTATGGTTCGTGTTTAATTGTGTTCATGACCTAACTTAATTGACTACCATCAGAATGCGCTCTGGGAAGTTGACAACTCCAATCCTCACGAGACACTTTCATTCAATCCCTTACATGTCAATGACCTTGGTAACTGGGGCAACCACCTTTTTGGGGAGCTCAAAGCCCACGTGAAGGCACTTGGTCGTGAGGCCAAGGCAAAAATCGATGAACTGTAATACATTTCATCATTACCTCGTGCATTATATCTCTTACAGAACTCTGCAGGTTTGATGCATTTCCACGATGGCGTGACTTGAACCATTTCAAGTCCGTCATGAAAATATCATTTAGCGATGGCAACAAACTCAGGGATATCGCTAAGGTACTCTATTCGCCGTTGTATATCAATAAACCTACTAACATTCTCTGGACTCTAGCAAATGCTGTATGCAGCACAAAATGTATTGAGGTGCAGTGAAGATCCTGTCGGCTATGCACTGTTGCAATCTATAGGTAGCTACCTGCAACTGACTATGTACATAGTGCTCGATGTCCATACCGAAGCGACACTTGCTGCTGGAGAAGCAGAGCTCTGAGTATTCGAAACATGCTTACATGTATCTATATACCATTTTCCTTTGACTTTTAGTTGCATCTAACATATTTTCAGGCATATATTGATATCCAGGGCGAAGATTTGACCAAGAACTGGAATTTTCCTAAGGTGCATGCTCTGACACATGCTTTCCCTGACATTCGTGCAAAAGGAGCGGCACGTAACTTCAGTACTCGACCGAACGAGAAACAACATGGACCATTGAAGCGAGCATACTTACGTCAAACAAACCATAAGGATGTTGCCAATCAGGTGCGCTGTCCCTTAATTCAAACTGCTTGTGATGCTAACATTAATATACAGGTCCTCAAGCTTGATCATATCAGTCTGGTCTCCGAATTAATCTGCAGTTGTATTTCCCACCTCGATGAAGATCGGCACAAACGCACAATGTCACAGAGACAACTTGAAGACGAGGATACACTTGACGATCAACCATATTCAGGCCATCTTCACATCGGCACTCCTCAAGTTCCTGTCAGTCTCGCTACATTGGAGGAAGCCAACACATCGAACCATGCATTTCAGGATTTCCGAAAGAAGTTTGCAAAGTTCCTCAACCATTTTGTTGTTTCAAACAACATTCCTTTGGCCGATGGTGTTACGTGGTTGCAGCCTACAGCTAACGACAAGGTTCTTTCATTCATCCGCATCATTCTGAATATCTGCTGATTATGGTTTATTATAGCTCCAAGAGCATCACTACCTCAAAGTGAATTACAAGTCTACTGTCGACTGGAAACTGACTACTGACTATCTCCAATGTAACCCGAACTTCCATGGGCGCGATCGTCGTGATTGTGCCTTGATCCGCACTCTAGACAAGGACAGGATTGACAAGAATATCTTCGTTCGGCTATTGTTCATGTTCAAGTTCACGGTCAGCAATCACACTTTCAAACTTGCATTAGTCCTACCCATGGATGCTCCCACTGGTTCAAGACGCAGTGTGGATCGTGATCTGGGGCTGACTCGCCTTCGGGCACGACCTCTAGCCTCCTTGGAATTCATTTCCCTGCAGTCTGTCATTCGCGGCGCCTTACTTGTGCCAGATGATGATCATGATGGTGATTTCTTCCTTGTCGATCTCATCGACACGGACATGTTCCTCTGTGCAAAAAGTTTGAGGTCCTTCTAAGGTAATAGATGCCTATTTTCAGATTCACTATTACGCTGGTATTATGGGCACCCAATGACGATGCTACACCTCATTAATTTAAAGTTATCATTCCTTGTACCACTTCCTCCAACTCTTTGTCCTTGTCCAGCCACCAACCTGCCGCAAGTCAATTGGGTCCTCCCAACCTACCACAAGTGAATCGGGCCATGTTCCAACCCTGCTGCAAGTCAATCAGAATGATGTCAAGGTATGTGATCCCTTATCTACAACTGTAGTAGTGATGTAGTAATAATCTCCGCCAGGCACCCGATCTTGAAATCGGTTCAAACAGCACCCTCACCTATTAAGTATCGATTACGTCGTGCCTCCTCCTGCCAGTGATATGACGTGTCTGGTCTAGACTTATGGAGGTAAGTAGGGTGTGTGTTTACATCAGACTTGATTACTTCTGACTATTATCAATGGACCATGTAGCCTTAGTACGTGTTTGTATAACTGTGTGAGAGCACAATTCAAAAAGGTGTTTGCGATGTAAGGTAAGCGTCAAAATCTATATAAACGTCTTATGGAAATTTTGAAACTCTCAGGCCAAGTTGCACCTCATCGCCTCTGAACCATGCCTCAATCACAGCGAAACCACGATTCAGACTTCGAAAGTGATTCACACGCCAATGAGGACTCGACGGATTCTGACTCCACTGACTCGGATGAAGATCTTGTGCAGGTACGTGCTGCTATTGCGCCTGCTAGAGATGGTGCGACTATCCAGGAAGTCCGTCAGGTGTGTCTTGTGATTGTGACCGGTGTCATTTCCCGCTACTCACATACATTCAGGCGCTTGAAATGGCACAGAACCTGCTACTGAATATGCATGGCAAATGTCGAGAACTATTGAAATGCAATGCCCTTCTTGAAGCTTCTACAGCCAAAGGATGATGGCAGAAAAACCTGACCGCCAAGGATCTTGCACTCTCTGCCAAAGAAGATACTATACAGGCTCATGGGCATAAATATTCTATGATGCACTGTCTATGGATTAATGCCGAGATTTTTCCTTTGCGTGTGCCTCCTAACATCAAACTCTTTGGCAGTGAGCGCTGGCTGTCGCCACAGTCAATAGAGGATGGCGTACAGGCTGAGTTATTCAAGTTCATCCCCGAAATTGATCTTGAGTTGATGGGCTATAAGAACTTCGCACCGCATGTAGGGAATCTCGGCTCAGTTAAATTAACTTGCAACTGATTCCAATTCTGACAGTTTGCAAAGGGTGTCAGTGGCATTCGCTCAGAGATGGTTTCAGACGTCAAGTCTTGCGCAGGTGCTATTTTTGGGTTGAATTCCGAATTTTTTGTTTGAGGCTACCCTCGCGATACCCAGCCAGAGTGCCGTGCTTTGCTTGTGAATCCCTATGGCAAATACACAAAGTTTGCTCCCGTACTCTTTCTTCATCCAGAGTGTCCCAACAAAGACGAATTTCTCAAAACAGCAAAGCTTGTTCGGGTGCATATGTTGTTCTATGTAAATGAGCGAAGTCTTGATCGCCTCTGTTATTAATCTTAGGTCTTAAAGATAGCGCTTTTCGGGAAATCCTCCCTCTCCACCACCTATGCTCCAGCTCCGAAGACTAAGGGTAAACTTTGGCAATTACAGAATACTACTCCGGATATGATTGCTGCAGCTGCTGTTGTTGTAAGTATTCATTTAGCATCATATCTCTGAGTGTGCGCTAATTATTACATTTGTCCCACTGGTAGGCAATATTTGTTCTTTCAGGCGACAAGGATTTGTATGCGAAGGGTGAAAAAAGCAATATAATGTACCATCAGTATCACAACTATTATCGCCAACGTCTATTGACCGGAGGTGCCTGGGCGCGAGACATCCTTAACTTTTTCAACAATGCCCTCTTTCCCAAAACCTCGTCCTCACATGTCGCTCCTGATGTGGCAGATACGGGCACCTCCCACAACAGTTGGGAAGAGGAACTTGAGCATGCTATGGAAGAGGGTGGTGATGGGCCTGCTTTTCAATTCGATCCTGTCATCATTGCACCTGTTGCTTGATCTTCCTCTGTTGTGCACCAGCCATCTGCCTCTGTTCCATGCCCATCGTCTACCTCGGTCGGACTACCAGCACCTACTCCTGTCACCACCCCTGACACACTGCCACCTGTTTCTGCGACAGCTCCCATCGTTTTGCGCTCGCCTGCTCCTACCATTGTAGCACCATCTAACTCAATTTCTTCGGCAATGCAAGATCTTACATTGGCAGGCAAGCCTGATGTGGTTGGTGCTATCCCTCCAAAGCCCAAACCAAAGCCAAGGCATATTAATAAAGCCAAGGCGGATGAAACAGGTGCTGAGGTCCGCAGGTCTGGCCGCAAGAAATGATGTCATTCTGATCACCGTATATATGCTGTTTGTCTCGATACTTTCTTCTGCACGTTCAGATATCTTCTTTACTATGATTCATATCTAAACTGTCCCTAGATACAGTAATCCCAGTGTCTTGCAAGAATGGCAAATTCTGGTAATCCAGGGCCTGTACAAGCAGTCAATTAAATGCATGCCGGGAATGCACCTGGGTGGGCAGCACGAGACGGAAAACCCAGGCAGGCATCACAGCCTACACCGGGCATGGTAAACCAACCCGCAGTTGCTGTAGGTCGAGAATCGCACCACATGCATTCTGGTGTCCTCGACTTACCACAGGTCTACTAGATGCAGGATTGCCGTAGTGAATTCTTGGTGTCAGCAGGACATGCCCGGTGACAGAGATTGGGTCAGGAGATACAGTAATCTCAGATTAAGTTAGAAAAGCAACCGGTGATTTTCCTGATGTATTCAATACCACGAGATTCATTAGTGTCTGTTGTCCTTCGACTGTTTAACTTTAACTTTGTCTTAACAATTCACCAGAGGCGAATGTACAAGAAAGCCAAGGCATCATTCTGGACTGCCGAGGAGATGGACCTCTCAAAAGACATCCATGACTGGACCAACCATCTTAACGACAATTTAATAAATTTTTCACCCATCCTCACCTTTATGTAATTCTTCGCTGCATCTTCTCATTGAACAGCACACCAATTTTGCTTGCTTGCTCTTTAGCCACCTCAAGTGTCGCCTGCACCCTGAGACTGTCGATTCAGAGTGTAATAACAAACATTACCCGTCAGGCCATTATGCCAGGCGATGACAAGGTGTGCTACGCAACAAACCCATTCAGCTTCATGGGCATGATCTTGCTACAGGGAAAGGCTAACTTCTTCGAAATGTGTGTCGGATCACTCAAAGGCGAATGTCAACCACACGAACGCTAAGACCAATCAGGTGGCAAGCAAGATTCTGACTTTGTGAGTTTGCTATATTTATGGTGCTACGACCTTGTCTAACAATGTTTCATCCAGCTCGGACGAGGACTTCCAGATGTGCCATTCTGTTCATTTACCCCATGCACTATACCACATGCCCACTATGTTCATTGGACTTATTTCTGCATCAGTTCATTCTAGATATGTTATCATTATTGACCCCTGTAATGTTTAGTGTTCTCAGTAGCAGATTTGCAATCTTGCTCGAAAATATGGGCTTTGACCTGCAGCCCCATCTTGCTCACATCAAGGCAGGTAGTGAACCTGCACCACATAACATAAGGTGAGTTCCATAGCAATAGACTGAAAATTCTCACATGTATGCCAGTCAAATGGCGGCAGCACTTGCATAGCCATGCTCATACACGGCGAGGTCATGGAACTTTGAATATAATCCAATTTTTGTCTCTGTGAGTCCAAGAAGGAGGACCTTAGCATATGCACTTTGTGCCTGCACGTCATAAGACAATGAACTCAGATGCATAGAGGTATCAGTGTCCCTTTCACATCAAATCGGCGAGAAGGAACATGTACTGTGGACATGTTTCACCATAGATTGGAAGCAACCTTGTTTGTGCGTCGCGGATATGCTTCGTGGCAGGCCCCCTGGATATGTGTATGAGCAGGATCAGCATATCCACGAGTTCAGCCAAACAAATGACACGGTTCTATTGCAATGTGAGCATGTCATTTCAAACAAAGCACAAAATAGGCTCACCATAGCCTCAGCCTCCATGATCAGAGGTCGAGATGTGCCATGGTGGTAAGGGTGCATCATGAGCTTCTGCTCCAGATGCTGCATCATCCAGTCGATAACATCGGCCACATTCTTGGTGTGCACCATTGTGGTGATACCAAGTTTCCGAGCGGAACACATGACATCGAGAATCTGGTAATCCAGAAGCCTCAATGGCTTGTATGTCATATACAGCTTCACACTTGTAATTCCGAACTTGTCAACCATCCGCGGGAATTCATCTTCGATGATTTGGGGTGTTGGATTGGTGATGGTGACGTGGAAAGCATAGTCACAGTAGGACTGGTCCTTGGCAAGCTCATGATAGTCCTCAATGACAGCAATGACACTCTCGTCCTTCCTCATTTGAGAAGCAAACATGATTATTGTTGTCATTCCTCCAGCTACCGTTGATTGTAATATCATATGATCAGTCAGAATCATTACTAAATTAGGTTAGAAGTAAATTTAACCAAATAGCTGAATAAGCAGCTACATTTCCAGTCATGCCAATGTATGTCGAGCATTTTACGCTGTTTTATGGTCACATGAATGCATCACATGACTTTCGGGTTCCGCCGGATTCCTGTTGGTCCAAACCTTGTTGTTGAAGTTTTTGTCCGCTTCATCGCTGGCGTTCTTGTTCTTGTTCGAGTCTCTCTCGACAACGATGGGTCGCTGCGTAAAAGCAACTTAACAAACAAATCGAATTTCTGGGGTCCGCTGTTGTGGTACAATCCACAAAACAACAAATCAAATCCATGAGGAGAACAGCTAAGTTAAGAACTAGAGAGACAGTGAGGCCAGTTTGTGCATGAGTTCTGATGATTGTGCTACAAATGTGCATGCGTGGATGGGTGAGGGTGCTACATGGTGACATGGAAGTGATGATTGCATGATGTGTGAGATGTGTTTTGAGCATGATGCAGATGCAGTGTGATTCTCAGCGTGAGGTGGAGGCTCGGACTTCTGGCCAGCCATTCTTGCTCGTTCGTCCAGTGATTTCCCC
The DNA here is from genome assembly GCA_016628565.1 of Suillus placidus. Taxonomy (NCBI): domain Eukaryota; kingdom Fungi; phylum Basidiomycota; class Agaricomycetes; order Boletales; family Suillaceae; genus Suillus; species Suillus placidus. The sequence goes on from JABBWD010000035.1 coordinate 262,316, forward strand.
GTGTCCCTCGCGTTGGCACTGGATTGCGTCAAAAAGTGGCTTGGCGCCATGGTTGGCTTCAGGGTACTCCTCCAGAAACACTCCCTCATCCCCATGCAGCCTGTCGAAAGGAGCAATGGGAATCACAACCAATCAGGCACCACTCTCGGAGCCACATCAGGAGCATGGAAGGTGACGCACCGGTAAAACTCCATAGCGATCACCTTGCGGATGTTCTGCTTCACGCCAGTGATTGTGTGCATGGGACCAGTATACCACTCCTCCAGCCAATCCTTAAGGGCCTTGCCTCCAATAGATGCTGCAGTGTCTTCCCACTGCTTCACAGCAGCACACCATGCCTCTAACCCACGTGGAAGATCTGGAATTCCGATGCCGGGAATGGGAATATTTTTTTTTGTGGCTGCAGTGTGCCGGTGGGTGCTGTGGGGACGTGCCTGGGGTATTGGGGGCTCGTGTGATGCCTCATGAGATGGTGTCAGCTGTAGGGACTGTGAAGGTGGTGGAGATGGCAATGGAGATGGCAAGGAAGGAATGGGAGTCAGGATCGAGAGCTGAGGAAATTGTGAAGATGGGCCCGGGGGTGATGGTGAGGAGGATGAGGATGCTGGTGGGGTGAGTGTCAGGTTGTCTAGGACCTCCTCAACTTTGCCAGACAGCCGGGTCAGCTCGTGATCGAATGACATCTTGAGTTCCCGCATTTCGGCTGCTGTCACAGATGCAGTTAAGATGTGGTCACCATTGAAACTCTTGTCACCCTCCCAAGGAATGGGGCACAATGCATCCCTGTGGTTCTTCTCGTACCGAGTGAGCTCATCCAGAAGGTACCGGATTAGTGTATCGACCTGTCGAAGATGCTGGTCAAACCAACTTTGCGCTGCACAATGAGCCACTCACACTTTTGCCTTCAGCCCATGCACCCCACCACTGAATGGTGGCGAGTGACCAGTGCTGCCCCAGAGGTGTGAACATGAATCGATACCTTGCACCACCTCGCCGGAAACAATGGGTGGTGTACCTGGCTGTCAGCCCCACCTCCTTACACATCCAAGTGAGCATCTTCATCACACTATCATAAGACAGCTCATCAGAGGGGTATACCACACTGTTTGCACCAACACGGGCAAAGATAAATTCATCGGGTTCCAATGGCCGTCGAAGAAGAACCTCCTCAAAGAACTTCACCCATGCTCGAAGATGGGTAAACATGCAGATCTCGGGTGTCTGGTGTTGAGGGTAGATTTCATAATTGTGGCCTCGATATCACAATTCATGTCAGTATTCACTGGCAGGAACATGAAGGTTATTGTACTACCTTCTAAGGCACCGTCGGTCTCGCCTTTTCGCTGCCAACCTTTGCAATTGAGCAGGCTCACTAAGTCATAAGGGATGTTGTATGGTGGGAGTCCCTGGCAGTGCCAAACCACGTCTTTACACCTGATTTTCATAAGCTCGAAATTCCTGTGAGGGATTGGGTGGCCAATATAATTAGTCTTTGCACTTTTGTACTGACAGACGCACTGTGTCCAAATCGTAAACCCCGTGGTTGCAAACGCACGGATCACAAGGTGCTTCTGAGCTGAAATCACCTCATCCATGTCAAGGGGCAACCCACTTTGAACTCGGGAGTAGATGAGGCTGATCAGCTCAGTCCGGGCACTGCTTGTAGGACCATGCCATAATCTTCCGCATATCCTCGATTGTCATGGCAGATGCATGGTTCCTATTGCCACCTTCTGCTCCCTCATTATTCTTCAGAACTTCCATCATGTCTTGCACTGCTGCAGACTGTGCCGGGTTTCCCGTGACTATGTCAGTAGCTGGATCGAAGTGGTAGGGCCCTCGGTAGGTCTCCCCTTGGCTGCATGGGCATCAAATGTCATGTTGTGAGGTCGGGAAACAGGTGACGAAAGCGAAATCACGCACACATTCATCCACAGATCATTGAAAGCCGAGAAGACTCCCCATGTTGTGCTCAGACTCCGTGCCTCCATCAAACCCTTCTGGACGAGAAAGAGCTCAAGCATGGAAGAGGAGTATTTGTTGGGAATGTCGTCAAATGCATGGCTATAAGCATCAATGTCAATAAGCTCGTCATCAGCCTGAGCACCATTGACAAGAGCAGTCTTCTTCTGCTCGACCACATCCGCAAGGAACCGGCGGCCCCGCACCAGATGTCCATCATACTGTGATCATGTGCCCTTGGCCTTCAATAATGTCCGTCGTGCTTCCTCTCACTGTGCAATAAGAGCTGATGCTGATGCAGTTGTTGACTTCCCCTTTGCTGACTTCTTTGCAGTGGATGGAATCTTCTTCGTAGTTCCCCGGCCCATGCTTTGAAACACAGTAGAGTCAGTCCAGCGTGATAAATAAAGAAACGAGTGTGAATGTGCATGCATGCGTGCAGCAGGAGGGCGTCAATGGTGGTCACGGTGGCAAAACAGCACTAAAGGGGTCAGCAGTCAAAACCAACTTCGCATTAAGGGGCCTGCTTCCATCTCCTCCCATCAACTTGTGATAATGAGCATGGTAAGAGATTTGCTAGACAAGTCCTCAAAAGCTTGCTAAACCCCATACGGCCATAGTCATTCGAAGAACATCTCACTAAAGCCCTGCTGCAGTCATCCAAAGACAGTTGTAGAGCACGCAGCACTAGCAGTTCTACCTCGGAGTTATCGGCCACTCATACCAGCATACTACACGGGGCTGACATTGACCATTTTGCCTAAATTGGCTTCGATGTATTGGTCGGAACCCTCGCAAACCAGCTTGGATTTCAGGGAGACATTGTCAAGACTGTTTACGGTCACCTCACTAGCTATGAGCAGACAGTGCAGGTTATGGAATCGATGCAGGAAGCAGCTGAGGAACGTGCTGTCACCGAGATTTTGAGCAAGAATGAGGAGAACAGTTATGAAGAGAGCAATTATGAGGAGAGCATGAAGGAGGAAAGCATGAAGGAGGAGAGCACGAAGGAGCATAAGGATGAAGAGAACAAGGATATCAAAGAGGAGTAGCAGTGTACTATGTTGGCAGGCTGAGCGCCAGTAAAGCAGGTCTAGGAACAATTGATACGATGTCAGAACTACCCCAGGTGTTCCACGCTTATTATAGCGCAGATCAATATGTTCGCCAGTATCTCTCACGACATAGCATGCACCAGGGTATGTAGTCGGGCCATTGCGCACCAGCTCTTGAAGGTATGCGATGTTATATGGTGTCACTATAATGACATTGTAAGCTGAAACACCCGAAGCAATTATGAACAACGCACCTCGCTCGGGACCAGCGCCAGTAGCCTTGTGCTAAGTGCAACATGGCCTTTGCGGGAGATCTTTGACAGTATGAACTTGATAGTGTTACCAACCAAGTTCGTGATGACTTGACAAACTCATAGCGAGTCGCCGATAAGTTGATCAGGAATGTCTGGGTCAACATCATATGTAAGATCCAGGTTGTTTTGAGACGCACGGACGACAAGGGTCTTTAGTATGCCGAAAACTGTTTGATGGAGGGAGTATGATAGTGTTGACCAGGCTTAGCATCTCTCCGCACACAGAGACACCAGTGATTTGCTGAGTCAAGTCTCCGCAGGCGACAGCAGTCTGATGAAAAACTCAACAGCAGGACTGGGTTGCGGCAAGCAAAACTTACGGCTGCGACAGCAATGGTTCGGACTTGTAAGGTCATCTTACATGCGCGTTTAATGTTGACTTCAAGTTTCTTGATGGTTTCATCGAGGGCAGCATCGTCATATACCATAAGAAACATCAGTGATCAACTTTACCATACCACCAAACTCTCCCATGTCCATATCGTGTCGAATGACCTCTTGTCCAGGGATTGGCGGTAAAGGTGGAGAGGGGCTGATGGTGCTCGGTGTATAGTTCATGCCCAGGATAACTTCAGGCGACCAATAGAAACGACTTTGGACTACACACGCCTGAGATCTTAAAGACCATAGTGAAAATGAACTCACTCTTCTCATGCTCTAAGCAGCTACTGCCGAAGTCTATGACCTTGACACTCTTCGCAGGGTGTCGTAACAAGACGTTCAGCGGCTGCGATACATCAAATATGATAGTTTGAGGTTGCGAGCTATGGAGTGAGTGTCAGTAAGTAAAGGCACATGTTAAAAATGTGGAAAGCTTGCCTCAGACTTGGATTGCCATGCGTCAAGACTGACAAGTCCGAGTCTAACAACCGGACGGTAGGCTTGGGCCTTGTCAAATATCAGGCCAGGCCCTAGGCCCTGGAAAGCCTGCCTGTGGGCCCGGCCTGGCCTGGCCTGGTGAGGGCTTGGCCTCAGGGCGTGAGGGCCTCACTGCATGAATCTGTTTCCAAGGCTGACGGTGAGATGAAGACGGCAAGTACTGTCAGGTCGTCTGCCTTGCATCAGCACAGAATCCATGTAGATAAGTAATACGTACGCACATAGTTGACGTGTCCGAACATGTCAGGGTCTTCTTTGCTTCCATTGATGAATTTGAATGTGGAGAGGACGTGGCCTGTAATCATGGCCCACAGTCACGATCACTGGATCTGATGGTTTGACTGGTTTAGGCGAGGTAGTGGTAGCTTGAGGAAGGAGAGTGATCGTCAAGGGGATGGGATGGGCGAGGCATGCTTACCATGGTACCATGCTCATTGAACAGTGATCATCAAGAGGACGGGATGGGCGAGGCGTGCTTACCATGGCACCATGCTCATCGAACTCAATGTCGTACTCAGAGGCATCGTATGTCGTGTAGAGGTAGTTCGTGTGCGCAACCTCAGACGGTGTAATCAGCCGCTTGTAGAGGTTTGCTGGATTCACTGAAGGAAGGTTAACTTTATATTGGCATCAAGGGTGCTTGAGCTGACCTTTTTGAACCCATACTGACTATAACTAGAGGTGGCGGAGGTGTAGGAGCTGTTGGATGTGGCGGGAGACGGCTAGATCTAGATAGTGCGGGACAAAGAGCAGTGCGACTGTGACAAATGCTCACGCTGCCTAACGAGCAGCACCCCTGGTCTGAATGTGAGGCGCATTGCATTTAATGAAAGGGTAAAACCTACACACCTCCTAGGAACATTCAGAGTAGCAGAGACAGTAGTTAGAATGTAAGGCTAGAATTAAAGCAGAATTTTGAGGCAAGGGAATCAGAAAATGTGATTTTTCGCCACGCTGCACGCCGCATTGTACAAGAAAAGAACGGTAAAGTTGTGGTAAAGTGCCTGCTGCGCTTTATTTTACCGTAAAATCTTGGGATTTTACAGGTGGCTGAGACCTTTGGCGGTGGAATTTTACATGGGCAGGATGGGTGGGCGCTCTCAATCATTTTCTCCAGACAATTAAGCAGATTCAACCATTTATATTGTACAGGTGCATGTATATACAGGTGTACATATATACAAAAAGGAGAAAACACAAAACAGGCCGTCTTTCTGTGTGTCTGCGCACGTCAAATCTCGACGGAATTGTCTTGCAACAGCACGAGATCGTTGGACACGACACCACAACACAAGAAGCCAGGCGAGCCAGGTCAGTGAGTGGTTTCGGTGCTTGCGAGCGGTCCTCTAGTAGAGTGCTGTGCGTCCTGCAATGCGAAGACGACGGAATGGGAGCTGCAGACCTGCGCGAACTGACGGATGCATCCTACTAGTACACGTGCCGGGTTCAACTACTGATTTGTCAGCGAGGTTACGTGCTTTGAGTTTTACGTGCCTGGTGGTAAAATCAGGCAATAAAACCAACTTTACTTCATCTCTTGGAATCCAACTACACCAACCACAATTTCTCTAAGTCCAATGGGAACCCATTAACAATCATCACTACAATGTTCAATGTCCCTGCAGCTCATCAACGTATTAACACGACGACGCCTCTAATAGACTGGACCATCCACCAACAAACAGCAGCAGCAGCGCAGTCTATTATGAAGGTACTGTTACTGTTATTATTTTCAAAATTTATCCCGCCGCTGACCTCCCATTGATCCACCCTCTCTCATTGCTGACACCAGTCTGCGAACAATATTAGCAACAACAGCAACCGCAACAGCAACCGCAACAGCAACCGCAACAGCAACCGCAACAGCAACCGCAACAGCAACCGCAACAGCAACAGCAACAGCAACTGCAACCACAACAGCAACCGCAACAGCAACAACAGCAACAACAACAACAACAGCTGCTGTAGCGCAGGTATGTTTATTTTTTTTTTGATTACTCTGCCTCTGACACTCCTACACCCTCTCATTACCATCACAGTCACTGCCAGTCTGCGTCGGTATGTGCCCTCCATTATGGTCCTGAGGTCACAGCACCCATTAATGGGCAATATTTTTGCTGCCCCTGGTAATTTGTCCGGCACCAGTGCACCCCATCATCATTGGATTCTCCTGGTGGCTCTACTGCTATGTCCGCCATATGATAAACAGAACCCAGGCACCATTGAGAGCCTGGATTGCGACTATCTCTCAATTATCTTGTATTTTATTAGTTGAACCACGCAATTCAATTATGATTTATTTCTATTGTTCGAATTTTACTGGTCAAATTGAAACTAGCGCTGCACGTCAAAATTCTCTTGAAATGAAAATAAATTATTGGAAGACACCTTAGCACTTGGAACTGTCTTTTAATGCCTCGTAAGGCATGACATCTTGGCATTTGAGCACTGCCTTGGAAGGCAGACACAAGACCAAATGGGTCACTGCCAACTGGCTTGTGGCAATTTTGGGTGTTCTTGCAAGTCAGTCATAATGCCGCCGGAAAATTGAGGCCTTTCAATCTATTTCAAGGCATGGCAACCCAAGATAGATATTTCCGACATTGAACTTACATAAGCAGTACTGCCAGGCTTGTTAGCTTCACACTAGTCGGCACCATCCAGCGAGTTTCTGGCATAGCATTGGATTTATCCATTGAATAATCTCAAGTTTGTTTTATGCTTCAATCGCAATCTTCATCCTCTCACTGTGCCCCGTGCCTCTGCGCCTTTTCTCCTGTGTGTGCTCGAGTTCTTTCTCTCACGGATTTTCTGGAGTACCGGGACTATTGATGCAGGTTTGACTCGGCGGTGGTGATTAGACAAAGGTGGGAGCAGGGGGAGCGCAGCAGGGTGTAAAATGGGGTTATCTTGGCTGTAGATGAATTATGCTTCCATGTCCTCTCAACTCAGAACTGGCCTTTCTGACGTTCAAAGCATGACGACCACCATTCTTATGCTAATCCCGAGTCCTGCGCGCTTGTCCGACTGTTTAGCACCAATGTCAACAATGTACAGCAACTTATACGAGCACCCACTCGTCCTTCAGCGCATCAGGTGAATACCACCATCACCTCAGAGTCACCTTCGCATACTTAGCATGCTCAATCACTCCACAGCTCTTTGCAGATGAACACACTTACTGGTCAGCCTGACGCCGCCAAATTTTCACAATTCTAGTACCCTGACCCAACAAGACTTTGATCCTTTGATTGACATGGCTGTATTTCGTTCCTCTAGATAACCATCACTTATATGATTTTTAACCACAGGGCTTGTCCAACCAGACTACTAGTATCTACGTCGTTCCATTTTCATCGTCAATGAGTTACTTGGATCCATGTTAGGATCACCATATCTTTTTCCCTCTATCTGAACATCGCGATCGCAAACAGTTACTAGCGAGTCTCGATCATCTGAAGGAATGTGAGAGAAGCTGTCCGAGGTCGCTGTCAAGGATGTTGGATGAGTGTGACTCCCGTGAACACCAGCCTGGACCCAAGCGGGCAGGCTTAGCTACGGACCGCCGTGAGTGCGCAAAACTGGCCAGTCTTACCTTGCCATTTAATCCAAAGGACAACAAGTACATTTATGTTTTTCCACGACTTAGAATCTGACATGCACACAAGTATCATAGGAACATCATCAATCTCGAAGAAAGCAGTCAGAGTTGTCTCTTCATTGTCGCACTCTCTCCGTATACCCTGTCCATTGCTTGATGATCTTACCCGTGTTGATGTTCTAGAATCTCACTGCGCCATCTGAACTCCCGCTTGCTACCGTTTTGCCATCCGGAGACAATGTTATAGCCTTCACACTTTCATCTTTGTACTCCCATTCCTCCCCGACCTGTGTGCTCCTCTCCAAGTCCCAGACTCAAAATGAGCCATCCCATCCATATGCGATCATCCGCTGTTCAGTGGGCAAGGCAATATGTGTTTAATGCTGATATCTTTCTGTAGGGTATTGTTGCCAAGTTCTTTGCAGGGGCTGGATGCCACATGATTTTCATTTCGAGATCCACTTGACGGGTGCGTGTGGAGTTGGCGTTTTCTTCCCAGAGCTGAGGAAGGGAGTCAAGCCAGAAGGAGGTTGCTGTTCAAGTCCCTTACGAGGTGCGCCTGTTGTGCTGTATCTTTGTGTTTTGCTCACAGCTTCGGTATGGCTATGCAGATCAGCCGCCCAAGTCTGAGTCTTGGTTTCTCATATGCGCAGTAAGTTCTTCATCTCCACTGACCTCTCAGCATTATGTTTCATAGTCTTGCTATCAACCAAGTTCCCTGTATGTCTTGACTGGTGCAATATGATTCTCGGTATCTATCCCCTGGGACTGCATTTCTGTTCGAGTGGATTGCATGACTCCGATTCTGGTCCCCAATGTCCTACATATGCTTTTAGTCATTGTCACTGCGCCAGCCAAATGGTAGTCCTGGCAGTCCTGTTCACACCTTCCTAGCCTTTCCTCTCATTTCCTGGCTATCTGCTAGCGCAGGGTCGCTCTTCAGAGGACATATATTATGTCCTGCTTCACATGGTAAGCCATTGTTGTATGAGACCACAAACTACGAATTTCCCTGCAGAAAACCCATGTTCTTGCTACAGCACCTTCCACCTCCACCTACCCTCACTCCGCATCTTCAAGTTTTGCCTGAGTCCGAAGACACGGAGCAAGGATAATGAAGCCTGACAGGACCGGGCTTGTGCTGGCGCGAGTAGACATGGGCCTTCCGTAGCTACCAGCTCAGCACAAGGCCGGCCCACGTAGAGCTTCGTCCTGCGGCACACGGTAAGTCAGTGGTTTTACTTCGGCAGTATGATATATAACATTTACCTTTGGAGAACCCTAGAGCATCGACGATATCCACCAGAAGTGACTGCATGTTCCAGGCCCCAGGAGGCTTGAGAGGACGGTCCTTGAGGATGCTTGGGATGTAACCATCTCATTACTTCCCCAAGGCCGATCATCCCTAAGTCCTCACTATGAGCCATGAATAGAACACGAGCGGTGTTGAGTGGTTGGAGGTGAGTGAGTTTACAACTTGTGCTGTTGGTGGCCCTTATATACCTATCACAGGTGCATCAGCGGGTTGGATTGTGCTACAGAGCACAGTGTAGCACTCTGTAATGAATTATTATGTTTCCCTGATGTGTGGGCATTGACCACGCCTGATCCACACCAGTGTGGGTGTACTGTTCTTTGATCATTGTTGGCTGCAAGGTTTCACTACGTCTCAGGGTGAGACATTTGCGCGACCATGTTGTGGCTAAAATACAATGGCGATGGTCTACATACTCGCAGCCCGGTAATTCGGCAGAGGTTTCACACCAATTTTTTCTTCACAAGATCGACAAGCTGGTGATGTTTGACTGGTCGGAAATCCCGCAAGTCTGCATCCATCACAAGATCTTGACTCTTTTTTCTTTGGCATTGACCATTGTGCGACGATGTCAAGGTCCCGAGCCATGTGTTCACTTACAATCTCAGGTGGAAATGGAAATGGTTCAAACTTCAATTAATCGCCAAGTGATGATGACACCAGAACATCAAGAGTCGACACCAAGCAACCTCAAAGCGCAGGAACGGAACCTGCCCCTTATGTGTAGTGAAGCAGAAGAAAGCGCTAGGTCACCCATGCATATGTGCGACGGAGACCTTATGAAGGTCATTGTAGGTTTGCGTACCCGTGTTCTACTTTGACTTATTGATTTGTCATATTTTCCTTGACTAGATGAGGCGATGAGAAATGGCGATGAGGAAGAAGAACGGCGAAGTTTATAATGACCATCGTCTGTGCTCGACAGACGCACATCTGATCTAGAGCAAAAATGAGTCCAGCATACGGCGTTTATTATAGTGATATTGTGTCGCGAGGTCGTTCCAGTGTAGATGCGACAGCGTCCCCAACGTTGACTAGCTGCAGTCTGAATAGGCACGCAACATAACCAGCCAACGCGCCATCCAGAAAGCAAGATTGCGTGGCACCAGCGACGACGGAAAGTGTAGAGGCAGTTGGAGTCGCAGGTGGCAGCTGTGAGGATGCTGAAAGTGCGTTGCGTTGCTCCACTGTGCTGTTGGGTAGTTTGAGTATTGGGAAGTCGAGACGAGCTAGTAGCCGGCTTCTTTCTCGCGCGATAGTTCCTCTGCGCGAGAGGGAATTAGCAATCAAGAAGAGACGAGATTCATGAGAAAAAGAAAAAACATGTACAGGCCTACGCGCTGTACACGGGATTTCAACTACTAGTGGCTCTCGCAATTGAATACCAGATACTAGGTTTCGAGTCCAGCTGAGAGGTCGGGATCGAGGTTGAGTGTCGCGCTCAATTGCCCCATGTGGCTTTAGAGTGATGGTGACTAGAGGACTGATAACAAATTGGTTCAATTCATTGTTGTATGATAGATGGTAACCGCGTACATCAATTCGACGTGGTACTTTTTCAAAAAACCCTGGGGGAATTTGGGGACTTGGGGCTGCAGCAATCAGCGGGGCTTTCGCTGTCGACGCGGTGTATAGCATCATCCTGGATGTAATTACTCAAAAGTGATGAATTTGTCAAGAAACACATCACATAAGTACATGTAGATCGAACACCGGTTTGCATCGACATCATTCCGATGCGACGCATGAACATCAGCGTGTGGAGAAGCTGCCTGAGAGGCCAATGTGAAGCAAAAGAAGTGGCAGCCTTACATTGTCAGACACTTTGATGATGGCGAAAACGTTCCATGTGTATATGTGGCTGTCGTTGCACCCATGGATGACAAGCAAGAGGTTCCATGTGATGTGCTTGCCGGATAAAAGCTGTGTTTACGTGGCTGTGTTGAATTTGATCATGACGGTCCGTGCGGCCCAGGACCATGCCACTCCTGTGAACAGGTCACTTCGTGAGCTTGACCACACCTCTCTACAATTTCGTCATTATCGAAGCCGCCCGTTTTGATATCCACGAGGCGAAGTCAATTAGGTTCTGACAGTTTTGCTCTACAACAGGCGTGGCGCTTGCGCAGGCCAAGAGAAGAACGAGATGTCGATCGTCCCTAGCAGAACATCCGCAACCTTGACAATATAACACGCGTTCTTTATTTTGTCCGGTAATCTACATAATGATACTGGAGGGGCCTGATGCCTGGGCGTCAGATAGCGCTCAAGGAAGGTTTGACAGCTCATCAATATCAATCCCTGCAAGACTCATGTCAATGATTCAAATTTGTCCCTGGGAGTTTGTCGCGTAGGAATGAAGCAAAGGTATTTAATGCAACCCACCGCACTGGGTCCAACAACGCAGTATGAGTCTATTGAAGATCCCTTCCTCATGGCTTCGGCCATTGGCATGCATATCTCGATGACTTCTCGCCCTCTCCCACCGTCATCCCAAGAGAAAGTGATGCCTTCGGCGTCCGAATCATTCGTTAGCCTGTTTCTAGATCTTCGGGGTCCAGAGTTTTTCAAGGTGTGTGTCTCCCATATATCCGAAGGTTTTGTCTGTATAGATTGGTGGACAATATAACAGATTAGCGCATGGGCAGCATCATCTGTTGAGATGGCCAATATCCTGGTCATGTATATAGCTCCCTCGCAGATTCCAGAGGGCGTTTTTGGCGCTAGCGTTGTGCGGCTTTTGCGCGCACTTCACACCACGCCAATCACTCCCATTTTCCTTGCTGGCAGTCTTTCTGTCATGGTCGGCGGCATGTTCAGGTGTTATTGCATGTCAACCTTGGGAAAGTTCTGGAGCTTCTCGCTCAGCGTCAGAAAAGAGCACATAATCGTGACAAGCGGGCCGTACTCTATCGTCCGTCACCCAAGCTACACTGGTTTCCTTCTCCAATACGTCGGGATTGTCATCACGCACGGGAGCCAAGGGTCGTGGATGAGACAGTCTGGAATTCTACAATTGCCTTACATTAAAGTGTTAGCAGTGATTGTCTTCTTCATGTTTACAGCAGGCGCTTTGGCTGCCATCAACCGATCTTCAGTGGAAGACAAGATGCTACAGCGTGCTCTGGGAGAAAATTGGGAGAGTTGGGCTAAGAAGGTAAAATATAGATTGCTTCCTGGGGTTTATTGATGACATACGTTCTGAGCGTATTTACTTGTTTGGTGGATTGTTGTTCTATCATATCGATCGTACTGTTGAGATCACAGCCGAGTCTCTACTAGGGAGCCAATCAATGACGTTAGCTTCTCTACATCCATGTCACATCGTCGAGGAACAATTCGACACGGGAAGTTCACGGGACGCCTAGGAGTCGGCGTCAGTACTATACGTGCCAGACCTGTGAGAGATACATACGACGTAATTCCGGAGGTCCACCGAGGTTCAAAATCGATATCTTTTCCGTTTGCGTCCGTGGCTTTCAAGAAATCGAAGACGGCGAGCATGGAAGCGATCGCAGACCATAGAGTCGCATCCGCAACGTAACGCCCCACGCATATGCGTCGGCCCCATCCCCAAATGGGAGTGACGTGGTCGTCATTCAGGTCGCCAGAGGATGTGAAGAATCGTTCGGGCTTGAATTCGAAAGGAGCGGGGTATTTAGTTGCGTCGTGTGTCATCGCCCTGTGAACGACAGTAATTGTGAGAGGGGAGAGCTTAAGTATCGTAATTGTTCGTACCAGATATTCGTCAAGATAGAGATTCCTGATTGAGACCATTTAAGGCAAGGAATTGTCACTTGGGCTCCCTACTCACCTTTCAGGATAAAGTATCCTTCATACACGTCGTCGCTCACAGCAGCGTGAGGTACGCCTAAGGGAGTGCTCATCAACGGATCGGGGATCATACACTCGCAACAAGCGCCTTACCGAGAGGTGCAATCGGATAGAACCTCATTGTTTCACGCAGGACAGCTTCAATGTATGGCATAGAAACGCGATCACCAAAGTCGGGCAGTCTGTCGGATCCTACAACACGGTCAATTTCGGCTTGAGCACGTTTCTGAACTTCTGGATTGAGAACCATCGCTTGTATAAAGACGAGGAGGACTGCATGCGTCTGTAGGGCAAGGTAATCGAAGGTTGATCCCAAGAAAAGTTATTTTGGGGCTCACAGTCTCGGAACCAGCTAACAGCAGTCAGTCAAGGTTGCACGAAAAGTATAAATGAAACTCACCCCCGAACGCAGTTGCACTGGATTCTTTAATCGCCAACTCAAACGATGCGTCGCCTTGAAATCGCGCGAACCCTTCGGAGACCATGGAAGGGGCAGACAACCCAGAGGACTAAACGCCTAAGCAGAGCGTCGCGCGCTTCAGAAGATATGTACTTACAATTCTGTCAAGTGCATATTCGAATGGTTTTTCAACCATATCCTTGAGCACGCTCTTCAGTTCCAAAGCATGACGCTTGAATGATGCCCCAGGGAACCAGGCGGGGATTAAGGTCACTGCGTTTGCGTTCTACTAAGGTATTCTCGCACAGTGAACATCACCTACAAGCAGGATAAGAATCAATGATAGCCGCCTTGTCTGGAGTCTCAGCATGAAGAATTCTATCCATTGCCCCCCGAATCATGGAAACGAGGGGATCATTGGGCTTCGTGTCGTAGTCATAAACAGCAGACATGACGATGGATGCCGAGTGCGTCTCCAGATGCAGTTCATATTTAACGGGGTCATGGAGAAGCCCGACCAAGAGTTGGTGCGCCTTGCGAAGCTGCATAGGTCTATAGATAACAGCGGCTTCAGGGCGAAAGGCTTGATGGTATATTCGTCTAAAATATGTGGTGCGTGAGCAACAGCAAGCAGTGTAGGTATACAACCCATGCTTACCTGTGCCTACGCCAAGCATCACCGTAGCTTCGCATAACCGTCCTAAATGTAATACCAAACCTTGAAGAGCTGCAGTATGAGTAAGTCTCAAAGCACGAAATCGCATTACTTGCAGTTCCATTGTAGCAAACCGAGGTCTGTCAGAATAATTGCTTGAGCGCTTCTCAAGAAGCGCTCGTGCTACTTCCTCGGAGTTCAAGATGATGACGTCCTGGTTGAGGATACGAGAGTATATAATGTCCCCTAATGCTCTGTCAGATATGGTAGGTGTCGAACAGGAGCAAAAGCAAAGGCAGACCATAGATATCACTCCATTCTTTGTATGTGATCCAAGGAAAGTCGGTGTTCATGCGATGCAAGTTGCCAATGATAGGCAGGGGATTTGGACCTGGAGGTAATGGGAGTTGTTTTCGCTTTTTCTTCTGGGTAAAACTTGTCGTTACACCGATTATCGTCAGGAAAGCCACGACCAAAGCTCCGTGCGCTAAGTCCATGGTGAAGTTCCAGGGAAACGTGAGAGAAGGTCAAGTATGATCACCTCTGGATTTTTATCAGTTACAGTTCGGATCTCACTTCTACTAGTATTGACGGCGCCCCCGTCAAGCACCATCTAAATGCGTTACATGTCATGAGACTTGGTGGAGCAAAGTTCCGGGTTAACAATCTGCAAGAACGACGGAAGGTCCGAAGGCAGCTGGTGACCGAAACTAGTATGGAGGTCGGCAGACTTATTAGCACACAAATATTGTAACCACCCCATGACTGTGTCTGTTATTAACGTGTACGCTGGTGGAATGTACGCTAACACGATCTGGGTGTGGTTGGACTGGGCTGAGTGTAGCTCGCCGAGACCGGTGGCCATGGTGTAAACAAAGATGTGAAATACGAACATGGACATCTACCCATGCGCGACTCCTACATAGCCGTGACGCGTATGCCAGTTCTGGTGTCACACGGTCCTCGGTAGCAATAGGGAAGAGACACCCGTCATAACGGAACGTTCGGGTCCTCGAGGCTCGAGTCTTTTCTCCTAGTACACTGTCCTTTGATTTGTGCCGTATCTTCAGTGTTCACCAGATATCAATTATGCATTATCAACTAGGATATATCTGTCTGATGAAAACTGAAGGGCCGAGTCACCGCATCAATTCCATTATTCCATAGTGGTGCGAACCTCATGATAAGTATGATAACCCGTTTTATAATTGGTGATCCAAGCAGTGACTGGATGGCATATTTAGTACGAACACCTTCATCGTTCATCCAACAAGCTCGCCGCTCCCTCACCCACCCCATAACTGTATGCCCATAATCTCCAATGATCCTAGTTGGTGGCCACTCATCAATGCGACTCGTATTGGCAGCTATTTTATGGGTCTGTGGAGAGCCATCGAATGATGATGTTTGTGTCTCGATCTGATGTTGTCTATGGTTATGCAGTTGCTGCTTTTGCTGGGGTGATGTATGATTGGGGTGAGCAACATAGTATTACACAACCATGCTGATATTCTCATGGTAATTCTAGCTCTGACACTCGCACAAGAGGTAGGTATATGTCATGAATGGAGCGGCCATCTAGCTGAGGTTGGTCTTATAGATTGAGCTGGTCTGGGTGAGCACAGTCCCACACTAGAAGAGCAATGATCGATTCGCGACAGAGGCAACGTTGGTCCCTCATGACCTTTCTGTATCTCAGTGTACGTAGCTTGTGTTAGAAGTGTGGTCGGAAAGTTATGCTGACTTGAAAGTGTCATAGGTGCGCTATCTTGGAATATTATATGCCGTGTATGTTGAGAAACTCAGCAACTGGCCTTGTTCTAATGAACCATCTCTCACAATCAGCATCAGCATACTGTGTATGTCTCCTCATATTCATTGTGTTTATTTATTTCTTCTGACCGGCGGCATGCAGTCAGTGTTCCAACAATCTCGGTGACAGATACAGTGAGTCTTCTGCACCGATGCCTGCTATTGCCCTCCAATTGACCGCGGCACTCTGTAGGGGTGAGTGTGACTCGTGATCGGCTTCTCGGTTTGCTTTAATGACCACCCCAGATGTGAGACCGTTTGGAGTGTATGATCCACCTGAGGCTGATCTCTAACTGGATTCGTCAGGCCGGATTCTGTACATCGCACAGGATTTGACGAATGTTGTGGTATTTCCGTTACTTTGCGGTGAGTGGCTTTGCGGTTGCAAGACCTCAGTGATGTCGATTTCACTGAAATATCTTGCCAGTCATCATGATCGCTCGACTACATGCCATGTATCAAGGATCCCGAAAGATGTTAATATTTCTCATTGTCATCTTCCTGGCTGACAACATTTTCAACGGAGTGGTCACCGCAATAGGATTGAAGCATACTTCAATGGGTACGCTTACTTGCGGATCAAAAATATGCGCGAGGCTCATTGATGAATACCAGAGGCGCTCATTCTCTCCGGCACCTATCAGTGCATGATTAACTATGCGGACGGTATCCCACTTCTGAATTCCATTACTTGGATACTCGCCATTGTGTGGGAGGTCCTTGCAATGTGTCTCGCAGTTTGGATCGCTGTAAAACACTTCCGTGAACTGCGACGACATTCTGCTGGAGGGATTATCGAGGACTGCTTCGCGGTGTTGATGAAATTTCATGTTATCTACTTTGCGAGGTGAGCCAATAATGTGATTGCAGTTTTATTTTTCCGCTGAGTTTCTGCACGTGCTAGTTTTGTTGCTGTTTCTTGCTTCCAGATTGGTCTTTTGTCTCCAACGCTCTCAACGGTATACCGATCTATTGCTGACCTCTGCGAACATGGTTCATCATTTCTATAGGACCAATTTTCCCTGGGAACTGAGATTTATCTTGGCTTTCTTCAAATTTTCACGCTCGTCCAGATATTTGTGCTGGGACCACGGCTGATCCTTGGTATTCGAGAATTTAACGCTAGGGTCATGACCGACTCTGACGCAGCAAGCACCATGACTTCAATCGCTTTTCAGGAGCGTGTGCACATGTCAACTAGCAGCAGTGTGTAACGAGAAATGTTCGGTGTGAATCACACTTGTTGGACACTGCAGAGAGCGGGAAATTTTCTTCTATGTATTCCAAGTTTAAATTTCGTTGTGGTACTATTGCACGCTACAATGTAGATTTGATTGTATTCCAATACATATCCCTACACAACAAAAACGCAAGTTAACAATGATATAGATCAGATCCAGATCAAATACAAAATGTAACTGTAGATACATGAGTGCGATGTTTCTAAGAAAGCACACCTCAAGCTATACAAGTCCTCCACCACCCATCCTAACAGTATCCAAAACCGCCCTCACCAACTCGTTCCATGACTGTCTCACAATAGAATCCCCACGTGCTTCTAATAACCTCCTCCGTGCCTGGTCCATGGGTGTTTCTACGTGCCGCCGGCTCCGGATGATCGAAAACAGGAGGGATTAGGAAGAACAAGATAGATAGAGATGCTATTTTGTTAGCAGTGAAAGAATGGCTGAAATAAGGCTGGATGAGTATTGAAGAGGTTGGGGGCTGTGCAGTGGCGAGGTTGCGATTAACTGGGAGGTTGCAGGCAATGAAGGAGGCTAGTGCTTGGACTTCCTCGGGGGGTGCTTTTGTCGTGGCAGTGACGGGGGGATCTAGTTACATTGGCATCTGAAACTGCTGATATAGAAGATGCGGATTGTTGGCGGGCGACATTTGGATAGGGGATTACCGGGGCTGCAGTACGAGTGGATGTGGTGGAGAGAGACGAGGATGAAGAGGCGGAGGATAGAGAGCGAGGTGGTGGTGTTGGTGTAATGGAAGGAGTCTCAGGTTTTGGCATCTGTCACCTTGTACTCTCCTACACTTGAGCATGTAAAGCCTTGAGCACCAAAAAGAGTTCCTGACAATACCATGGTGCAGAGTACCCGACACGCACCAACCACAGCAAGCATTTTCCGTGCTACACACTGATGCTGGTTGACGCATACAAGCGCTCTTGAAAAGCAATTGAAGTCAGGCAGGGACCTCCTTCGGACTTAGCCACGAGCTTCGCGTGATATTCACGAACGTCAAGGATCAGGCGTGGTCCAAGCACACACATCACCGTGACTATGAAAGTTTGAGACAAACCAAAATAAATCTGGCGTCCCAGGACAATTGAGTCCTGTAGTAATGATGAGCTATAGTTGCATGCAGAAGTCGGTGACAAATTGGCATACCAATGTGGCCGTTAGATACGCATAAGGGAGGATGAAGCAAGAAACGGCAACAAAGCTAAAAGTGCAGAACTTCAGCGGAAAAGGAGAATTGCACTCGCATCATAAGCTCACCTCGCAAAGTAAACCACGTGAGTTTTTATTAACACCGCGAAACAGTCCCCGACATTAAGCCATCCTGTCAATGGTCGCTGCAGCTCACGGAGGTGTTTGACAGCAATCCGGACTGCGAGGCATAGTGCGAGGATCTCCCATACCGTGGGAAGAATCCAAGTCATGAAAGCTAAAATTAGATCATCAGGGCCTCCCTGAAAGTCAGAAGCGCACTGGGCGTTGCCAGAGAGAATGAACACCTCTGGTATTTAAAATGAGCCTCACGCATTCAAATCCGTCATCCACCAGAATCAAAGCTTACCCGATGAAACACGAGTCGTAACCATTGTGGCGACCACTCCGTTGGCGATGTTGACAGCCAGGAATATGACAATGAGAAATATCAGAACTTTTCTGGATTGCTGATGCATGGCATATAACCGAACGATCATGACGACTTGCGCGATGTGTCAGTCCAGTCAAGGTAATGCAGGCGCGTGGCTCACTGCCCAATATTGCAGTCAAGACGACATTCATCCAATTCAGTGCATCGAACATCATACGGCCTGAAAAATAAGTAACGTTGGTTAACAGCCTCGGATGATGACAGACTTTAAACAAACTCACAGCTATAGCAATCATTACATTAAACCAGGAAGTTCGATAACTCACTCACCCCTGCAGGGGAATACAATTAATTGGATATGAACGACAGGCAGCGGTGCAGAATACTCACTGAATCTGTCACCGAATTTGTCGGAAGATATACTTTATGCGGTCGATCAGAGGAAACAAATGCAGTGTATATGAATAGACATACACTGAGTGCTGATGCTGAGTATGAGAGACAGCTGATTAACATAACATCAATTGCTTAGCCATCCAAACATACATAGCATGCAGTATACCAGCATAGCGGACCTAGAATAATGTCAAGTCAGTACAACATCTCAACCACGCTTGTAACACGAGATACATGCGCTGATATACAGAATAGTCATGAGCGACCAACGTTGCCTCTGCCGCGTATTAATTGCATTTTCGTGTGTTTCTGATGCGAGACTCTGCTCACCCAGACCAGTTCGACCTATAAACACATTGTTAGCGAGATGGTTGCTCCGGTAATGATACCAACCCACCTCTCTTCCGAACGTCAATACTGGAACACGCCATAAGTATACCAGTGATACTTAAATACTATCTTGCACACCCCAATCATATATCAACCCAAAAGAGAAGGCAGCTGCGGAACCGCGAGGCCAGATCATCGCATCGACATGCATCATACAACTGATTCTCCACGAACCAACAACATAACTGGTCATTTGTGTCGAAAGCATGAACGGCCACCAAGCGGAATCATTTGATACTAGGGTCATGCTGTTAGAGGATGAATGCGAACCTGGTGACAGGTGGCGTTTGTCCATGCTAAGTATCCCACTATGCAGCGCTTTACTGTCGAAACAAGAGCTATAGGGATGCACTAACCGAACACGCCGGGGGGCATAACAGCTTGTTCAAGGTTACTCAACATGGTCGCATTCTGTTGGCATGAAATAGAAAAGTCGGAAATGAAAAGTAGCGGAGGTCCAAATGGAGCGAACGGATAACTCGCCTGAGGCTGTCCCCGGGCCATGCTGCTAACAACCCCTCAGAGCCCACCTCTCCCTCCTGCTCCTCGCCGCCCTCAGCACCTGTCACCTTTTGCGCACATCGTTGCTCTCTGCCGCGGCCATCAGGCTATAACGATAA
Source organism: Suillus placidus (assembly GCA_016628565.1). NCBI lineage: Eukaryota > Fungi > Basidiomycota > Agaricomycetes > Boletales > Suillaceae > Suillus > Suillus placidus. The sequence goes on from JABBWD010000035.1 coordinate 282,384, forward strand.
TGTCACAAATATGCGTCAAATATAGTCAGCGCAGTGTGGCTCTGATGAAAACCAATGCGAAACGCGCAGCACCAGATCTATTAGTATCATGCACATGATGCATAGATGCCTCATCAATTTGTACAGCCAGATACATCCTGATTGATGTTCTGCACGTGCCTGTATAAGTGCATGACCAAGCAGGATTCAGGAAGCTCGTCTTAGTGGAAGGCTATGAATGAAGGAAAAGGCTTGAAGATCAACAAAGGTTATGGGAGCAGTGCAATGGCATGGGATCAGTGCGATGGGATAGGTGCACAGAAGAACGCACATGCTGTATAGCAAAAATAGCAAAGCACGCATACGGTATCCCATTACGCTGTGGAAACAGCGGCTTGTAAACGCAACGCCTAATACGTACGCGTGATCCTTACGGCAGTAAAGCTCCCGTGAAACGCAACTTTAATCCAGTGGGCGGGCGGGACACTTATGGCAGCTCCAGCACTGCGGACATATGGAGCGACCGACGATTGAAATGATAGGAACAAGACTTACCTTTTTCTGTTCTGGTAGCATAGAAAGCAAAGCTATGTACGTGACGCTAGAGATCTAGTCTTCATATCTCAGAACGGGATGGCGCATATATAAACAGACGACTGTGATCGCAAGCCCCGGGCAAAAATATTGTAAGGCATAATCTCGAGCGTGTACGCAAAGTCGCAGAAAAAAAGCTCTATAATCATGAGTGGCATGGTAGTGGTTCGAGCTCGATCGTCAGTTGTTTTCGCACCAGTGTATAAGTTAAAAGTTCTGGACATACCATAGGCAGCTGGGTTGGTGCCAGCTATAATGCAAGATATGAATTAAAATCTCGGACCAGAGATCTACATCATATGTTGAATACGAGATAAATAGCAAGTTAGTATGTCTCAATGTCCGACAGCATCCAATCCAAGCCTCAGTACACTCGTGCCTTTCTCTCTCTATCCTGTGGCGTGCGTCATGCGCTTCCGGACGACGAAGTTCCTCCTTGTTCCTCCCAGATAGCTAGGCTACCACCATTCCACTTTAAGGCCGAAATGAGCACAACGGGGACAATATCCATACCCCGTTCCTGTTTTGATCGATTGAAAGGAAATATATAGGAAACATACGAACCCATATCTAGCCGAGCAGTCTGCAAATCAGGTAGGGAGACATCATGTCGTACCAGAGGTGGCGAAGGAGAAGGTGTAACCCATCATGATTCCCAAAGTGCACAACGTCGACAAAATGACCTGGAAACCCAATAAAACAATGCGCCGCTTTTCTCTGCCTGATCGCTCCAATCAGCCAACTTCGAACATACATAAAACTCTGCAGCATTTGAGCATTCTTAGTACATACAATTATCATGAACGGCAATCGTGAATTTATCTGGCAAACGCAACGGCACATTCTTCAGACCGAGATTCGAATTGCGATCGCGAAGCAGAACTCGAGATTTGCACTGCTCCATGACTGTCCTGAAGTCTAGGGTATGGTGACATTCTGGCCAAAGACATGGCGGCTTCACCAGTCCGCTCCATGATACCCCGGCGGACTTTAATGCCATCAAACAATGCAGCGGTTTCTTCAAGAGTGCAAGCTGGAAAACAAATAAGTCCACGAGAGCTCGAGGAGGCGAAGAGATGACAATCACCTCTGGTCTCGACGATATACATCATCACGAATAGGAGTTCCAAGACAAGCCATCCGCAGTAAAAGAGATACTGTACGAAAAATGGTCGATCGATAACATGAATGAGATCTGACCACTTACGTATTTCCATCCTATGGTGTTCAGTGCTACAGGATTGACGAGCGAGTTAAAAGCATTGGTTGAATAGATAGCAATATTCTGTACGCGACGTTAGGCAGCATCCAGAGACAGAACGAAAGCGACCGACCATAATTGCAAACCCTTTGGCACGAATATTATAAGGCAGAATCTCGAGCGTGTACAACACAAGCATCGACGTATACGCAAAGTCGTAGAAAAAAAAGTATATAAAAATGAGCGGCACGGTGGCTGTTCAAGCTTGATCATTAGCTTGCACCAGCGTGTATGCAAGGTGTTGAACATGCCTCTCGCAGCTACCACATTCCCAGACTGGCTAAAAAGAGCGGTTGTGACCGTCCACATAGAGAAGGCTGGACAGATGATAAGCCTTCGATTCAGCGTCACAGAACAGTACTGACATATCAGCATGCCAATGTTTGAAATCAAGAAAACTTTTCTCCTCCCCAATTTGTCCACCATCATCATGCCCACCAGCGCACTAGCTAAATTGAAAATCTGAACGCGTGAAATACGCATCAATTTTAAGTTCGGCTGCTGAGAAACCATGGATGAACCTGCAGACCGCCGTTAATGGCTGCTTTCGTTCTAGTCTCGGTGATCCCGCTATTGAAACGTCTGTCAGGCTCTGCACCATCCGACGATCTTGAAAACGTACACCCTATTCAAGACTATGTTGATATAATACGACACCAGACCGTTGCCGCTGAGACGAGCATCTGCATCAATGCCAGTCATCAAACTAGAGAGAAACTGATCAAACCTCCACTGCGAGAATACCGCGATCCATATGATGGTAAACATGCGCTGTCTGTTGCCCGGAGTCGAGAAGCATCTCAGGTAGGATTTTCCAGAGGTGAACTGTCGTTCGAGGTTCAAAGAATGTCGGATTTGAGCCATCTCGAAGGTTACAAGAGGGTCGCGTTCGTCTCCCCCATTTGTATGGTACCGAGCGAGGATACGCACAGCTTGCGATTCCTGGAAAGAAACAGATGAATGTTCGACGATTTAATTAATGGAAGGTATCCTCATGAATGCTCACCAAGCCTTTAGCCATTAGAAATCGAGGACTCTCTGGGATGAACCTGAAGGCACTGAGTCACTTTGAGCAGGGCATAAGCTAACGGTCCTACCATATTAACACCATCTGAATGACAGGAATGATTGCTTGGACGAATGAAGGGACCCTCCATGACCACGGTGACATCCCCGCATCATCATAACTGGCCAGGCAGGTCCAAGCGGCTGCCAGACACGTGAGAGACCAAATGTGTGGCATCAGATCTCACATACAGATGATGCTACCAGAATACCACAACGAATTGTACAGAGAGGTCATTTTTCCACGCTTAGATGAGATTAGAGCCGATGGATTAGATACGAGGTGATTTGGCGCACATGTGTTGGATAGCTAAGTTCGCTGATTAGCAAGGGAGCAGCATTGATGGAAAAAGACATCCCAAGGCCGACTGAGAAATGGAGGATAAGTATATGAATGACTTTTTTGAATGTGCATCATACTAAGCACACGAGCGCCAATGAAGACATGCATGGTCGTCGATGAGGCTTGCGTGAGAACACCAGCTAGCATGACGACTGCCCCGATGAACATAGTCGCTCGCCGTCCTAACAGGTCAGACACATAAGGAGAAAATGGAGTCCCCTAAGAGCCAACGTGAGCTTGGTAGTGATACGAATACAGTGCTATAGCTTACGCTGAGGATGCCAATGCCATGTGCGGAATTAATGAGTCCTAACGACCGTGAGTAGAATTATTACAGCAGAGCCAGCAGCTGCGTACCTAGCTTCATGCCCTGCGGTTTATGGAAGTACCTTTGCCATCCGGGCAAGATCTGCAAATCTAAGGCAACGCGAGTCAACCATCCACGATCATGATAACAAATGTTCATGACTGACTATTTATCATCGATGAATCAAAGCCATTAAGCGTCGATGATAAGAGCGGTAATATCAAACAGATGTTTAGCATCAGGATGCCTGGGCGGTCAAGCACATTATTAATTTGCATGTGTCTGACGAAGCTCGTACCACGATTCTTCCACCACGACTCCCGATAAGTGAAGTCTGTGATCGTCCATTGCGGGACTGGCATTAAGGTGGACACGTTGAGTTGGTGTGTGAGGGGACGTGAAGGTGATTAAATGACGGATCGTGGGGCATTTATAAAGGATATGAGGGCTCGGACGCACTTGGTCTGGGGACTTTCCAAAAGCTCGACCGTAATCCGGAGCTTGCTGCGTGTAGTGGGCTATTTGGTGCATTTTGGGCAGAGGTGAGATCTTGAAACGTGGCGTCACGGTGGCGAGCGCACCAATCAATCAGAGATGCGCTGGGAGGTACGTCACAACACCTTGGTTTCCCTTATTTACTACTTGTGCCAACTAAAAGTCTATCATGGTTACACAGTACAAGCTTTGAGGTACGGTGCGCAACTTGGCTTGGCTTCAACTCCCGTGCTTTGCCAAAATGACCAGCATCATGATACTCTGTGGAAACCCAGACCAATGAGCACCAATCGGAATATTGTTTACCGGTAAGTAATTTGATGTTACTTGTTATAACGTTGAGCTTACCTAGGATCAGTCAGTTGAACTAGATCAACCTCCAGGCTTATCGAAATTTTCACTGAGTGCGAAGGTCTAGTGACAAAGTTGCCGGAAAGGGCAACTTGAGTATCTACTCATGATCACCTCTACCGTATAACTCACAATACTATTCAATATTAACAGCGAATCTCAGATCGATATCTCGCCGCGGGCCTCTCACGACAACAATGAGGCGGTCACGATCACTGCCCAATATATGTAATACAGCTAATTCTCCACAATGTTGCATAAAAACTGCAGCACAAAAATTTGGCCTCGCTACTTTTGCCGGGACCTTTACATCCAAATCAGTTCTATCCAAGCCAATCGCTAAGTAGGCAAGTGACGTGACTGATCTTGTGGTATGTTCGCTATCAATTGCGCCAAGGGGCTGCACTGGCAGGAGTTCTGAGTGCGATCCCATAATCATCAGTTGACACATGCACGTGCTCCTGGAAAGAAGTTGAAGTCATGCTGGTTGCTGCATCTCGGCCACGAACTTAGCGTGATATTCACAAATGCCAAGGTCCAGGATCAGGCAGAGTCCCAGCACAAACAACTGGACGAGCAAGAGAATTTGAAGAAAACCATTATACATCTCATTCCGCAGGGACCATGGGTCCTATAGAAATCATGAACCGTGGTCGCATGCAGAGACCAGTGACAGATCGAGATACCATCGAGATCACCGGAGCCATAAAAACGAGGCTGGAGCAAGACACAGCAACAAAACTAGCACATGCAGAACTTCAGTTGCAAAAGATGGCGACGTTCGCATTTATGAACTCACCTGGCAAATGAACCGAGTGACTTTGCATCAAGATTCAACACCATGAAACAATCCCTGATAGTCCCTCCTACCGATAGTCCTCGCAATTCACGGAAGTGTTTCATGGCAATCCAGACGGCGAGACACATTGCGGGGACCTCCCATAGAGTGGAGTGGTGAACCCACGCTCAGAATACACAGTAAATAAATATCACGACATAGCTTAGAATAAATAAAAACAAAAACCGCACCCTACAAACTACCCGCTGATTGTAAATCATATCAAGCATCTCCCACGCTACACGCTACTGCTAGTTTCCACATGGACGCGCTCCTGGAAAGCAATTGAAGTCATAGCGGATGCTGTATCAGAGTTCGACCACGAGCTTAGCGTGATATTCTCGCACGCTAAGGATGAGTCGTGGTCCTAGCAAAAACAGCTGCCGCGACCTCGAAGATTTCGGCGAAACCAATATAAGTCTGATCTTGCAGGGAATATAGTCCTATAGAAATGATGAAGCATGGTCGCACGTAGAGGTCAGCGACAGATCGGCATACCACTGAGAGCATCGGAGAGAATAAACCGATCTGGAAGCAAGAGGACAGCCAAAAAACTAGCACTATGCAAAACTTCAGCGGAACAAAAGAACCATATTCACATCATGAGCTCACCTTGCAAAGTAACTGACGTGAGTTTGCATTAACACCGTGAAACAGTCCCCGATAATACCTCTTGTTGAGTGTTGTCGCAGTTCACGGAAGTGCTTTACAGCAATCCAGACTGCGAGACACAGTGCAATGACCTCCCATACAGTGGCAAGTATCCAAGACATGGAAACCAGAAGTAGCATATCTCCTGCCAGTGTATAGGAAATCATGCACTGGTAGGTGCCGGAGAGAATGGCTTCCTCTAGTATTTGTCAATGAGCCTGATGCACTGGAAAATTTCACATAACTAAAGCTTACCCCCTGCAATCCGCATCGTTATTATTGCAGCTATCACTGCGTTGGCAATTCTGATAGCCACAAAGATAACAACGAGAAATATCAGCACCTTTCTGGATCGCTGATACATGGCATGTAACCGAGTGATCATGATGACTTGCATGATATTTCAGTCAAGTCAATATCACGGAGGCGTATAGCTCACCGCCCAGTATTACATCTACAACGTCAGCCGTCCAATCAACTGCGGTGTACACGATACGGCCTGACAAATCCAGCAACATTAGTTATCAGCTTTGGAGGATCACGGGCTCGAAACAAACTCACAACTGTAGGAGTCGTTATATTGAACGAAAGAATCGTTCAAGAATCTCACTCACGCCTGCATGGTAGTTCATTTGTTTGGACGGGAATGGCAGGCATCAGTGTAGATACTCACTGCATCTGTCATCGAAATTGTTGGAACATTCCCTGTATGCCATCGATTAGAAGCAACGAACACGGTGAGTGGGAGGACGCATACACAGTATGTTGATCCTGATTGTGAGAGATGGGCAATGAGCGCAACATCAATGACTTAAACTTCCAAACGTACACAACATATGCTATTCCAACATAGCGCACCTAAGACGTTGTGAAGTCAGCAAAACTTAGACTTGCTAAGCATAAACATTGAAACACAAGGTACGTACACCGAGATAGAGAAAGGTCATCAGAGACCAGCGTTGCCTCTGCCGTGAACCAGTTGTATTTTCATGTCGTTCTTTTGATGTGGGATTCCGCTCACCCAGATCAGTTCAACCTATAAATAATTCTAAGCGAGTTGGCTGCCCCAGAAATGGATTGACCTACTTCTTGTCCGAACGTAAGTACTGGAAATACTATAAGGATATCAACAGTTCTTTCATACTCAGTTTTTCTCACCCCAATCATACATTATCCCAACACAGACAACAACTGTGAAATCAGAGGCAAGATTAATTGAGACATCACCGTTATCATGTGACTGGCTCTCCACGGACCTGCGAAATAGCTGGCAATAAGACTCGCATTGATGAGAGGCCACAAACTGGGATCGTTCGAGACTAGGGTCATACTGTTAAAGGATGAGAGTGAGCGAGCGGGGGAACTTGATGGATGTATAAAACGATCGCATATAAGCTTGATATACTACCATCCAGCGCCTGCAATGCCGAAGTGAGATTTGAGGGATGATATTTGATTGATCGAAGTAAGTGTTTCAGCATGAATTCAGGTGAAAGGGAAGGTGCATCCAGGGATATCGATGGGATCACGTAGAATCCCAAAGCAGTGACTCACGCGGAATGTTCGTAATCTGGAGGTGTTCGTGGCATTGGGGTGCTCGGCCTTGGCCCATCAATAACACCATGTGGGTTATTCCAACACAGGCTTGCTTCGAACAGCATCCAAGTCGACCTCGTGGCAGACTATTGTCAATTACGACACGAGCACAATCCACAACCTTCCTTCTAATTCATGTACACGCTGATTAGTACAGATGCGACCAAAAGTACATACATGCGTCGTATGCAATTGCCCGTCATAAAACACGATCGACGTGTGTAGCGACGAGGGCAGTCGTACAAAGAAAGTGGGAGGTTGTACAAAGGGGGGAAAGGGCGGTTTTACAAAAGAGGGGGTTGTTGTACAAAAGAGAAACAATCAAGTGATGTGGACAGGAATGGAGGCAGTAGGAATGAAACCGATAACAAAGGGGCGGTGATGGTACACACTTGAATGCGGAGTTAATGAATGTGTGATGACTCCAGTTTGGTGGTTCATAAGTAAGTAAGCCTTAATGACGGGATGAGATGGATGCATTGATGAATAGATAGATCAAGCTCGTCAACGAGCTTGAGGAGTGAATAGCCGGTTGGGAGAGGGAGAATTTCCTCCATCCGTGAAAAAAAAAACCATCCCAAGGAGACGCCGCAGAGACCGATATCAATGAGATCAAGAAACCGGAAAATAGGGAGTGTGAACAGTACTTGCGTTTCATGGCACGAGGAGAGTGACAGTAGTCGCTTAAAGCGGAGAACGAAGGAGCGTGCAAGCGTGCATTATCACGCATGATGGCGAACGAAGCGGAAGGAGCAAGTGAGTTGTGGGCGTCCTCAGGAATACAAGAAATTGTCGGAAATTTATGAAAGCGGTTGCAATCAGCTATGTTTAGACGTCATTTAAATGCCTGAAATAACATGGTAATGTTCCTGGCTGAGTTTCAATGAATTGCAAGGATTTGTAAGTCTATGATAATCGATGACAAGCATATGTGTAACGCCTCAAGGCCTGCCAGCTCTTTCTTTTTTCAATCTTCAAGTTTCCGAATCCACCCTTGTAATTCTGTACCCAAATGGGCCCCGAGCGCTCGAAACTGTGTGATATTTGCGACCAAAATATCAAACCAAGAGGCTGGACTACCCATCGAAAAGCCTGCGAGATCAGAGACACGTGCGGATAAGAGACGGTGAGATCAGGTTTTTGTAGATGCTATTCGAAAAGATAAAGGTAAGAGCTCTTGGACTTCATACTGTGGTGTCAAAGCTGACACTATTACAATATTCAGCAGTACTCGAGGGGCGAAGGACAGCCCTGAATAACCCTATCAACAACAATCAGTCTGAATCTGCCCCACATAGTACGGTATCGTTCAATTTGTTGTAATTTGTCATGCTCACAAACTGTCTTAGTTGAAAACAGAAATCCTCCTGACTTTGCGCATGATCCTGATGCAGACTTGGATTATGGCAACATGATTGGTGAGTCTCACAGGTGTTTTCATCAACCTCGCTATTATCATTGACACTTAGACTATCAAATTCCAGATCATGCTACGGTAACTGAGCCTGTCGCAAACACATTCCCGGCCCATGCACATGACGACATCAAGGTTGAACACCATCCAAGCAGCGGCATCAAGACTACTGTTCACCCATTCGAGACATTCAAGCGTCGTCCAGCTCCCTCTTTGGTCCCTCCACCTGACAGACGGCCTTGATATCCATTCCAACCTAGGCTCAAATTTGAAGTTGCCAAGATTGCACTTGAGGCTGCGCTAAACAATGAGCAGACTGATTGGCTCATCAAAATCTGTCAATGATGCGCTACTGAGAAGGAGAAGTTTACGTTTTTGAACCATAAAGATATTCACAACAAGTGGGAAGCAGCATCTCATCACACTACAAAGGTAATTCAATTTTTCACGATTAGCATCATGATTTAACCTCATTCAAAGTGCAGTTCACGAAAGAAGTAATTTCAATACCTTATGATGGCAAATTGTGGGACTTCAATGTGCACTGCCGCGATCTTTGGGAGCTTGCTACCGATCTACTTGGGGATTGCAGCTTATTTCCACACTTTACATTCAATGCACAACACTTGTCCAAGTTTGATGGCAAAACATTTGTTCGCTTTGTAGATGAGCCGTTCACCACACAGGACTTTTGGGACATCCAAGTATGTATTGATACCTAGTTATTTTGGCACCTTTTTATTCTATTTTAACTATTGTAGTCGCGACTTCCACCAGGTGGCAAGCCACTTGGTTTCATTTTGTATGCTGATAAAACAAAGTTGTCATCATTCGGGACTGCCAAGGGCTATCCAGTTGTCGCTTGAATAGCAAATCTACCTACGGACATTCGAAACGGATGAGGTATAGGTAGTGGCTACATGGTAGGATGGCTGCCGATTGTATGGTTTGATGACCGCCTCTCGTTTAATTGACACTAATGTTTGGATAGGTGAAAGAGGATAAAGACTATGCGGGAAGTCTAGTTGGGTCAATTTCAAAAACACTGTTTGGCATAGTTCATTTGCGCAAATAATCTCTTCGTTGGCTTCCAAATCCCAAACAGGACAATGGTATAACTGTCTCGACAGTATTCAACGCTGGTTCTTCCTTTGTGTCATCATTTTATCGGCCAATTATGAGGAACAGTTAGTACTATATTGTTTTTGTTTATAGCGCTCCCTTTTCCTACTAATGATGTATTGCTACAGGTGTGTCATGTCTCTTATTCGAGGGATTATGAGTCTATGGCTGTGTCCCATATGCCTTGTTCCTTGCGACGAACTTTGGGACACCTCTAAGTCATATCCCTGTTGAACATCAGACAAATCACAAGCAATTGTAGCGACTGCATGCGGAAAGGAACCATGGAGGAAAAGGATGAGGTTTTGAAAGAATATGGACTGGGCGATGTTGATGTAAGTTCTTGTCTTGATTATGTGCAAAGGTCTGAAACCTAATTCTAGAATTCATTATGAGCTGTACAATACACTGACGTCCATCAAGCTCTGTCACACGACCGTATGCATAACAGTGGGCTTTGGTTGCACCATCTATGGGTCGAGCTACAGAAATACATTGTTGGTCTCGGAAGGTCAAAGGTATCTGCAGTCGACAAGATGTACAGTCTTTTTGTGCTGCTACATGCGACCCTTTTCTAACGATTGTATCTAAGGTTTGAGCAATTTCCATGCTGGCAGAATTTAAAGCACCCAAACCAGGTTATGAGTGTATCGTTTGCAGATAGCTCCATGCATGAAGACATCTCGAAAGTATGTGATTCAATTCACACAGTTGTATCGCACTAACTCTCTTGTTCACAGTTGATACTATATGCTACGCATGGCATTCTGACGGAACATGACTCCCCATTCGGCTACCTGTTACTTCAATGTGTACACCTCTATCTCAAAATTGACACATATGCCGCTTTTGAGGTTCACACGACAAGTACTATTAACGCAGGGAGAAGCACTGTCCAAGCTTTCACAGCACTTATGAAGGTTTGTCTCATCATATTTTGTTTAGCAAATACATAATAGGTTGCATTGTAATAGCAATATATCACAGAAACTGACAAAATGAATGACAAGGGCTGGAGCTTTCCGAAAATGCACATGATCATGCACATTTTCGACAATATCGAGGCTAAAGGCGCTATTAGGAACTACAACACAAAGCTGAATGAACAAATGCATGGGCCATTGAAGAAGTCATATCAACGCCGGACTAACTTTAAGAATTTTGCAGAACAGGTGAGGCGCACAGTTATACTAACCTCTATCATTCCCTACTGAATATGTATTATACTTTGTAGATTCTTCGGATTGATCACTGGCTACTCGTCTCGGAAGACATCTGTCATCGTGTCGAGGACTCAGATGAATTTTTAAGGTCGACGTCACAAGCCGCCGGCAATGTGGATGTTGATGTTGATGACCCTGAAACAGATAATCTGGTCCCTTTGGATGGGTCTATGCATGTCAAAATTGGCTTGACACAAGCCTTGCTGACTCTTGAGCAGATTGAGATGGCTCATCAGGGCGCCGATGTAGCATTCGTTGGCTTCCGTTGTCATGCATGGTATGTGATTGATACCATACCTGTCATATAGAAAGTATAGAAAAGTGTGATAAGGAAAGGTACAAGAGATTGTCTAGTCCTTTGCTGTCACCGAGTTGCCTCTAGTTTCCTTGATTTATTTAGCTTCTCACTTCTCAGATTCATCTTACCTTGTATTTTTAGTGATCATGTGACCTTCTGTATGTTTCAGTTTGTTTATTTGTGTTTGGGTTTTGATCAGCCACACTTCTGTTTTGTTTCTTTCAGCCACCATTTTTGTCAGCACATCATATGACTGGTAAATTTACTGGTTTGTACTTGATTAGTCATACATTGCCATAAAAGGCAAGACTCATATTGACTCAATTGGCAAATGTCTCACCTCAATTTCAAATGGTTCCCACACAATTTCAAACAGCTTGTCATTTGTAATTGCCATTTGTAATTACTTTATTAGGTAGATCTAAAAGCAAGATCCAATCTTGCTTATGTAAGGGGATCCCAAAAAGGTATAAAAGGGCCCCATTTTGCCACCCAAAAATAAAACTTCCCACTTTGCACCTTCTCTCAAATAAGTGAGATTACATAAGATCTAAAGTGCAGGCCAAGTAGTGCCTTGAAGTAAGCTTATTAAGCATTTCCTTTTATAGTTATACACTGCCTTACAGGGGATTGACTGTATACACTATATTATTTGATCATTAAAGCCATACTTGTCACTGTCCTTACGTTGATTTGTTAAAGGGACTTGTTGACATCAAGGGTAGACTTTCGTTATTGAAACAATAAAGTTATAACGGATCCTTGATAAGGTTGACTGTATAACTATCGTATTATTATCAGATAGTTGTATACCGCAATCGCTATACAACTATTGTCGTCATTATTGTATTAAACTAACAGTTGTATACCACACTTGCTATACAACTCACTAACTGAACAGCTAACAGACTAGCTTTACAAATATTCATGCTAACTCCCCCTTTCAATGGAAAGTGAGACACGAACATTAGGAGAACACAACAAAGTTGCAACAGACTTTCATAGGTTGAAACACGACCTACTAGGGTGAAACATACCTACCCAATTTGTTAGAACACAGACAGGAACCCATTTGTATTACATTAGTGCTATTGTACAAGACAAGAAGAGGATAACAAACTAAATCCTCCCAAGAACTCACCACATTATCTACCATGAAAACTAGAAAAGTTGTAGACTGTGTACTTAAGGACTGGCAAGAAGTCTTCAGTGTATAATAGTGTTGTCATTATACACAACATTATATAAGACCCTTAAGTAGTAAGACACCGTGTCAAGCTCAATGCCTTCCTCAATGTTTTTCTACAGGCCTGTAACTTACCACTACCCAATGGGAAATGAGTCCAGCTTCGGCCGAGCAATACAGTAAGTTTGTTTGCTCCTAATACTGCCAGCGCATTACTTACTAGACTGATGCAAACCAGGTTACCGAGTTTCGTTTTCTGCAAGTCAACTACGAGTCATTGGTGGACTGGCAGCAGCATACAGACTACCTTTAGTGTAGTCCAATGTTCTTCAATGCACCGCGTTTTGACTGTGTGTTCATCTGGACTGAACAAAAGGTCATTCTTGGATGCCTCATCTTCCTTTTCGAGTGCCCAGTTGGGGAGGATGTATTTCCCCTTGCTCTTATACACCCATTTGATGCTCCTACAGGCGTACGACTTCAAAAGGACAAACAACTCAACTTTTTCAGAGTTTGAGCAAGACCACACACACAGGCCGAGTTTTTCTCGGTCAGGTCCATTATTCGTGGGGCATTTTTAGTACTGGACGGCAACCTTGATTGCCTTGTCGTCGATACAGTCGACACAGATATGTTCCTTTGTGTGAAGGAGATGCATCTGGAGGCAGGACATCCAGTGTGCATCTGACTGGCGCTTCATTTGTCTACATACCATCTGCTACTTTGGACATGTTCTTCTGATCACACCCCTCTACATATCATCTTCTACTTTGGACATGTTCTTCTGCTCGCACCCCTCTACACATCATCTTCTACTTTGGACATGTTCTAACTTCTACTCTATCAGACCCTTCTACATATCATCTGCTACTTTTAATTAGACATATTTGGTCCAGGGTTCAGTGGATGAGGGAATCACCGTTTCACCATGCCAGGCAACACAGCAAAGCTAGTAGTGGAGAAGTTCCCACGCCTCCGGCAGTCTATATGCGAGAAGCTCACTCAAACTCTGACAGAGATACAATCTGGTAAAGCCGCTTCTGCGGCGTCCTTTGGATTCTGGGCGAGTATGTCGAAAGCCCGTCAGACATCCAGGCCATATTCCAGGACATCCGCAAAGTGCTTGGCGAGATCCCTATCCTCGCAAGCGAGCAGTGGTTACTGGACGAGGCTGGCGGAGAGGAGGACAAGAAGGAGGACAAGAAGGTCGAGGGAAGTGGGCGGCCAAAGGGCAGGATGAATAGCTTCGGGTCTGTGTGGTTCATGCAGTGAAAGAGCAGGATGAATAGCTTCAGGTCTGTGTGAGCAGTTAGCAGTATACTTGGGTGCTTGCTGACGGGACATATGCGACGGAGACGGCATACACCAGCGCCAACTCAGCAAGATTAGAGGCTGTTAAGACTGTGTCCAAGCTGCCATTGAGAGGTGCGTGGCATGCCCGTTCATTTTGTTCTGAACTTTTAAGGGTGTGATGCCAGCCCTCATATTGGGAGGCGACTTTTTCACAGGATTGGTACTCGCCTCGGCGTTGACGAAGCTCGTGTTGTGAATCAATAACCTTACAAACGACCGGCCAAAGGCCAATGCTCTCCGTGCTGAGGTACATACTACTGTTACTGTTTCTCTAGCATTCACCGACGCCCACCATACCACCCACAGTCCATGTTGATCATGTCTCTTATCTGCGATGGCCCTGCCCTCACAGAATGCTGTGTTATCTTGAATGACATCCGTGTGTCTTCCACATACTGCCATCACTTTACCCTTGATAAATACATACAGCTAATGTTGAAATATCCATGTTCTACACATGCCAGCTAACGTCGGCCAATCAATATATTGCTGTGATAAACACAGGTGGGCCCATGTCAAGTGTGTATGTGATACCAACAGTGGGCTGATAGTGTGTGGTATAGTAGATAAGTCTACACTTTCCTATTGCATTTGGTAGGTAGTGTATGAAATATGTGCCCGATACAAACAGGTCGGCTGAGTGGCAGTGGTACTGATATATACAGATGGGCCGACGCCCTAAGCATATAGATGTATTGTGGACACTGCTCGGCCAATAGATCAGTCTTACAAATATACATGCCCATGATAGACTTGGGTAGTCAGTCAATTGGTCAAATATGTGATCTGTGGGTCTGTCCCATGAGTAACTTGGGAAAAATATACTTGTCAGGACTACGTCGGTCAAGCACAAGGTGGTCGGTGAACAGCTCGGTCATATGTGATGTATCAGAGACATGGTCGGTGGTAATAGAATGGCTTACAAAATATACTGGCCTCATGATAGACATGTGGTCGGTCGGTCAGTCGAAACATGTCTGATCAGATGTGATGTCTCATGGACCAGCTTACAACATATACCTCTGTGGTGATAGATGGGGTAGTCGGTCAATAGGTCGATCAAAGACAGTGAGTCAAACAGACGGTCGGCCAAACACAATCACTAAACATGCAATCCAGGCCAAATCAATTACATCCAATTCAATTCATGTAGTCAAACAGTATCCAACTAACGGATGATATGCTGCATAAGGGTACATAAGGGTACATGTGTGGTCAAGGGAGGGAAGGGAGCCACAGAAGCAGGCGATGAAACACTAACATCAGATGCAATGGCGGGACCAGATGAAGGACCGGCTTGTACTGACTCAGATGAAGGACCGGCTTCCACTGACTCAGATGATGGTTGCCCACTGGTGAATGTACTGCCTTGCACATCTGGACGACCGAATGGGCAAGATGCTGAGGGTTGAGAATCAGCATTGGGAGCAAGCAAAGGGCTGAACATGCCAGTCAAGTATTTGACTCCCATTGCTGTAGCTGTGGAACCACTGGTTGGGACCATCACTGGTGGTGGAAAAGAGGGATTCGGGAATGAGCGTTCCTGCCTAAATTTCTCCACCATGTTGGAGAGACCGGTAACCACATCCACCGTCTGGTTGAAGCTGAGCTGGACATCAGTAAACTCGGCCCGCATAGAGGTGATGCGGGAGTCAAAGTCTTGCTCCATTGCATCAATCCTGGCTTGGGTGTCATGGTCGGCCATTTCCATGGCAGCAACTCTAGTGACCAGGGCAGCCACACATTCATGGACGGTCGGTTTGGCTGCAAGAGGAGGAGGTGGTGGTGGGATGGGGATGTTGTTGGTTTCCTCCGGCCAGTGGTCAGCGGGGAAGTCGTTGGTCGACGCCATGGCTGTCAGCTGGTTGACGGTCTCACTTGGTGTCACCACAGCAACATCAGTTTGCCGCTTGGTGTCGGCCACATGAGACATGACAATGTCTTGATCAACAGCAACATCTAACATCGAGCTTAATATTGTTGACAAAATGGGTAACTCACCTGTATCATCCACAGAGTCCTCAGATTCTACTACAGGCATTGGTGGACACGCATGGGAGGCCGCCCTTGTCACCCTGGATTTTGGTTTGGACTTTGAGGCTGGTGCGGACTTTGACCGAGGGCATGATGGCTGCACCGGCTTGGCCATTTCTGGCAGCTTGTCGGCAACCTTTCGCTCACATCACACCTTCATCCCATAGCACCTGCCACAGGCCTGGATGAGTCGCCCCTTGCGACCGAGGGAAGCGAGACATGGGTAGTTGTCACCACACCTCGTACAGGGTGGATCATACTAAGCGACAGTTAGCAACCAGTCATGCATACGACTGGCCAAACTCACCTTATCACCCACGGCAATTGCCACCGCCTCCTCCTCCTGCTCCTCCTCCACCACCTCCTTCTCCTTTCCTTTGCCCTTCAGCATCGGTTGGCCCTTGCGCACCTTGGTGTCGACTGACAGGACGAGGTGAACCTCACCTGTTTCACCTTCTTGGTGGGTGCTGGAGTCTGAGGCACCGCCGCCTTAGATGGCTGAAGGGCTGTGAGTGACTGAACATGAAGACATGAAATAAGGCGTACCTTTGCCACTATGATGGTCATGCTCTGCTGGCCATCTTCATCTTCAGTGTCTGAGATGAGGGCCTTGGAGACCACTCTGGAGACCTTGCACTTCTTGCATGACCCGTCATCTGAGTCATCCTCCCTGGCTCGCCAAGTCCCCCAAACCGGCTGCTTGCCCTTGTTGGCTGTTGGCTTGGCAGCCTCTGTGGGAAGTGAGTCGATCGGTGGGGCTGACATCACCTTGGGAGCTGGGGGCGGGACCAAGACTGGGGTTGGGGATGGCACTGGCGCCACCGCCGGTGTAGCTATAACGATGTTAGCTAAAAGGGTGCATTGAGAAAATAAAAACTCACCAAACCCTTTCGTCTTTGCGAAGAAGGGATGTGAATTCATGTGGGAATCATTATCCCGCACACGCTCCCATTGTGGGGCCTGACCGACGTTCATCGTCGCCTGAACCTTGGCAGCAGCAGAGAGCAGCAATGGTGGAACGACTGACACATTCCTACCGTGTTGCTGGAGTGCTTGTGACTTGATAGAGGTTAGTATTTAGCAATAGACAACAGGATGAAGAAAAGAAAGACTTACTACTAGCTTGGCTATGTCATGTGCCTTGTCAACAACCACCCACCCATCCACTTGATAATGTTTGATGCGGGCAAGGTCTTTGCGCAAAGACGCATCGGCGACTGACAAGGCATCATTGGATTGTTGCGAAGACATGTTATGTAGAGGATGAAGATGGTGATGATGATGATGATGGTTATGATGATGATGATGTGAATGAGATCACAAGTACGAATGTCGACGAAGTTATATAGGGAAAGACTCGCTGTGGACTTCAATGTGGACTTACCAAATGTTAATGCAAATTGTGGTTGTGGCACCGGTGGGATTAGCCGAAATGAAATGTGGAAGCCACTATTGACACTGCCGGGTTTCGGCGAGTTGTGGCCTTGGTGGTCTTGTCGTTTATGGTCATATATATACTGCCAACTCCAACCATTGCAAGTACATGGATTCTTGTGAAAATCTCACTGACAAAGCTCGGAGGTTACAGCATGAGTGGATTAAAGCCGACCGCAATTTCTTTCTCATGTGGGACCAGTGGGTGCCACCGCAATTAGGCCCGACTCGATCAATTCCACAAGAAAACCTTCCTCCTGGGTTCAAATACTCATTTCGCTCCAAGGACATACCGACACGTGCACATAACAAACACGCGATGAAATCCACATGCTCGACCATGCCAGCCAGGAAGGCAACCGCCGATGCAATGGTGAAAAAACATTTTGGCAAACAAGGTAAGTCTCTTATAATATTGAGTATACATTCACCAATATTTTAAAACCATAGTGTTTGACATGTGCTGGAGCGCTGAAGCTGAGCCAGAGCCATCGGACTGCCTCATCATCGGCAGAACCCCAATACAGTGGTCAGAGTAAGTTCATGTCATCTTTTATTGTCTATGTCATGGACCTGTACTAATCAAACATTATTCTAGCCTTTGAGATGTGCTGGGACGTTGAACGCGATCCAGCACCCACAGTCAATGCACCATCGGCAGCCGCAGGTCCATATGACCTTTGTTGGGATGAGCTGAGCTCCTCAAGGATAGGAACCATCCCTGCAATCACTCTTGAAGCAGCCACACCACTGGCTGCTACTACTTATGATTTTTGCTGGGATGAGGACCCTCAGTCAACAACGCCCGATTCAGTACAGGATGATCAACCAGCAACCTCGGTGTCAGGATACCAAGGTGAGTATCAGTGATTTACATCTGCGGCCTGGCCTGATTCACAGGTGGTTTTGACATGTGCTGGGGAGATGCCCCACTAGGTGGAGATATCGCAACACCATCAGCTGCCAGTCAGTTTGACATGTGCTGGGATGACCGACCGGCAACATCGGCCACAGGATACCAAGGTGAGTATTGGTGATATATGTCAGTTGCCTTGACTTATTTGCAGGTGGTTTTGACATGTGCTGGGGAGACACCCCATTAGATGGTAATGGTGATAGTGAATGTCATCTCACTGCCGCCCCAAACCCCGGCTCGGTTATCTCAGGTCGGTCGGTCGTTCTGCCATGGCACACAATATGCTAACTGTTTGATGCAGCTGTGAACCACCCAGAATCATCTGGGAGTCAATATATTCGGATGTCAGGGACTCCATCTTCCTCACCAAGCGAAGACTTGGTGATCGTGACGGTTGAAGCTGGTGAGGCAGTGTTTCGCCGAGCCGATGACTGGCTGGCGAGGATTAACAGCATTATGAGTAAGTTTATGGTTTCACTGCCCATTGCTGTCATAATATTGACCACCATTGTAAAGGAGATAATGACAATGAGGATGCCGCAGAGATAATCTGCATCAACCAGGCCTTGATCACAAAGTATCATCACACCCGCAACCAATATGTCACCGCCACCAGCGATATAGCCATGATTCAACACATGCTGCAAATGTTCAGGCAGGTTGATGATCCACTGACTGTATTGGAGCTAGGTATGAAGAAAGAGGGCCGCTGACATTGACATATGTATAGTGTAGTGTAGTGCAGTGCAGTGCATGTATCATGTATCATGTATCATATAACCAAAACAAATATGCCATGTACTTTCGACCGATGACCGATAGACGTTCGCCAAATTAGTTGTAGTCGGCATACCTCATTTCCCGAGTTCGTATGGCACGTGAATTGTCAGCTTTACTCCTAGTGCCCTTGGCTGGTGCATCTGAGGGACCACCGGCAGCCAATTTGGCTGACTTGGCCTTCCTCGGCAAACACTCTCTGGGCGCTGTCACTTTCTTTGCCTGCGTCTCTTGCACCACCAGAGAAACATCTTGGGCAGCCCTTGTCCTCCTCAATGCTTGTGCCTGTACCTTCTGCGATGCACCAAGATGTTCCAGACCTCGACGAGTTTCCATACCCTACTGAGCTGAACTTGGGCCAAAGGAATGGGTTCCGCGGCCAGCTTCAGTTGACAAATGACCAGCAGAAACAATGGTTTTGCAGTAGGAGGCTTTTGCTGATGGGAGACTGGTGATTGGTCTTCTTGACCTCTGGCATGTGTGCCAACGCTCTTTGGCACCGGTTGGTCATCAGGCATGTAGGTCACTTCAGCATCTGTGTGGCCGTGGTGGCGTTGTTTGACCACTGGCGGAGATGCCTCTGCTCTGGTCTTGTCAGATTCGTCCTCAATCGAACTGTCATGGGGTCTCTTGTTGGACGTCAGCCACCCATTAGGAATCGAGGTTAGTGACGAAGTTGTGGTCGCCGATGGCTTTCTTGTGGGCCTTGTCCTTGGACTCTCATCATTGGCATCACCATCAGAATCCTTGGCGACAGGAGAATGCATTCTACCCTTGACATCCATCCAGGCTTTGAATCTGAAGGTTAGTCCAACCTGGGTTTCCTGTCGGTCCCACCAGTAGTCCAAGATTGCGTTGGCATCAACTCGGAGCATTTTGGATGGCTTGACAAGCTTGGCATTATCAGGTAGGTATGTGCTAGAGATAAATTTGGACTGCCCCTTCATGATGTCACTTCAGGGCACCGAGACCTTCGGCTTTCCACAACATATTCCTTTTCCAGCTGGCGTCAGATGATTAAATTGGCATCAGTCATCTGGCTTACTGTAATGAATGGTAAGGAATGACCGAATCATTGCCTTCTTGGTTTCAAGGGATAAATCATTCATCTCTGGCAACATCGGCGAACCTGAACGGTCTAGTTCAAACTCATGGTATGGTTTTGTGCCCCACCAAATGCCTCTGAGCAGTGTGGCGTCCTGGTCTTCATCTTGATCTTGGAGACATGGATTGAATACAAGTTCTTCTGAAAAGGACCGGAGACTCACCAAATACATTGCCGATAAATTCTTCCCATCCTGGTAGAATGGCCTGCCAGTCCTTGTGTTTCATAAAGCTGGAGCCCCTACCAAGCTGCTCGTTGAAGTCAAACCTGCAATGACCAAAGTGAGCACAATGACCGACTGACCGACCGATGAGTGAGTGGAAGAACTCGCCCAGATGTAAGCAGCCCCCCCTTCTCATCCTTCCAGGAACCCAAAACAAAAACTCTCATACCAGCCTGAGCAAACATTTCTTTGGCAAAGTTCTTCACCATTTTTTTGCCCTTCTTCCTTGCTGTCTTGGCCTGGACAGTGGCATCAGGCGCTTGATTTGTCCGCTTGTCGGCTTTATCCTGAGCTTCCTGCAACTCCTTTTTGTCCAGCCGGTGCATGATTGCCGTCATGGTGGGCTGATACCTCCTCAGTACTTCCTTGTGCTCAGGCTGCTCCCCGGTCTCTTCCTCAATTTCTTCACGTATTTGCTGAAGAATCTCGGCCTTGCGCTCCTCCTCGATGACTCACTGTGCAGTCCATTTCTTTTGCAGCTTGGTGGGTGCTTTGGAATTGGCCTGGACCTTATTGTGATTGTGGAACCACTGTCAGTATTTCTGTCCAGGGTAACTGTAATGCAGCACGACTCGGTGTCAAAGACTAAACACTTACATGTTTCCTTTGCTTCAACAGCTCTTTGTCCATCTTTGGAGCCAAGATCTTGGCCTCCCTGGCAGCTGCTTTGAATATCAGTCTTCATTCACTCCCACTTGCCTTCACCCACTCCTCAACATGGGACTGCAGAGAGGTGGTCTCTCGGTCACTCAACCGAGGCTGATCACCTGTGCTTGTCTTTGTCCAGGCCATGTCGCAGCAGGTATTTTGGAGGAAAGGAGGAGACCATTGATATGGTGGATGGAATGAACCAAAAAAAAAAATGCAGATGTGTCATGTGAGTCATGAGTGACATACCCAATGTCATAAGTGCACGTAAGGGTTAGATTGTGCCGAATAGTATGAGCACCATTCCTAAAGACTTATTGAGCTGTGTAGATGCATGGGAGGGTCTGTAGAGTTGTAGAGTGAAAATAGAGGTCATAAAGTGCTCTAGACATATCAGATATCATATACTTATTAATTGTGCCATGAGCATCACTCCCTATGATGCAACAAGATCAAAGTGACTATTACAACGGATGCATTGCATTTGACAGTCACATGTAAGCACTAAACTGTCCCGTAGTCTATGCATATTGTTTCAAACAACTCATCCGCACAACAACAGCACATCTTTGTTACATGGTCAAGTCAAAGCCAAAGGCCTGGAGTCCACCGAAGACATCCTCGTTGGTTAGATGGGAGCACAAAAGAACTTCTAGAGGAGATACAGGATGGTTTGTCAAAGCTCAATGTTACAACAAAACAGCTTCTGTTCATTCATCACCGAGGAAATCCCCTACCAAGCAAGGATTGACCACAGGACATCACACCGAGGGTGACTATGAGCACTACGATCTCGGCGAAATCAACTTGGAGCCTTGTAGACTTTGCAAGTCAATGGCAAGCTCATCATTCATTTATCTGGTCTCTTTGCTGACACCAAGTATGAAGAGTCAAAATGACTATCTACGGGAGTACTTGGCAGTACAAGACCGAGGACTACTTGGACTTGCTCCGTCTGCCCAAAGGATGAAGTCTACAGATGTCACAGCTGTATGGGTAAGCCGCTCTTCTGCACTCATTGCTGTAGGATGGTTCACAGCACCATGCCTTTCCATTGGATCAGTCAATGGACTGGGGGATTCTTCGAGGACACTTCCTTGACCAAGATCGGGTTGGAAATCCACCTCGGTCACCAGGGAAAGCCTTGCCCCGAAGTGACCGAAGAGTCGTATGATACAGATGATGAAGGAGATTATTTTACTGAAGACCCTTGGGTACCTTTGGTCAATGACCCACGGACAACTATGGTGGTGGATACATCAGGCCTCCACTCCCTGATGATCAGATTCTGTCGGTGCACCAATGCACTTAGTCCCGACATGCAACTATTCAAAATGGGCCTCTTCCCGGCATCTTTTACTTTGCCAAAGACAGCTTTCACATTTGCGGTGTTGGACAACTTCCTGTTAGATCACCTGGAATGTGGGACTTCAGCAATGAACTACTATAGCAAATTAAGGTGAATCACATCCAGCGTGTTTCCTCATCTAGTTCCTGTGAGTGCTGTGGATGTCCTTAGATGCATTGCTCACAATGGCTGAAAGGACCGATATAGGGAATTGATGAGGGTGGGCAGGCAGTGGAGACAGCTGAAGCAGCTCAAGTGGCATGGGTTCAGTCATGAGAAGCGACAGCCGAAGGCAGGGGAGCTTGCTCTTTTCTGTCCTGCATGTCCGCAGCCTGGGGTAAATGTTAATTTGGCAGAAAAGAATGCAGCTGATCCTGCATGGCTGTATTCGAGATCCTTGGTGATGGATGGCAATTTCAAGGCCGAGCACATGTTTCCAGCGAATCTGACCGATGAGGTAGCATTGACCGATGGCCTTGGCTTTATGGTCGGCGATGCACAGTACAAAATGCATCTCGCCAAGGCAAAGGATGTTGTAAATCGGTCCGACTGCAACAACCACCGAGCAGTCAACCAGGCAAATGCTTCACGTCACAAGCTGGAAGCCATGGGGATAGGTGGGTGTGCTTGTGCTAGGCACGGCTGTTTTGTCCCGCATTTGATGGTGGACTTTCAGAAGGGGGAAAGGTTCGCCGACTGATATTGTAACTTGCCCGATATGAACTGATTCATCGGTCTGCCAAAGGCAGATGAACATGGACTACACATTGTGCCAAGCCCTCGGCTACAACACCAATGGAATTGACCGGGCACTGACTTTTTATGACATCAATTGTCAATACCACAAGCACCTCCAACAGCGGGTTGATGAGTCGCCATATCTCGACCTGCCATGGGGCATGGAGGTTACCCCGGGCATTGGGCTCTGGCATGTCCACGGCCATCAAGACAAATGCTACGTATGGTATGCATCAAACTTCATCACCGGTGCTGCCAGGATCGACGGCAAAATCATGGAGACCGTGTGGGCACCCTTGAACATCATATCGCCATCAGCGAGGGGGATGTCCACACCCCACTGAAAGGAGTGTTTGGATTTTCAAATGAATGACTGTAATTTTATGAAGATGATACGCATCAGTAAGCTATATTATTTCGCTGAAGCTATAAATCTGAATGCAGACAGGCAAATTCCTTTGCCGTAAATTCAAGGAGGCCGTCCAGGGGGTTCAAAACAGCCAATATGCATTTGACCGATTGATCGAGACCACTGACGATGACACCCTTGTCAAATGGGAAGCAGAGGCTGCTGCCGCTCAGGATGACCGACTCAACAATCCCAGTGCCATGGATATATATGAAGTTCAATTGACAAAAGGTCTGTGGCAATATAGCAACCATTCACTGTATCATCATCTTGATTGACACAGAACCTACAAGGAAACAACAAGAGTTGCACCTGTTGAACCATCAGGGGAGATGGCCGGTCGGTGAGATCCATAGAGGTGCTGCAATGTGGCTGGCATCTGGTATAACACTGGAGGAGGTGCAAGTTGCCCTCCTGATTGATGTAAAAAAACTGGGCAAACGACCGACCGATGTTCAGAAGTTGGCGGTAGCTCGGCGCCATGACAGACTGCAAGGTCAGATTGATGAATTTGTCAGGGTGGCAGTCACATTTCTCGGCGATCAATTGGATGACTATGATGAATTGGACCTCATGACCGTGATGTTGGATGCCGTCGAATTGGATTATGCAGGGTCATCTGATGATGATCCCGATTGGCCGGATGATGAAGACCGATATGATGCACCAGTCAAGTTCACTCCCGAGACGTGGTGATTCCACTGCCCTCAAACATTGGGATTGAAAGATGCGTTGTGTGGGGCGTCGCCGACCTCGTGCTCCAAGAAATAACATTGAGAGAAGGTCAAGCAAATGACGCATTGCATGCTATCAGGGTTAACCTGGCTGACAAGGCTGTTCTCTTCCGCACCACGGTTCGGTCAGCGAAATCACAAGCTCGGTCAACCAGGGCATGGGCCCAGGTTCATTCGGTGGACAGGATCCTTCACTTGAATGTGCAAATTTACTCAAAATGTCGCAGCCAACTCATTCACCTCGGCGCCGATGACTTATTGGCCAAGTTTCAGCCATTGGAGAAGGCCGACCTAAAGGCAACTACAGTGGTGGCAGACCCAAACGCGCGCGGTCAAAGGAATAGCACGTTGCCTTGGTTCTGGTCTATTGATGTTGAAGGAGATTCAACCAGCAATGACTGGATGAATGAATGTATGCTCATTGCCTATGTACCTGTACATATCCTATGCTAATTTATTTTTTTCGCACAACAGTTTACCATGTCCATTGGCTTAGAATGCTGGCACTGCATGATTGATGGGCAGAGGAGCTCCTGTTGGTCGGTAGGGAAATGGTATGGATGGTTGATTTTTTTATTCACAAATCACAACAATGGGTCAGCCGAATGCAAGAGGCCGATGCAAACCAGATGGTCGGTCATCGGTGCTATGCTGCCCACCAGGCTAGAATTTATCTACGACTCTCGCAGCAAGCCCAAGATAGCTTTGAAAGAACAAAGGGGGTGGTGAGGGTCGCAGAGTGACAGGGGTCTGTATAGGGCCACAACCACATTTGGGCTGTGGTAAGTGCCACAGTGGATTAGTCAATTATATATAACCTTGTGATTCCCCATTTATTACACCCAACTTGTCCTTCCAACTATCATGTCCGATCCCTCACAACCCGATTTGACCGACTTCACTATCTTGGATGCTACCAACTTGCTAGAGTACGCCACTTCTCGTTTTGCAGCCATCTGGATTGCCTGTGACCGAAGCCACATTCCTCAGTCGCTGGCTTACATATCCAGCTTCGTCCAACGCCTTCAATGGGAGGCAAATGTAAGTTCCTCACCTATCAGTCGGTTGGTTGGTGTCATGTAATAACTAATATATCCTTCAGACATTTGTCTTCCCATACACCAACATATGCATGGTTCCAAACATTCACCCGACCATGCCCGACCTCCTCCGCAGCATCATCGGCAGATTTGCCCGTTTGTAAACTGGGAACACCACCGGTGAGCAGTTTTTTAACGAATTCTTCCAGTACTGTTCCCCTCATGACCCTCAATTGAGATCTACTCACAGAGTAGTTACCAATTATGCTCATGATTGGTAGAAGGATTGTTTCGATATGTTGGGATTCACCCTGCCATCCTTGAATGTCAATGAGGTCATGGACATGGCCATAGACCACTTTGAACAACTGGTCGGTCATCTCTCTTCTATGCTTGACTTCTACTTATTCTCATTTATAGCCCTTGGGAGCAATGCTTCTGCCCGGCCCTGTCGTCGCCGATCATTTTGATGGTGCTCCCCTCCTCAATCAAATTCTGGCAGTGAAGGCCCATGTCCAACATCTCGGTGATTCACTGGCAAGGATGTTGCAGGAGAAGATCAAGATGGCCATGGAAGCCGCATCAATCATGTCCCAACATGAGGGGCCCATGGATGAGCTGGAGGAAGCACTCTTAAATGCCCTCCGGTCATGAGTCAGCTAGTACTTATCATACATGTCATTTTATGTATAATACCAGAAATATGTATAGTATTACTAAATGTGATTCGGTCAGTATGTATATGAGCCATCGGTCTCTGATTCCTGTCGTTCCACAGTTATGACTGCAGCTCCAGCCGACTGGGCATTGCATACCACATGCATAGCTAGTGACTTCGTTAAACAGTTGTTTGATTGCAACGTAGCTGGCAACAATCAATCAATCTTGCCCCCCCTGGCAATTGATGTGCCAACCATGCTAGCTTGTCGGCAGTTGGCCCGGGTGCTCGCCGATGCTTATTCAAACCCAAGTAGGCCATTCCTACCATTCGGTCTGTCGGTTGTTCCCTGACCCATTGCAGTCCAACTTGATCTTGATATGATTAGGTACAATGAAGCCCTCCATAAATGCTCTAACGGGATGGTTGCAACACATGAAGATTCCCTGCTGAAAAAATTTCCTCATGGACAAGAATGTTTGCTGGACAAGCCCTCGATCATTTTGGACTTGGCCGGCCGAATTATCTTGTGGTACCTTCCAGATGCCATTAGCCCATGGATTCAAGTGAGCTTATTTATCATGACCCATCAGCCCGCTGATTCGCCGAACTAACAGGCCAAGATGGAAGAAGCTACTATTGGTATGGGGCCCCTTCTGACAAAAAGCATGTCCAGTGCTCCGGACACCCAGTGGAGAACATTCCCCGGACATTTTCATGCCAGCGACTGCCACCGATTGACCTCAGGATGTATCAATTTAGCCCCTTACTGGTTTCAACAAGGCCAGGAGGTCAGTACTGCTTCTTCACAGGAATGCTAATGCTCATGTAGACATTCTAGCCACATGGGTTACCACTGGCCAATGGATTCACCCCCGAGGTGTCGGCCACCCTGAAAAGTAAAGGTGGTCTTGAGGTTATCATATCTATGCAGCAAGCAGCACTATTGGCCTCAGCTGCTCTGCGGGTGATGCATCCAAAGTTGTATTGAGCTTCGGTCACTATGCAGATCAAACTTGCCTGATGGGCAGTAGAACGTGGCCTCAGTTATATGTGCACTTGTCTACAATTTTGGGCCTCAGTGTTTAATTGTGCAGCTGCCGTTTGTAACAGACAATGCCCTCTTCACCGAGACCCAAGATCTACTCCCGAGGGGTTTGATATCATGACCAGTGTCGGCCATTATTGCGATGGGCTCATGACATTATCCAACCTCAGTATTCGGTTGTGATATAACTCGGGCGCTGTGGTCGGCTGCTCTGGCCACATTGTCAGGCATGGTGTCACATACACCGGCGATCGCATTGTGTGGACTTGGTTCATCCATGACAGCCTTCATAATTTCATGGGGACACCTTGGTCATTGTACGCAACTTACATGGATGTAGATTAACGTATCTCAGTCTCGGCTTAGATAGTGCAGTGATTGTGTATGAGAATCACCGTTAGTAGCATTTGACCGACCGACATCAGGTATTCAGTTTCATTGGCCCATATGTGTTGATCAGTGCTACAGGTATTTGTTTTTGTCGGCCCAAACGATAACATCAGGTATTCAGTTTTGTCGGCCCATACGTGTTGATCAGTGCTACAGGTATTCGTTTTTGTCGGCCCATACGATAACATCAGGTATTCAGTTTCGTCGGCCCATACGTGTTTATCAGTGCTACAGGCATTCGTTTTTGTCGGCCCATACGATGGCATCAGGCATACATTTCTGTCGGCTAATATGATGGCATCAGGTATGCATTTCCATCGGCCCATACGATAACATCATGGATTCAGTTTCAGCTCCATCAGCCAACCTGATAGTATCAAGTATTCAGTATCCTCAGCCCATATGTCAGTACCCGAGGCAGGGCCAATGAAACTGAATACCTGATGGTATCATATGGGCCAACAAAAACGAATACCTGTAGCACTGATAAAAATGTATGGGCCGATGAAAACGAATACCTGTAGCACTGATAAAAACGTATGGGCCGACGAAACTGAATACCTGATGTTGTTGTATGGGCCGACGGAAACAAATGCCTGTAGCACTGATCAACACATATGGGCCGACGAAACTGAATACCTGATGTTGTCGTATGAGCCGACGAAAACGAATACCTGTAGCACTGATCAACATGTATGGGCCGACGAAACTGAATACCTGATGTTGTCATATGAGCCGACAAAAACAAATACCTGTAGCACTGATCAACACATATGGGCCGATGAAACTGAATACCTGATGTTGTCGTATGGGCCGACGAAAATGAATACCTGTAGCACTGATCAACATGTATGGGCCGACGAAATAGTGAGTGGGCCCAGCTGACAATATCACACCACCAATTTTACTGACCCTCGGCCGATATGTTAGTGTTGAGCATCACAATGCATGGGCCCAGCTGATAAAATCATCACTTCATGAGCCTACCGGCCGAATGTTTGACACAGACATATATATTCGGTCGGCCAACGTCCGCTGGCCTGTTGAGAACATGGATTTTTCAACATTAGCTGTATGTATTTATCATGCTATTTGACTGAATGGGCTCTGTCTTCATCACGTGTTCCTTTCCCCTCTCGGTGTCTGTGTCAGTGGGCTCACAGTCTTCCTCATGGCAACTTCCTCATCCGACATCTGTCACTATTACAAATGATGGTGGTGTTTTTAATGTGCACACTGATTGTGCATGTCTTATTACTCGTGGTATGATGTTTTGCTCATATCCGCTTTGAATTCAACTACAGCGACGACTGCGGACATGTAACGCTCCTGCATGCAACATTACGTCGAGTACATTACATGAGGTAAGTAATGTCACACGCATGATATAAAGTGTTGTGAGTACTAACTGATCTTTGTGCCGACGTCTTCTGCATCTCTTCCAACAGAATCATCATTCGAAGCTTTTGACATGTCACAGGTTTCACAGTCGATGTTGCAGGTTTCACAATTGATGTCGGAGGTTTCACAATCAATACTTGAGTCAGATGTAGACAGCAACTTCGATAATCAGGATCCAGATGATGTTGGTCGCGTCTTTATCCCAGGTCCAAGTGCATCAAAAGGAGAACTTTTAGAGGTATGAAATGATCCACAGTGCACTTTCCGCAGTGTTCACTAATTACCTCATTTATATCAGACCCTTAAAGGTCCAGATGCAGAGGCTTTCTGAAGAGAACAGGTCTATGAAGGAAGAAAACAGGACTCTGCGCGCTGAGAAGCCTAAATAAAAACACTGTGTAGACACGCAGCATGAACTTAGTGTTCACGAGGATACTATCACCATCTATGCTCGCAAATATGGCATGATGGTTGAGATGTTTCCTAGCAGTGAACTTCTTAACAAGAAACTTCCAGAATCTCCAACTCCCTTCGATAGCTCCGAACGATACACGACTGCAGCGACACAAGACGCTGCCTTCTTAGATGAACTCTATCGTCACTTCCCTGAGTCATTACACAAAATGATGGAAACATTGTACTTCAGCGATCTTGTACATGGTCTTTGAATTTTGATCCCTTGGCTTTACATTGACACATTGTGATTCACCAGGTTCTGAAATGTATTCCCGACGCTCGTGCAAATGAGATTAAAAAACTTTGTGGTGTTGCTGGCGATATTTTCGATCTTCCCTTGAGGTATTTCACTAACATCAACTTCGAGAGAGCTGCTATTCCTGAGATACGACAACTACTTGGGGTCACGTCTGCGACAGACCTGGCATACAAGATTTTTCCACCTGTCTTGTTCCCAGGCTTGAAGGATGACAAGTCGCTCAAGACCGTCTTTGGCAACTGGGAACTCCTAGCTCGAGTAAGTCTATCATTACTTGCATCATTCTTGTGCTGATGATTTATATTACAATATTACTTATTAGATTCTAAAAGCTTCATTACATGGTATTACCTCACTCCAAGGTTCAAGCGGCAGTGGCACACACACCAACTCTCTCAAGTGGAGTGTTCAACAAGTCACACCAGGATCAATAGCTTGGGTAGCGGTTATTGTAAGTCATCAATATGATTATTGAAAGCTCAAGTTCTCATGTATCATGGCAGGCGATTTTTTTAATGTCACCTGACACCGAGTTTTTGAGTACCGGCATTGGGAAGAAGTCGAACATCAACTACAAGAACCTATTTTTTCACTACAAGAAAATTTTGGTAATCAAATGGACCATGAAGTGTATTGTAGCAATTGTCGCCAATATCAACCAATATATCTTCAAAGCAGCGAAAGTTTTGGCACTCAAAGGTGCAGAACAGGAGGACTTCACGGATGCGATCGATCGTGCACTTGCAGCCCTTGACATGGACAGTGATTCAGGCAATGAATCTGATGCTTTGGTCCAGATAGCTGCCGCTCTTGAAGCAGCTGATCCCATTATGGTCGCCGACAGTCAGCTGATGATCCAGAGCTTCTCACCCCCAGCTGATCCAGACGCCATCAATCTGGAAGCAAGGAATTCGCCAGTCAAAGAGGCTGAATCAGAGGATATAGGGGGAAGTGCTAGTGGACGCAGACATGGACGTGGGCGAGGGAGAGCTAGAGGGAAGAAGGCAGCTGCGCCAGTAGCAACTGAAACTCGTGCAACTTGGTCTCAGAATAAACTCGCTTTGTTTCCATCAGTTTTTGCCAATATTCCTGCTGTTGCATCTCTTTGTACTCTTCATTAACACAGTCACTCAAGTACTCACTTCTCAACTCTTGATTCTTGTCTTAGGGGATGCAGAATTGTCGGAGCTTGAATTTTGTTTAAGTTTCTCTCGACTGGAATCCTTTTCTTTGCCACGTACTCTAGCATATTTGCTCAATCTTGATATAACCTTCTGGGAAGTTGTTCCAGATTTTCAACCATCTCTCTTGCTCCTCCAGAAGGGAGGTCAGGTGTACTTCGGTGATGTTTAAATTGGCGAAGGGTGATGTATGGTATTGCATTCCCCATGTACTACACAACTGTTGCACAGGCAGTCACTCAGTATGATTTCACTCCTCCCACAGCATTTTACACTAATCACTTTCTGTAGCACTACTGAATCTCTCGAAGCACCTAACTTCAAACCAAACACAACCAGATGATACAAAAGAGGATGAGAATGACGAAGGTAATGACATCATGCGGCACAATGAATACAACAACAGCAACAATATCCCCACCCAGCCCCCCCTCCTTGGAAGGTCTGCAGCATCAGCTTCTGCTGAGTGATATGTCCTGATGAATGGTTCTTGTCGGCCGCAGCAACAACAGCCATCCACTCCTGACTCATTCCCAGTCCTGCAAGTTCCTTCTCACACTCACACTCATGCACAATCGCACCGGTGCAGATTGCACGTTGTCGGTGTGTCTTTCCCTCCATTCCAAAATCCTGCTATTTGATCTTATTACACAGCCTTTTATTTATTTGCACCGTTTGCAATGACACAATCACACTTTCCACCATGTCCTGCTCACTTGCATCGGCCAACAGAATGTTCCCTTGCTCCCTCGACACCCAGCTCATCAATGCTCAATGCCTCAGAGCAATATACAAAAGTCCGCCTCATCATCCAAGTACCCCCTTGCTTCAGTGTGAATGGATATCCCCACTATTTCTCACGATGTCGAGATGGGGGACTCAACAACAGTGTCTATGAGCACTGCCAGTGTCTCTCTTCCCAGATGCCTCGCTCAATCCGAAATCACTGAGATCCTGGTGTCCACACTTCAGGCTGTGGCACCTGAGCTTGTTCACACCCATATTGATTAGATTCATGAGGGACTGGAATGCCTCGGGCCTGAGTAAGCCGAGATTCCTCTGCTAGTCAATTGATTATCTGACGAATCCTTCTTCAGCATGCTCTGGGTCCTTGCAGGCATCAAAGCCGAGCCTGTTTCCAATGTCCTCTTGAAGGAACTTTCAATAATCATCAATGATGTTTCGTCTGACATGCCTACTCACATGTTTGCGGTCTTCTCATCCTGCCAGCCGGCCCCTGCTTGTCATCGCATCACACTGTTTTCCGCACATAATTTCATTTTCACTACCCACTGCGTGAACCTTCCCGTCTTGCCCACGCAGATGCCAGCAATTGCAGAGTGTGCTGGCCAGGAGATCAAAGTGCCAGTCATCCCTCTGTGCATCCCTGCCCCCGAGTCTTTCCTCAGCTCTCCACATTCCTGTACATGAAATGTATCGACGACTTTATTGGGTCGCTTATGCCACTTCCCACCCTGCCCCAACTCTACCACGATGATCCTACCACAGTCATGCCTCTTCTCACCCAGTTTGCTCAGAAAATCACTGATACATATACAGCGAAAGCTCTGCTGCAGCACATTGCCAAAGTGCATGGCACGTGGTGCAACTAGGCATCACCAATGAGCGGCTCTCGCCTCTCCATCCATCCTCCCTGTGCAGATCATCCACGATCACCCTCACGAGCTCTTGCGACATGTGCGCAGACATCCCATGTCCACCGGCAACTCCATCGCCTCCATCATGTATCTGGCTGTTGTCTCCCATCTCCTGTTGTAGTATTGTTCTACCTGCACGTCTACTACTAATAATATACCCGTGCTATAAATATTATTATTATTACAATTAAATATTGAAATATCTATTACTACCCAATGGAATAAATTGTAATTTGTATCACAAAGAATATATATTCATTACAATGAAATTTGTAAGCTTGCAATTGCCATTGCGAGACTTGTCAGTACATTCCAATGACTTTGCAATTAATGTTGCAACAATGATTTCAACCACCATTGCCACGTGATGCAACACTGTGGTCGTGATTATCATGACTCATCATCATTGCAACTGTGCTTGAAATCAATATTTAAATGATGATGACAATTACGACTCTATTATGGCAACCTATTTAAAGATTTGTTCTGCATTTGGGCCTTGAAACGTGTTGCAAGGCGTTGAAATCTAAATTAAGAATTTCCAACAGATGGTGCCAGGTTTCTCCAGGGGCCATCATCCGACCTAGACACAGACTCACAGTACTCTGATCTCTACCAATCTCTGCACATCAGATATATCATTTCTCAGCAGAATTATTGAACTCTCGGATGCACCAATACTGTACAACTCGCCAGGACATTCATTCCGTGCTCATGGTGTGTCTTTCAACACCACTGATAGCTGACTTCAGACTCGGTACACATGGATTTCCCAACTTGAATGTGATTCTCTGCACAAAGTCACAGCAGTCATCGCCATCCATGCGTTACAAGGCGCTGTATTGACATCGCCGAATAGACCACACGAAGTACTGTATGAACTTGAAAACTCCCCGCATGCTCATGTATGGTGAGCCAGAGCCTGTCTCTCACACCTCCATCTCACTTCCCTTTCTCTAGAACTGCCATATCGAGTCTTGCCCGATGATTGCTTTGAAGTTCGAAGATGCCTCCAACTCTTGAGTCTGTTGAGTTCTATTAATATTCCAGCCGAACTTGCTACTAGGCAACATACATCCCAAGGGTTGATTTTACGGTATCACTCGGACAGCCTTGCCTCCCTGCATGCACCTCCATCATACCTAACAAGTTCTGGTATTGTGCCACTCGAGCAGGTCTCAACAGTAATTTGAGAGAACTCAACGCATCCTTGTACCATCTGAGTGCTGCGCACTGAAGGAAAAGGGGAATGGGAACATCTCTTGGGTACTTATCTAATGTTGCCTAGCATATAACTTGCTTGGATCTGTAAGACAGGAATAAATATTGCCGCACCAATGAAAGGGAATGACTGGTTTCAAGTAAATTCATTAGACGTTTCAGCATGCCTGTGGTGCAAGTGTGGGCAGGCAGCTGGCGCCAGCAGAAACATTATCTAGGGTTATGTCTCTTTCAGATATATTTTGCAACATCAAATAACATCAATAAGTACCACGACAGACACAAAACCGCTCCCTACAGACTACCCGCCGATTGTAAATCATATCGAGCATCTCCCGTACTACACGCTACTGCTAGTTTCCACATGGACGCGCTCCAGGAAAGAAATTAAAGTCATAGTGGTTGCTGTATCAGAGTCGGCCACCAGCTTGGCATGATATTCTCGCACGCTAAGGATGAGGTGTGGTCCCAGCATAAACATCTGCGCCAACTGGAAGATTTGGATGATCTGGATTTCCAGGGAATATCTGTCCTATAGAATGATGAATCATGGCCACATGCACAAGTCGGTGACAGATCGGCATACTGCAGAGAGCCTTAGAGACAAATAACTGATTTCAAAACAAGAAACTGCAATGAAGCTGGCACATGCAGAACTTCAGCAAAGACAAGAGAACCATATTCACGTTATGGGCTCACATTGCAAAGTAACTAACATGAGTTTTCATCAACACCGTGAAACAGTCCTGGATAATACCTCTTGTTGGGTATTGTCGCAGTTCACGGAAGTGCTTCACAGCAATCCAGACTGCGAGACACAGTGCAAGGACCTTCCATACAATATTGGCAAGTATCCAAGTCATGGCAGCCAGAAATAGGGTATCTCCCGCAAAGCCAATCATGCACAGATGGGTGCCAGAGAGAATGAATTCCTCCGGTATTTGTCAATGAGCCTGATGCACTTGAACATTTCATACATAACTAAAGCTTACCCCCTACAGTCTGCATCATCATTATTGCGGCCATCACTATGTTGGTGATTCTGGTGGCCACAAAGGTGACAATGAGGAATACCAGCACCTTCCTGGATCGCTGATACATGGCATGTAACCAAGCAATCATGATGACTTGCATGATGTTTCAGTCAAGTCAATATCACGGAGGTGTATAGCTCACTGCCCAGTATTATATTTACAACTTCAGTTGTCCATTGACTTGCCTTGTACTTGATATGGCCTGACAAATCCAGCAAAATTAGTTATCAGCTTTGGCAGGTCACAGGCTCGAAACAAACTCACAACTGTGGGAGTCGTTATATTGAACCAAAGAATTGTTCAAGAATCTCACTCACCCCGACATAATAGTTCAGTTGTTTGGATGGGAATGGAAGGTAACAATGTGTAATACTCACTGCATCTGTCGAAATTGTTGGAACAGCGACTGTATGCACTCGTCAGAAGAAAGAAACAGAGTCGATATAAGAAGATGTACTCGGTATGTCGAGGCTGATCATAAGAGATGGCAGATTAGCACAACACCAATTGCTTAGCCTTCCGAACACACATAACATATAATATTCCACCATAGCGCACCTAGGATATCTTGAAGTCAGCAAAATTCGGACTTGCTAAGCATATATACTGAAACACAAGTTACATACACTGAGATAGAGAACGGTCATCAGGGACCAGTGTTGCGTCTGTTGCAAATTGTTGGAGTATTTTCACGTCGTTCTTTTGGTCAATCTTGTGGAGTCTGCTCACCCATATCAGTTCAACCTATAAAGCCATTCTAAATGAGTTGGCTGCCCCAGAAATGGATCGACTTACCTCTTGACGTGAGTACTGGAAACACCATAAGGATGTCAATGATTCTTTCATTCTCAGTCATGCTCACCACAATCGTACATGAACCCAATAGAGACAGCAACTGTGCAACTGCAGCCAAGGTTAGATCGACATCACTGTCATGCTGCTGACTCTCCACGAACCTACAAAATAGCTGCTAATAACATTCACATTGATGATTGGCCACCAACTAGGATCATTCAAGACTAGGGGCATACTATGAGAAAATGTGCAACTCAGGAGCGGCGAACTTGGTGCGTGTTTGTGATTGATATACCACCACCCAGCGCTTGCATCGCCGAAGTGAGATTTGAGGGATAATATCTGATTGATCGTAGTAAGCAGAAAGTGCATCCAGGGATACCGATGGGATCACATCAATCCCAAGGCAGTAGTGCTGTCCAATTACGATTATAATACTCTGAGGGCCATAATATAATGTATTCATAATATTACAGGCCAGCGAGCATATTTAATCATATAGGTATTGTATTGAAATGTAATGGTAATGTAACCATATTTAATTGTATCTAATGGATGTTCACGCCCTCGAGAAAATTGACACCATCCCCAAAATCACGTTTTAACCATTCCTTTGTGATAATAGTGATTGACGCGGACTCAGCACTCAGAGACGACCGGCTATCAGAGAGTGTATGTTTGCTGCTTGAGAACAAATGTTCTATGGAGACGCTAATGGCAGGGATCACAAGAATGTCGCGGGCGATGCAAGACCGCACAGGAAACATTGTCTTGTGTTGCTAAGTGGAATACAATCAGTTGTTGAAGAATAAACAGCTAAAAGATACAAACCTTCCACCAGATCAAAGGATTATCTTCCTGTTCCGTCGTGCATGGATAAAGGCCACTGAGGTAGATGTCAACCTCTTTCTGAGATGCACTAGGGCCAGTCTTCTGCATGTGCATCTTGACTGCTGACTTGAATGCAGAACATTTGACGGGTGAGACGGGGTCGGCAGTAGTAGTGGGAGTGATGGGGGAACTGTCCATGCTATCCTCGGAGTATACCTGGTACATATGATCAAGAAGAATTCACACACGAGCTGCGAGATTCGTGTTCGACCACAAGCTCTCGTCCTCAAAATACGAGACTCTCATTCTCGGGTGTAGAACTAGAAATATCAATATGATTATGCTCCTAACGTGATAAAAAAAAACTCACCAGCACCCAACAAAGGGTAATCAGATACAAGAGCCTTCTCCATGTGAATCCGAAGTTTGGCGAGGCCAGCCATGAGTGCATTTTCGAGTCCATGAATGTCGGTTTCCTCTGAGGCTTGACGGCAATAAGTGTCCATGTGTAACTCCAGCTGCTTGTACAGCGGGAGCGTGTAACATATGGTAGGGACATGTTTGTGTGAGAGGTCGAGTGTTGAAGTGTAAAAAAGCTGTGGAGTAGCACTATGAGTTATGAATGAGCAAAACAATTTAAAAAACGCACAACAAGGATTGAGGAAAGACGCTCGAGAAATTCCAAGTCACTGACACTCAAAGATAATTTCTTCTTCTTGCGGATTGCAGCACGCTTCTTTTTCCCAGTGAGACGAGTGTCGAGTTGATCAACCCATTGGTTGATTGCCTGTATAATGTAAGCTGCCCCGATCAAGTGAGCTGATGGCAAAACTACGTACTGGCTTGAGCTTTGTAGCTTGGTCAATTTCTGCAAGTGTCGTGTTCCACTGAATGGGCATTCTGCGAATGGGAACAAGTCCCTTGTAATGTGTGTCACATAGTTGACGGATAAGTCGACGCATCCGTTTCCGACGAACCTCTGAAGCGAGAATGTCAACTACAATTGCGTGAAGCTGAAAGTGGCATCAGAACTGACTTGGATAGTGAAATACAACTACTAGCCTTCTCAACTGCAGTGAGATTTTTCTTACTCGTGGTCACACCACCTTCGTCATCACTGGAAACATAAACATCTGATTCATCACCTTGGTTCATGTTGTCATCCCCATCATTTTTCTTCGCCTCTTTTCGCATCTCTTCCATTTCTTGCTGGACTTCGGGGTCGTCTTTGGGTGAGTATGTAAGTGAGAACTGTCGAGCACTCTCATAGAGGTCTTCCTCATCAGGGTTCGGAGCAGTGTGAAGCCCATGCAATATTGCCCTGCCAGTATCGTACTTTATCAGTCTGGCAAAAGGTGAATGTCAGGCTACATACTGCACCACAAGATTGATGACATGAGCTGCGCAGCCAATTTGCATATTTGCACAATGCAAATGGGAGCCTTCATCAGCAATCTGTTTCGTCAGTGCCTCATTCATTGTTGTGTTACTTGCTGTGTTGTCCATAGCATGTGCAACTATTGAGAGATGAGTTAAAAAATCTCCATGAAGCTGACCATGAACCCACTGATCTTGCTCATCAGTTTCTGGTGCTTCAGCACCTTGAATAGTAGCTTGCCAGACACTTTCCCTGAGTGATCTCTGTCAAGTGCAATAAGCTCAAGGGGAGATTCCATGAGCTCCCACTTGTCATTGATCCAGGAGACCACAGAACCAAGAAAAGCATAAACCAAGTTTTTGCTGGTCCCGATGTCACTCGAGAAGGCAAGCTGTGATGTGTTTGACTACAAATTTGGTTAATGTACACTGATGTCTATCCGAGCATGATAAATCTCACCTGAAGGACTGCATTGACTTTTTTATTCATGCCCTCATAGAGCCTATCAATATCATGATGAACAGTTTGATGTGAAGGTAATGAATAACCTGTTGGAAGAATCAACATGAATGTTCACTTCATGCCTCGTTTTTCAACCAGTGAGTACAGAAGGTCATCTTCGACAATACCCTTCACCAGAGTTTCATGCCAAGTCTTTCTCGTAAGCTGCTTGGCAGGATGCTCGATACCTTGCTGCACGAAATCTTGCATAATCTGCCTTTGAGGACCAGGACCTGGAGTTTCCGTGGTGACTTGCACCCCATTTGATTTCTGTGCACACCATGAGTTGAACGAATGTTCTGTTGGCAACCTAGCAGGTGCGAGATGAAATTACTTGAAGGGGGTGCCTTAATAGTTTCAGCATCGTAGGATGTGCATCGTGGTGTGTGAGGTGATGTCCTAAATGTGCTGAATAGGATATATGAGTTTGTAGCAATGTACTCGCAGTGAGGTAATTGGCAACTTACTCGCACCAATTACACTTCCATTTCCACACAGGGTCTCCTTTTTATTGGTAGCAACTGACAGAGCAAACTGTAGCATTGCCCATTGTCCTTTCAAGGGATTCTGTCCAGCATGTATGTCAACCTCTTCTACATCAATCTCACTTTTGGACTTCTCACTTCCTGCGGGAGCCTTGACAATGGAGTTAGCACAGCGAGAAAAGAAATTCGTAAGAGTGAAGTCACCTGTGTCTTCTGCTTCTTCTTCTTAGGCTTACCACTCTTGCCCTTCAACATATTGGGCTGCTGAGAAGCCCCCTGCATAAGAGTCAGTATCAACACATCAATCCGAGTTGCCATTGTACCTCTGCTGGAACCATCTCAGTGTCACTCATACTATTGTCATCAGAAACAGGGTCTTTGCGTGGCGGAACATAGTCATGATCATCCGGATCACTCTCGGCATCTTTTAATTATGTCAGTGACATACATGAGCATAACAGAACATTCATGAAGACCTTTAGTCAATGTTCGTTTGATGCGGAGGACAAGGCCACTGCTAGCCTTTTTTGAAGAACCCGTAGGAGCACTGGTGACATTGTAACATTAAGTAGCTTTCACAACAGAGCATATGAGAAATTATGTACACATCATGAAGCAGTTTGATAAGTGCTTTGATGCACTCATTCATCAAGTTGAGTCCATTGTGCTGCTCGATGTTCGGTAATGCAGAAAAGTGTACAGCAAAATCATGTGCGAGGATGACACCATGCTTTCCTCACATAACCAGTTTTTGCTGTTCATTCTCGGAGCGCTGAAACACTCATTCCCAGGCACGGTTGAATGAGTAAAACGGACCTTCATCTCCATCAATGCTGAAATCACGTAAGTGATGGCTAATCGGACCATCTTCGGCTGCTTCTGGCAATGAACCAGGGAGTCCAGTTATAACAGAATGAAGATCAGCAAGTGATTGGGCAAGCTGTTTTTGCTGCTCGCCCAATTGAGCCATGGAGTTGTGCTGCCCTGATAACAAGAAGTGCAAAGATATTGAATTCTGCACTGCGCAACTTGAATTGGACGCTGAGTGCTGAGCAGCATGATGTGTGGGAACTACTGCTGTACAGTTTTACCTTGACCACATTAGTCTACTGTCTGATTGCTGCATCCAAAGTTAAAATATTATGATTAAATACACAGGGCATATTATAATGTAATCATACAATAATATAATGTACTGGATTGTATGGTGTACGCAGAGCCCCTCCGTGAGCCCGTATTATAATCAAGATAATGATTAATAATAATATTATATTAAAATATAACCTGTAATGTGGACAGCACTACAAGGCAGTGACTCGCGCAGAATGTTGCAACGCCGTAAAAGATCAGAGAACTGTTTGTGATTTCGGCAACGTGCAGGTGCACGAGGCGAGGGCAGTCGTACAAAGAAAGTGGGAGGTTGTACAAACGGAAGTGTTTCATGGCAATCCAGACGGCGTGACACATTGCGGGGACCTCCCATAGACCACGCTCAGAATACACAGTAAATAAGTACCACGACGAAACTAAACTATAGATGAAAACACAAACCGCTCCCTACAAACTACCCGCTGATTGTCAATCATATTGAACATCTCCCGCGCTACACACTACTGCTAGTTTCCACATGGACGCGCTCCTGGAAAGCAATTGAAGTCATAGCGGATGCTGTATCGGAGTTGGCCACGAGCTTAGCGTGATATTCTCGCACGCTAAGGATGAGTCGTGGTCCCAGCACAAACATCTGCGCGACCTCGAAGATTGAGGCGAAACCAAAATAAATCTGAACTTTCAGGGAATCTATGTCCTATAGAAATGATGAAGCATGGTCGTACGTAGAGGTCAGCGACAGATCGGCATACCGCTGAGAGCATCGGAGAGAATAAACCGATCTGGAAGCAAGAGACAGCCAAAAAACTAGCACGTGCAAAACTTCAGCGGAACAAGAGAACCACATTCACATCATGAGCTCACCTTGCAAAGTAACTGATGTGAGTTTGCATTAACACCGTGAAACAGTCCCCGATAATACCTCTTGTTGAGTGTTGTCGCAGTTCACGGAAGTGCTTTACAGCAATCCAGACTGCGAGACACAGTGCAATGACCTCCCATACAGCGGCAAGTATCCAAGATATAGAAACCAGAAGTAGGAGGTCTCCTGGATAGGCAACCATGCACTGGTAGGTGCCGGAGAGAATGAATTCCTCTAGTATTTGTCAATGAGCCTGGTGCACTTGATAATTTCATACATAACTAAAGCTTACCCCCTGCAACGTGCATCGTTATTGTTGCAGCTATCACTGCGTTGGCAATTCTGATAGCCACAAAGATGACAACGAGATATATCAGCACCTTTCTGGATCGCTGATACATGGCATGTAACCGAGTGATCATGATGACTTGCATGATGTTTCAGTCAAGTCAATATCACGGAGGCGTATAGCTCACCGCCCAGTATTACATCTACAACGTCAGCCGTCCAATAAACTGCGGTGTACACGATACGACCTGACAAATCCAGCAACATTGGTTATCAGCTTTGGAGGATCACAGGCTCGAAACAAACTCACAACTGTAGGAGTCGTTATATCGAACCAACAAGTTATTCGAGAATCTCACTCACCCCTACATGGTAGTTCAGTTGTTTGGACGGGAATGGAAGGCATCAGTGTGGAATACTCACTGCATCTGTCGTCGAAATTGTTGGAACATCGACTGTATCTCGCCTGTCACAAGAAAGAAACAGAACATATCCGAGAAGACATACCCAACATGACGATCCTGATTGTGAGAGATGGGCAATGAGCGCAACATCAATGACTTAAACTTCCAAACATACACAACATATGCTATTCCAACATAGCGCACCTAAGACATTTTGAAGTCAGCAAAACTTAGACTTGCTAAGCATAAATATTGAAACACAAGGTACGTACACCGAGATAGAGAAAGGTCATCAGGGACCAGCGTTGCCTCTGCCGTGAACCAGTTGTATTTTTATGTCGTTCTTTTGATGTGGGATTCCGCTCACCCAGATCAGTTCAACCTATAAAATAATTCTAAGCGAGTTGGCTGCCCCAGAAATGGATTGACCTACTTCTTGTCCGAACGTAAGTACTGGAAATACTATAAGGATATCAACGGTTCTTTCATACACAGTTTTTCTCACCCCAATCATACATTATCCCAACACAGACAACAACTGTGAAATCAGAGGCAAGATTAATTGAGACATCACCGTGATCATGCGGCTGGCTCTCCACGGACCTGCGAAATAGCTGGCAATAAGACTCGCATTGATGAGCGGCCACCAACTGGGATCGTTCGAGACTAGGGTCATACTGTTAGAGGATGAGAGTGAGCGAGCGGGGGAACTTGATGGACGTATAAAACGATCGCATTTAAGCTTGATATACTACCATCCAGCGCCTGCAACGCCGAAGTGAGATTTGAGGGATGATATCTGATTGATCGAAGTAAGTCTTTCAGCATGAATTCAGGTATAAAGGGAAAGTGCATCTAGGGATATCGAATCACGTAGAAGTTAATACAATCCCAAAGCAGTGACCCACGCGGACTGTTCGTGATTTCGGCAACGTGCTTGTACGATCTTCGAGGTGATCGTGGTATTGCGGGATTCGGCCTCGGCCCATCAATAACACCATGTGGGTTATTGATCCAACACAGGTTTGCTTCGAACAGCATCCAAGTCGACCTCGTGGCAGACATTGTCAATTACGACACGAGCACAATCCACAACCTTTCTTCTAATTCATGTACACGCTGATTAGTACAAATGCGACCAAAAGTACATACATGCGTCGTATGCAATTGCCCGTCATAAAACACGATCGACGTGTGTAGCGACGAGGGCAGTCGTACAAAGAAAGTGGGAGGTTGTACAAAGGGGGGAAAGGGCGGTTTTACAAAAGAGGGGGTTGTTGTACAAAAGAGGAACAATCAAGTGATGGATAGGAATGGAGGCAGTAGGATTGAAACCGATAACAAAGGGGCGGCGATGGTACACACTTGAATGCGGAGTTAATGAATGTGTGATGACTCCAGTTTGATGGTTCATAAGTAAGTAAGCCTTAATGACGGGATGAGATGGATGCATTGATGAATAGATAGATCAAGCTCGTCAACGAGCTTGAGGAGCGAATAGCCGGTTGGGAGAGGGAGAATTTCCTCCATCCGTGAAAAAAAAAACCATCCCAAGGAGACGCAGAGAC
Organism: Suillus placidus; assembly: GCA_016628565.1. Taxonomy (NCBI): domain Eukaryota; kingdom Fungi; phylum Basidiomycota; class Agaricomycetes; order Boletales; family Suillaceae; genus Suillus; species Suillus placidus. The sequence continues at coordinate 325,394 of JABBWD010000035.1, forward strand.
CGATATCAATGAGATCAAGAAACCGGAAAATAGGGAGTGTGAACTGTGCGTTTCATGGCACGAGGAGAGTGACAGTGGTCGCTTAAAGCGGAGAACGAAGGAGCGTGCAAGCGTGCATTATCACGCATGATGGCGGACGAAGGAGCAAGTGAGTTGTGGGCGTCCTCAGGAATACAAGGATGGTGCCGGGTTTCTCCGGGGGCCATGATCATCCAGCCTAGACACAGCACTCTGATCTCTACCGATCTCTGCACATCAGATATATCATTTTTCAGCAGAATTATCGAACTCTCGGACGCACCAATACTGTACAAGTAGCCAGGAAATTCACTCCATGCTCATGGTGCGTCTTTCAACACCACTGAAAAGCTGACTCGGTACACATGGATTTCCCAATGCGATTCTCTGGAGTCTGCACAAAGGCAGTCATCGCCATCTAGGCGTTACACGGCGCTGTATCGACATCGCTGAATAGACCACCCTAAGTACTGTATGAACTTGAAAACTCCCCGCAGGCTCACATATGGCGAACCTGTCTCTCTTGCTTCCATCTAATCTTCCCTCTCTCTCGAACTCCCATATTGAGTCTTACCCGATGGTTGCTTCAATGACGCATCCAACTCTCGAGTGTGTCGAATTCTATTATTCTCTTCCCAGCCGAACTTGCTGTAGTCTAGGTAACATGGATCCCAAGGGTTGATTTTACGGTATCACTCGGACCTGCATGCGCCTCCATCGTATCTAACAACTTCCGGTATTGCGCCACTTGAGCAGGTCTCAACAATAATTTGAGAGAACTCAATGCGTCCTCGTACCATCCGAGTCCTGCCCACTGAAGGAAAGGGGGAATGGGAACGGGGATATCACGATCGGTACATTGTTAACCCCTTTCAGCTCGTCAAACTTGCCTCGGGCCTATGGACCTGGTCTCTTGGGTACTTGTCTAATGTTGCCTAGCGTATAACTTGATTGGATCTGTAAGACAGGAATGAATATCGCCGCACCAATGAAAGGGAATGACTGGTTTCAAGTAAACTCGTTAGACGTTTCAGCATGCCCTCGGTGCAAGTGTGGGCAGGCAGCTGGCGCCAGCAGAAACATTATCTAGGGCTATATCTCTTTCAGATATATTTTGCAACATCAAATAACTTCAATAAGTACCATGACAAAACTTGGACTAAATAAACACAAAAACCGCTGCCTACAGACTGCCCGCTGATTGTAAATCACATCGAGCATCTCCCATACTACACGCTACTGCTAGTTTCTACATGAACGCGCTCCTGGAAAGCAATTGAAGTCATAGCGGTTGCTGTATCGGAGTCGGCCACCAGCTTGGCATGATATTCTCGCACGCTAAGGATGAGGCGTGGTCCCAGCACAAACATCTGCGTTAACTGAAAGAGTTGGATGATCTGGGTTTCCAGGGAATATCCGTCCTATAGAATGATGAATCATGCCCACATGCAGAAGTCGGTGACAGATCGGCATACTGCAGAGAGCGTTGGAGACATATAAGGGATTTCAAAACAAGAAACTGCAATGAAGCTTGCATGTGCAGAACTTCAGCAAAAACAAGAGAACCATATTCACGTCATGAGCTCACCTCGCAAAATAACTAACATGAGTTTTCATCAACACCGTGAAACAGTCCTGGACAATACCTCTTGTTGGGTATCGTCGCAGTTCACGGAAGTGCTTCACAGCAATCCAGACTGCGAGACACAGTGCAAGGACTTCCCATACAATGGCAAGTATCCAAGTCATGGCAGCCAGAAATAGGGTATCTCCCGCAAAGCCAATCACGCACAGATGGGTGCCGGAGAGAATGAATTCCTCTGGTATTTGTCAATGAGCCTGATGCACTTAAACATTTCATACACAACTAATGCTTACCCCCTGTAATCCGCATCGTCATTATTGCGGCTATCACTATGTTGGCGATTTTGATGGCCACAAAGGTGACAATGAGAAATACCAGCACCTTTTTGGATCGGTGGTACATGGCATGTAACCGAGCGATCATGATGACTTGCATGATGTTCAGTCAAGTCAATATCATGGAGGTGTATAGCTCACCGCCCAATATTACATATATAACCTCAGTCGTCCATCGACTTGCGTTGAACATGATATGACCTGACAAATCCAGCAACATTAGTTATCAGCTTTAGAGGATCACAGGCTTGAAACGAACTCACAACTGTAGGAGTCATTATATTGAAGCAACGAGTTGTCAGAGAATCTCACTCACCCCGACATAGTAGTTCAATTGTTTGGACGGGAATTGAAGGCATCGGTGTGGAATACTCACTGCATCTGTCGTCGAAATTGTTGGAACAGCGACTGTATGCACTCGTCACAAGAAAGAAACAGAGTCTAAGCAAGAAGACATACTCGGCATGTTGAGGCTGATCGTAAGAGATGGCAAATTAGCACAACACCAATTGCTTAGCCTTTCGAACACACATAACATATAATATTCCACCATAGCGCACCTAGGATATCTTGAAGTCAGCAAAGTTCGGACTTGCTAAGCATACATATTGAAACACAAGTTACATACACTGAGATAGAGAATGGTCATCAGGGACCAGCGTTGCCTCTGTTGCAAATTAGTTGGAGTATTTTTGTCGATGGTGTGGAGTCTGCTCACCCAGATCAATTCAACCTATAAAACCATTCTAAGCGAGTTGGCTGCCACAGAAATGGATCGACCCACCTCTTGTCCGAACGTGAGTACTGGAAACACCATAAGGATGCCAATGATTCCTTTGATTCTCAGTCATGCTCACCACAATCGTACACGAACCCGATAGAGACAGCAACTGTGCAACCGCAGCCAAGGTTAGATCGACATCACCGTTATGCAGCTGACTCTCCACGAACCTATATAATAGCTGATAATAAGCTTCGTATTTATGAGTGGCCACCAACTGGGATCATTTGAGATTAGGGTCATACTATGAGAAAATGGGCAACTTCGAGTCGGAGGGGCGAACTTGGTGGACTTATGACGATCGTGTTCATGATTGATATACCACCACCCAGCGGCTTGCATCGCCGAAGTGGGATTTGAGGGATGATATCTGATTGATCGTAAGCGGAAAGTGCATATGCATCCAGGGAAACCGATGGGATCACATAAATCCCAAGGCAGTGACTCGCGCGGAATGTTGCAACGCCGTAAAAGATCAGAGAACTGTTTGTGATTTCGGGAACGTGCAGTGCGATCTTCGAGGTGTTCGTGGCAGACATTGTCTATAATTACGACACGATTGACGTGTATAGCGACGAGGGCAGTCGTACAAAGAAAGTGGGAGGTTGTATAAAATGGGGGGATTTAAATGGGCGGTTATACAAAAGCAGGGTTGTTGTACAAAGAAAGAGCAATCAAGTGATGTGGACAGGAACGGAGGCAGTAGGAGCCAAAGCGATAACGAAGGGGCAGTACACAACTGGCGAATAGGCCGCATAGCTCAAGCTCGTTGACGAGCTTGGAATCGTGACGTCGACACAGCCGCGGTGATTTTATATTGAACCTCCGACGCGATTATGATAGAACATGCACGCTGCGCAGCGCACACTTGAAAATGTGAAGCACTACCGCTACGCATACCTACCGTTTGTACATTATGCAGCGTACGTACCCGGGGGCGCCACACATGGTACGAGGATTCATGATCACTTAGCATGGACCTCCCCTCCGAGTTAGCTCACAAGTATCCTATGCGGCTCGTCCTATTCTCCCGTTCACACCCAGGCTGCTCGTCCGTTCTTGTTCACCTGCTACTTCGTATACCAGCCTGAGCATTCCGCCCGATCCCGCTCTTTCAAAGTCGACTTGATGAAGTCTTACAGCCGCTCGACAACTCGTCCACAGAAAACCTAGATCTACGGTGACCATCTCGTCCTTTTTCGCTAAGCAAACACATAGTAGAGAACCGGTTCTGTGTAATCTATTAGTTTGCAAGGGCTCTGACTTCCTCTAGCAACCTCTCCAAAGAAAGTAAATATTATCACCCCAAACTTCGCCTCTGCCTCCACCAGTCTTTATCCCACCCCAATGGTCGCGCATCTTCACGCGCCGTGTCATCAACCATACTGCACAGATCAGTAAAAGCAGAAACACGACTCACTGCCACACTAGAAATAGCATACAAAGAAGATCTACCACGCCGGCCGGTGAGTTATTGCCCTAAATACAAACTACTCATGCTTACACAATATGCAACATCAGCGCAGCCTGAGCACTGGCTACGAAGCAAGCAGACGACGGGACAACCATCGTCGACAGCGTCAGTGGCAGATATTGATGCTGCCAAAGAAGCAACAACGGCGAGTACAAAGGGGAAACGCATCGTTCGTGAGGATATGATATGATACTACTATGGGCTCAGGTTAATCTGAAGGGTGATGTAGGAAGATGCCCTGCGTTCACGTGCTGAATACAGTTCTTTATGGCGATGTGGGAGAACCAAGTCTACTTGAAATCCCCTTTTGAACTGCCTGCAATTCCAGCCGACTGCCACCTAAGATCTACCTTGTGACGCAAGGTCTGCTGGCAATTTGACGTGGAATAAGATATCACCTTGTTCAGTGACAAGCATACTGCCACCTAACAAGATCTACCCTGTGGGGCGATGTCTACCGGCAATTTGGCGTGGAACCTTGCGAAGCCAGCTCGCAACAAGGACTGATCAGCCAAGTTCAGCTTGTCGTTTGGAGTAGGGACCATATGTCCCTCGTTGAATGTAACAGACCTATGTGATGTAGCAGCCCGTCACACATCCCACCGCGAGCTGAACACATCATGTAAGTACGAGATAGGGTAAGACATACATCAGTTCGTGAGGTACGGAATTTGGAGGTTTGAACGAACCGAACAATGTTGCGAGATCCACAGGACCTCTAGAGGATATGTCAGGAAATCAGCATAACGACATGTCCCAACGTTCACCAGGTAAACTCGCAACTAAATTCACCATTTGCGAATGCCCCTTCCTACTCGCCATTGATCAAGTCTTCGTTAATGTTCCAAGACCAGACAGCTCCATCCACCCTTGTCGAAGTTGCATCGACAAGAAACATAGAAATGGAGGGCGTATCGAGGAATTGACAGGTCTCGTGTATGACTGACGAAAAGAAGAAATTGCCCAAGAGGCCGAATCAATATGTGGATGAATGGCGTATTCTGAGCGTATAAAGGAAATCCGTCAACAAGCGCTTATCGACTGCTCGACCACGTCGAGCTTCGGTGGCATCAATACGCGCATCATACCGTGGAAAGAATCTAGAAATGTCCCTGCAGCGAACAAAAATTCAAATGATACTTCGATCTTGGGCGCATCTTCCAAATGATTTCATTGGATCCACTTACAGTATTTGTATATTCGCATACGGCTACGACAGCGGTACACCAGGTAAGTCGTCATGATTACCCCCGGTGGCGATAGCTGCCAGCGCATCGCCAATACATCCCTCATCTTCCCATGCACGGACCATCGTTTCACGAGCTGAGAGGTAATGACAATTCCGTCTTCCCATTCCCGTTTTTCTTCCTCTTCGGTAAGATCCCTATGATCACCTCCGATAGTATAATCGAGAAAGGAATAATAGACGGGCATTGCCAAATGGGCGTTGATAAATGTGCAAAGAACGCACCCTTTGGGATCATGCGGATGATGGAGGCGCACGAGGCTGAGGGCCTTGGTACTAGGATGTCTGAGCGCTGAGAAGGCGATATATGCGACGGCCGCTACAAAGAGAGCTCAGAGAGGAAAATCGAGGAAAGAAAATGGGAACAAGATGATGCGAGAGACGCAGGAATGTAAAGTGGTCCGAGTGATATAGTAAAAGCACACATGTCGTCTTGCGTTGACAGAAAGGAAGTCAGACGGAGGAGAGAATAGAAGGCCAAGGGATTCGAAAACGTTGCAGGCATCTTCAAGGCTATCGTTAAGTGGGAGATATGTGAAATGCTAGAAGACACAAGCTAAACGGTTCGAAAGACGCGGAGAACCATCATCCGCCCATTCGAAGTTCCAAACCGATAGGGCAAGAAGGTGTACATGAGGCGACATTTATTGAGGACGAGGAGAGGCATTGCACAATGTGCTTGAAGGGGGCTCGGGTCGAATCTGCCTGCTTTCATTTGGACCTTCCCTGTTTTGTCCATCAAACATTTCTAACCAACGTAGTCTCACCTTGTTGAACGACCAAGCAGGAGCTGTCACGCTTGGGCCAGCGAGGCGGAGACTGCCAATTCCCATCGAGAACCAAAGTTGAGATGGCAAGCTTGTCCGAAGGTCATGGGATCACTTTGATAGACCAAATTTTTGCATTGGGTTTCATTGGATGAAGCGTCGAGAGGTGTGCGATTTGCAGCTGGACTGGCGCCGGCTGGCAATGCGCCTGCCTCTACATAGCAGACAGAAGCTGGTGTGGCCTCAACTTCTAATGATGAACGCTACCTACGAATTAGGCGCCTGAACAATTTGAAGGGCTCTTACCACTGCTGACTAAGCTATTCAAATGGTGGGACGTGGCCGTTTCAAGCGGATCGCGAGGACGCACGAAACATGGTTTTTGTAACTTAGCGGTCACATGAAGATCCTCCATCTGTGTGCTTCTAGCACACATCCGAATTGCCCCAGTCAAAAGGACTGGACTTGAGAATCAGCGTCGCATTCCCTTCTTCTTCTCTGCGCTCATCTCCTTTTGCCCGTCGCTCTCCTGTTGGGCAACCTCAACGTTTCAACCCTGCTCCAGCGGTCCAATCCTTAAGGCTTCTCCCTTCTCATTCCTATCCCTTCCAAGTCGTGCTTATAGCGTAGTCATCTCGGAGCCACGTACAAGAATGGCATAGCACTCCCAAACATCACGACCATTCACTATTTTGATCAGCTCATTGGCTACAACAACACAGGCATCGGAACCTTCCAGCAGTGACGCTAGATGGACTGGCAGTATTATAAGCCTGGCAATTTGTCAATATTCAGGCGCAACTGATCAAAGGTGGCTCCATTATCTTTATTACGCATGTCAATCGTTCCATGAACCGCGTGCGTCATAAAGATAATGGAACTTCGTTCACTATACTTTCAATTTATCTGAACTTTGAAGTACTTCAAGATTTTCAGAACATCAAGTATACATCACTAATAAAATTATCAATGGTCTCATCGCTCGATAACACAGGGGTGCGGTCATCCTTGTCGAACACCGTTTCTTTCGCTATTCCAATCCAGACGATACTTCACGTCGTAATATCTCGCGCTCTTCGCGATCCAGTAGGCCATTGACTCGTGTATTTCGTTACCACGACCGACCTTCCTATCCCTTCACTGCCTTTTTGTTGATCAGTGCCCTACAGCGACTTGCTGTTGTCAAACTACCGGAATACAAGAAAGTAGACGATACACGACATCCGTCTACTACCGCGCCGCAGGAAAACGACTCATCTGACGTCAATTCACTCCCAGATGTGCATTGGTGCAAAGCTTTCCTCTGCTATATGTCGTGTTGGTCGCATGGCACATTGAGGATGCCTCCTCGATGGCGCTTGGAGCGCGTTGACATACCTTGCCAGGATAGCACAGCAGATAGCAGCCGTTTAGCTAGTCAGTCACAGCCAGAAGCAGGACCATCTCGCCTTGCCCTAACTAACCACTTGGAGGCGCACTCATCGTCAATATGACATCCGCTCAAATATCCATTCGAGTTTCGCATTTTACGGCCGTCCTCTGTGTAATGACTTTTCGAAGAATAAACACATTCACATCCTCACTAACTTAGTGCATTGACGGGCAGGTGATGTAACCCAGCTTGAGAGTTTGAAAAGCGAAGCCTGACGTATGATGCGAAAGTCCTTGGGCATTCTATCATCCTCAACGAGCCTGATGATGGTCCTCCAGGGTACCTGTGTTGCCCAGTGAGGGAGTGGGCTCGAGTCACGGGTGAACAAACTGGCTGCAACCCAAGACCGGTGATTGACAACAAGCGATGATTCCGAGGGAGAGCTCATCACCTGCCAGTGGGACGGAGACACTGGGAAATGGGAACACAGCCATAAAATTCCAGAGCGTCATCAATTTTATGGGCTTTTCTCCAGATGCTGACAGAGCGAGCCGGCGATAGCGACTGGCATCAACGACGAAGATCAGTGGAGGATGAAAACATGACCAGCCTGAGGTAGCACGAGTTACACGGAATCACACTTGAATTTCTCTTGCCGAAATTGAGAAGTAGCTGGCAGCCTGGAATTATCACGTTTTACTGAACAAGACGCTGGATCACTCGCGGTTACTGTGACCGTTGGTTACTTGTACTGTTTGTATGTATATGATTACGATTATATAGACGGCGTTGAGTGTTGGCACCCCCACCTCGCGCAGAGACCTGGACAGGCATCAGTAGTAATAATTGGCCAGCGTAGCTTCAAGGCTACTTGAGTCCGATCAATTTCTCTAATGAGTCGAGCTGACCATAAATAATCTCCCTCGAATAGCATATACATTTCATTCCATAAATCATATACATATGCATATACATAACACACGACATACACGAGTAGGTAACCCAGCACCAAAACTCTCTTCAGAAACTAACCTCTGTCTCCGTAAAATCACCGATGACCACCCTGCTGAGACCAGTCACTTCCAGTCTCCGGAACGATACCCATGTTACTGATGTCAACAATGCGGCGGTAACGGCCACCCGCGCGTGCATCGAGGGGACGACGTTCGGCCAATGCCCTATGTATGTACCATTGAAGGGTCTTCTCGAGACAGCACAGGTCGTCCATGTCAAAATACATGGGGCGCATATGCTCTGGGCAGCGTTCGCTGGAAACAGGCGCCAAGGGATAACAATTGATCTTTTTACGGAGGACCGTGGGGTTCTGCTCGAACGAAATCTCATCATATTGGGAGTAAGGCCAGTAGGATCGTTGATAGGCTGGCGCAGGAGTCAGGACGGCGACATTGGATGAAACTTCCCGAATGTTTACGCGTGAGCTGTGTGCAGAACGCGAGAGTATTGGATGTAGGGCGCGGGTGGTAGGAAGAGGGGGAGTGGGAGCGGGGGGAGGGATGTTCGAGCGAGCAGTGCTCGACTTAGCGCGAATACGCTCTGCCAGTCTGCCACTGCGAGTATGGTCGTCGGGGGTCCACAGTACATCCGCTGAAGTTTGGTCAACAGTAGCCTCATGCCTGTGCTTTCTGCGGGGAATGGAGGGGCAGGCTTGTTGACCACTTGTACCCAAATTATGGATAGGAGTTTGGGGTTTGACACTCTTTGAGTTCAAAGAAAGTGCTCTGAAACCGTTACGAGGGAGGCCCTCAGTTGGTTCAGGGGAATGGGGAAACTTGGCCAGCAAGTCCTCGCGTGCGTTAACGTTTGCGCGAGTCGGCTCATGGTAGTAGGTGTGCTGCGACAATTTGCCGTGATAGATCTCGAGCATTCCCGGAGCTTGCTCGACGTACACAATGTCGGATTTTTTAAGGGGAGTCTTGCCACGGTATGCGGGTTTGGCAGGGTCGGCACGAGGAGGCTCGTGTTTCCTCACTTCTGAAGAGAACCTGTGTGGCATCGATTTGGAGTGCTTAAGCGACGCCTTCTGGTCGTCGTTGGACCTAAGGGGTATTGATTAGTATGATGACAACTAGTAGAACACGAACACGGTCGACTCACTTTTGGAACATTTTCTTGAATGAATTCATGATTAATATGGGTAATCAAAGGGTGCAAAGTTGCAAAAAATATGAGGTGGTAGTTGTGTCTGGTGGTGTAGGGAATCTGCTATTCAGTATATAAAGGTTGAGCTACTGTGGACGCACCACGACATCCACATCCACAACCGCAACCGCAACCACAACCACAAAGCAATTTCTCAATATCCGAAAACCTTTCAAGTGTGGATGCTCTGGCGAATGTTCCCATTATTCACCTAGAATCAAATCAATGTCATTGATGTCGCCGCATTTGCATCACAAAGGTAGAGTATGTGACAACTAACCAATTATAGGGCACAGTTGCCACAAGCCGGCTCAATTAATGTATCACGCGTCCTGCTGCTTAACATCTCGAGCTCATGGCTTGTACTCAATGAACGCGCGAGAAATTTTCCGGTAATGACGGACGGCACGCTGACTCGAATGCACGGGACACAAGGATAGGGTACGACATGTACAGAGATGCTGAAAAAAAAAGCCAGCTGCTTCCTTTAATTGTCTCACTTGACAAGACCACTCAACGTACCTTTAAAGCGCAGTGCACCCGACCGGCTATATTTTAGTCCAAGTTGCTCATACATTGTTGATCTTCAGAAGTGTCGAGATAATCTAGCTCCCATCCGGACGAATGGATCGTCTGCTCCAAGGCATGAAGGTCCAGTTACCTGTTTCATGGTCGAATCTGGGCTCGGATTTACTTACTCTAACTGCGCAATCCACATACAGTTAGTACAGCTGTACAGCACAATGTGTGAATAGCCCTGACAGGAGCTATGGTCGCAATACAGAGCTGCGGCAATGCAGAAGGACACAATCACAGCAGTTTTTACTTTGGAAAGAAATCGGAAACTTTACCTATAGCAATGTGTCGGTCCGCAAAACAGCATGCAGGGACTAGGTGGGTGGCAATAAATTCGAATGGTATAGACAATTCACATTCTGGTTCGAAAAATATCTCACTATGGGAGCTAAGAGCTTGCCAATTTCCTTCCGACCAAATGCCGGCGATATTACATAATATAAGAGTATGTTTGTCTTTGTTAGGAATGGAAGCTCAGCGTCTTCATTTGGCATGCCGCATTACCATATAGCTGCGTACTTTGGCTGCAGTGACCAGTCTGCCGACCTAGCTAGTGTACTTCGACACGCATCTGTCTTGTCGGTATGTTAACCCCTTGCTCCTCTCAGTGAGCATACCTGGATGACATGAATGCGGCCAATGACCACCGGGATTCAGACGCTCGAGGCATTCGGCCTCGGCGATGTTGTACATGTAGGCCATTTTGCCACTGCACATGAGCCGTTCGTGTCTTTTTTGTCAGTCTGGAATATTTGGATACATGTGCGGCCGCAGTGTGCAGCATGATCCGCACGCCTTTAAATTCACATTTGTTCTGACTCCCCTCACCCGCGCCGCGCCCCCCGCCTGGGTAGAATTTATTCTTTTGCCCATGCTTGGTGGCCTTACCATTCATTGATGCGTCACGACTTGTTTTAATAACTCATCATTTTTCACTCTCTTCGGATCACGATCGCATGCTAACTTGAATCGTTACTGATCCGGGGTTCAAGTATCTTAGATTAGAACTATTCTAAGAAAACGTCCTGATAGCCCCAGCTCCCCAGGATCTGGGTTCTAGACTAGTAATTATCCAGGGTCCAACTCTTAATCACCGCCATAATCTGTGTTTGGATTGCAGACGAACTTCCTGGCATTTCGACTCACGCAATCATCATCACTTGCATCTAGGGAAAATCACATCCGGAATACTTACACTGTGTCAATACACGAATTGCGTAGGAGGTTCGAGTTTCTTGATGAATTGTGTAGGCAATTTCTCGTATGACAGACCGTTGAATTCAAGATTAGCTCCTTGTGCACACGATAGACAAAAAGGTGTCTTTTGTCCTCGCCTGCCCAAGCCGCGAAATATATAATGTATAAGTGCCACGATGAAACTTGGTACAAGAACTAATCGTACTGTTCCCTGCAGAGTCCTCGACAACTATCTTCCCATGCTACACACTACTGCTAGTTGACACATGCACGCGCTCCTGGAAAGAAATTGAAGTCATCCCGGATACTGCATCAGAGTTGGCCACACGCTTAGCGTGATATTCTCGAACACTGAGTATCAAGCGTGGTCCCAGCACAAACAACTGGACGAGCAAAAAAATCTGAGTAAGACCCGGATAAATCTGACTTTCGATTGAAAATGGGTTCTATAAAATGATAAACTGCGGTTGCATGCAGAGGTCAGACAGATCGGCGTACCGCTGAGATAGTTGGAGACAAATAACCGAAATTGAAACAAGAGACAGCAACAAAGCTAGCACATGCAAAACTTCAGCGCAAAAAAGAATCTCATTTACATTGTGAGCCCACCTCACAAAGTAAACCAAATGACTCTTCGTTAACGCCGTGAAACAGTCCCCGATGATCCATCCGGGCGATGGTCGTTGCAGTTCACGGAAGTGTTTGACAGCAATCCAGATTGCGAGACACAGTGCGAGGACCTCCCATGCAGTGATGAACATCCAATATATGGAATAAGAGAGATTTGTGTTGTCCCCAAAGTTAACATAGCACTGGTAGGTGCCGGAGAGAACAAACTCCTCTGTTATTTGTTAGTGATCCTGGTGCATTAAGAGTTTTTCATCCATAATTATGGCTTACCCTCTGACATATGCATAGTTATTATTGTTATGGTCACTCCGCTGGCAATGGTAACAGACAGGAGGATGGCGGAGAGAAATATCAGCATCATTCTGCGCTGATACATAGCATGCAACCGAGCGATCATGATGACTTGCGTAGTGTGTCAGCCAAGTCAATATCACTGGGGAATTGCTAGCTCACCGCCTAATATTGCATTTACGACTGTGATCATCGAATTTGATGTGACATACACGATGTGGCCTGGCAAATCCAGCTCGTGATCAGCCTCGGAAGATCATATATTCCACCCAAACTCACAACTGCGGGAGTCATTATACAGAACCAAGAAGGTGGTAAAGCACTTACCCCTATATGATAATGTAGCTGATTAGACGGGAACGACTGGGATCGGTGCAGAATACTCACTGCATCTGTCAATGAGATTGTTGGAACATATACTGTATGCTACTGATCAGGCGAAACAAACACGGCGGTGTGTATGAGGAGACATACTCAGCAAACCGATGCTGATGAGATATGGTTTATTAGCACAGCGCCAATTACTTGGTATTCCAAACATACATCGCGTATATTATTCCAAGATAGCGCGCCTGGAAAAAATTGAAGTCAGTGCGACTTGCCAACCACACTTTTAAGACAAGTTACATACACTGAGATAGAGACCAGTCATGAGCGACCAGTGTTGCCTCTACTGCAAATCAAATATTGTCCTTATGATGTGGCACTCTGCTCACCCAAATCAATTCAACCTATTGAACCATCCTTAGCAACATGGCTTCTCCAGTAATGGCATAAACCTACCTCATGTCCGAATGTCAATACTGGAAATGTGATGAGGACATTAGTAGTTCTTCAATACTATCTTTCTCACCCCAATCGTACATCACCCCAGCAGAGGCGGCAACTGCAAAATTTAGGCTAGATCGAGATAGTCACTGCCCAACTGGCTTTCACGAACCTACAAAATAGCTGGCGATACGATACGAATTAATAGAGGGCCACCAAATCGGATCATTTGAGACTAGGGTCATACTGCTCGAGGATGGTGTGAGCAGCGAACGTAAAGTTGGTGGATGTGTACGATCGCGTTCGTGCTCAGTGCTGGATAATATACCATCATGCAGTGCTTTTATGGTCGTTATGGCCTAGGTGCCGTCTTGATTGACGGGAGCACGTAATGTCGCATGGAGTCAAGTAGATAAAAATAAATGGACTGTTGGTGGATGTGTGCCTGGGTTCACGCCGAAGTATGAGCGATCCTGCCGTTTCAATCATCGTCGACAAGTATGACGAGTCTCGCCGAGTCGCTCATGGTTACCCCAGGCATGGAACATGCGCAAAGTCTGTCAAGATGACACCTAAATATTCAGAAATGAAATGTAGGGGATGTCCGAAGGGAGAAAATAGACAACTCACTTGTCCGACTTGGGCTGCCAACACCCACTTCCAAGCAGTGCACTCCTGTCATGGTTCCTCCCGGAGACCTCGTGATTCTGAAACACCTTCCTCGGTCATCGGGCTACTCGCAATCTATGATAAGGACAAACATGGGCAAGCGTATTGCGAAGCTGTCAAACAAAACACACACTGCAATCAAACGTCGTGTGCGCAGTTGGTGATGCCCATCATTTTTTTAAATTCAGTCACTGGGATTATCATCACCCGGGCCCCACTGACACAGAAATGGGAGGAGAAAATAAGACCCGGATGGCTTGTACGTACACTGTACCTAGCTCCATGGCTGAGCAGGCCAGACAGGCCATCAGTGAAGAGCGGTAGTTAGACAGACTCCTGTGAGTACTCACAATATAGGTACGTAGTACGTACCTTAGCAATGCTTACTTGAACGGCGATGGTAGAGAGAAATAAGAAAGGCTATCCTCTCGCCGATCCCCGACTTTCTCCCCCATGCGGTTGGCATTCGGACATTGAAACGCACTGACCTCTGAGTCGAAAGTGATGCAGAGAAGGAAACCCAATTTTTTAATGTTCGAAACATTGATGCCTCGCCTCGCCGGCCCGGCCAGGGTAGCGGAACCGCACGAATCCGGCCGGAGGCCGCCAGACAAGACTAAGAGTCAGTATATGTCTCCTGGGCCATTGAGCTTGCATTGAGCGAGCGGAATCAGCGGATCCATACGGGACATCTCGAGAGCAAGATTAATACAAACTCTCCATAAAGTTACACAATACATAGTAATAAAAAAGTAAACGGCATGATAAGGAATAGGAATACACGACTCAGAATCATTCATAACCCAACTCAGCATCAATTCGCGCTCTCCGCAAGTTCCTCCTCTCCTCGTCAGTCATACAGGACCACCCCTCAACAGTCTCCGACAACTCCTCCTCAATACGCTCCTCCATCTCTATTTGCTTCTTGCTCTTCTTCGGCGGGGGCGGTCTCGGTAGTGGTGGCGGCGGGGTCCGTCGATTGGGGTGGAGCGGGGCAATCCGCGAAAGCATCGTTCGCGAGGACTTCATCAATGGCGAATAGGTAGGGCCGTTTGAGAACGGTGAATTTGGTTGTGAGTTGACACGCCGGATGAGTTCTGACATTGGGGTCGACTTGGATTTGATAGTGAATGCGCGTGACTTCAGAGTGGTGGATGGAGTCTGCTTTGGTGGGGCAGCTACGCTTTGCGGTGGAATCTTCTGGGGAGAATGTAAGTAAGGAGATCAAAGAGTATGGAAATGGAGTACTTTAATTGTCTCAGGGGCTGCAATCACTTCAGAATCCTTCTTGGGACTGTCGCCTCGAGAGTCTTCGTCCTCGGGCAAATGGCTGCCTTGGTTAGGTGACCTCGAACGAGGAGGGTCACCGTCGTCCTCATTCTCACTTTCCGAGATAACCGCTTTCCCTTTGCCTTTTCTCTTAGGTTTCGATTTCGATTTTGCAGCGGGCGTGGGTTTCGGTAGTGACTTGTTCTTCGACGTAATTTTCGGTGCCCCTTCCTCAACGAAATCGTCGTCTTCGAGAGCATTATTACCTGCAGCTGGCTCATCCGGGGGGGGGTTGTGCGCAAGATCCTCGAGCTCAACTTCGTCAGCCTGCTTCCGACCTTTTTTCTGCCCCTTTGCCCGAGATGACGACTTCGTGGCCTTTTTCTTACTCTTGCTCGCAGCAGCGATGATGTCTGCGTCCCCGTTTTCTTCTTCAAGTGTTTGCGAGTTCTCGATTGGCGGGACGACGGGCGACAATAGTGCAGAGAATAGAGGAGGTGCTATAATAGCAGACGACGAAGCGTCGGGGACGTCTACATCCATCTCTTCGTCATGAACCTGTGACTTGAGCGGGGGAGCCCTCTTCCGTTTGCGAGTTATCACGGGTGGAGAAGAGGGTAGAGAAGACGAGTCGGATAAAGGAGGAAGAGAAGACGGGGGACGTGATACTGTGGAAAGTAGTTGAGATGGAAGTGCTGGCTCCTGCAGTGCAGGAAGAACAACGTCGCTCGGCTGAGTATCGACGACGATTTGTTCAGTAACCTTGGCTGAAGGCGATGTCCTAACTTTAGGCTTGGGTTTAGGCCTGGGCCTCGGTTTTGGCTTGACAGGCTTGTCTTGGGACTTCTGCCGCTTCTGTGGAGGCTTGAGGGATAGTTCGTCGAGGTCGGAGTCGGATGATAACTCTATCACATCATGGTTGACAGGCACGTAAGTCGGCTTCTTGACCTGAGTCTTCCGAGTGCGCGTCTTGGCTCGGTCGGCAATGCTAAATGCAGGATCGACCTCCTCGATGAGTTCTGAGACAGCAGACGGCGTAGTTGGAGGGTGGGTGCTATCTGCAGCCAAGGTACTGGCCGGGATTGCAGATGCAGAACCAATGAGTGAGCCAGAGAGACGAGATTCATCGTCTTTGATGAAGTCGTCATATATGGTGCTTGTAGTTCGAGACTTTCGCGGCACAGGACGCGGGCGCGGTTTAGACTTCGGTATAGGTGTTCCCGTGCCGCGAGGGAGTGATGGAGAAGCATTTGGTGGGTCAGAGCCTTTGTATCTGGGAGGTGGCGTAAACAGAGACGCATTACTTATGTCGAGAGGTTCACGTCCTCGCTGGGGAGTCCGCGCTTGACTGGTAATAAATGAGGCAGTCTGAATGAGTGACGCTGCAGAATCATGTCCGGTCAGCATGCAATACAGCACATGAAGCTTGAAGAATCACTGACGCTGCAGTATCTTTTCCGGGCCTGTAGAAAACGGGTTTCCGCTCAAGAGGCCGCTCTGGTCAGCAATTTGAAGAGGTCGTACGGCGTCTTCGTCTTCACTGTCGGCGACAATCCAGTCGTCTGTAACATCGGCCATGATTTAATGCTTGCAGCGATGATGCTCGGTGTCGTCGATGACGATGAGTATGTAGAAGCAGTCAAGAAGTGACAAGAGCAAGACAAGACGCGGCCACGAATCGAAGTCGCGACACATTAAAGGTACCATGCACGTGATCGCGTCACTCTAAATGAATTGTGGACCAGTTAGCTCAAGCCTCACGGACACGTAACCCAAGTCCCACAACTCAGATATTTCATGGTCTCCCTCTAGTCCATGAATTCTTCTCAAACACTATTTTCGATTATCTGTATCACTCGAGGAGAGAACAGCAGGCTTTATTATTTCGGCCTCCACTCAATATGTCGGCAGATCTTTTGGAAAATGTCCATAAGTAATGTACGTCGTTTCCATTCTCTTGACATGCTATCAATTAACTGGGCTAGGTGACCCAAAGGTAACCCTAGTGTTAGATATATCTGCCCAGCATCATGCATGACAGCTAGCTTTTGCAGGGATTGTGGATATTCATCGCGATATCAATGACAAATTCTACCGCTACGTATGCCACTCCTTAGAGTCGAGGGCAAAGACAATGCTATGAAAATAGTCGTCCCTAACATGTTCTTCCGCTGTGAGTTCGGTGCACAGACCACCTTCGATAACAAGAATGAACGCTACATCGTCAATGGCACTCATGACGCGTTTCGCCTCTAGGAGTCGCTTGACGTCTTCATCATTCAATTTCTACCTTGTCATCATGCAAGAACCTTGGCCTGAGACGGACCTTCTCATCCTCAAGAGCACTCATAATGAGGACGTCGCCAGGGATCGGTGTTGAGGGAAGCACGTCGTAGATACGAGGCGAACGCTTCTCGACAGACCTTGGCTAAAATATTAGACCAGCGAAATTGCCCAAACTTGGTAGCGGGCTTGGTTTCTAGTTAGTGTTGTGGGCAGAACTATTTGCGGGCAGTTCTGCCGGCAGAACCGGCAGAACATGGCAGAACTAGGGTTGTGCCACGGCAAAACCAGACAGAGGTGAATTTTTTGTCGACTACAATAAACCAGTGGTTGACAATAATGATGCAACGTCCCAACCACCCTCTTCGCCTCTCGCACCATGATCAATCACCGAAAACTCCTCATCGATGGATTTCGGCACCATACCAGCCTCAACTCGTGCTAGCTCGTCAAAGTTATACACATTACCTTCCAATATCTCGAGTCCGTCAATATCAACATCTTTGAATCTCTCAACAACATTCTGCTTCTCGAGTGCATCAAACTCTGCGTCAATCTCGTCAACTGAGATGTCTTCTGGGCCAGTAAGCAGGTCGTCTGAGTTGTTGCTTTGGATTGTAAGCGGTGGCTCGAATGCGAACGTGTTTTCGAGGTTGCGCGCTGTATTGAGGTCAATACCAGGCTCATCTCGGGTATGCATGTGTGCATGACGGTGACAAACAGGCCTCCCGCTAGCGAGTGTCTTCTGGTGGCTGTGGAAACGAAGGTTTGCATGGATTTTCGTGATCGTTTCGAAGGTTGCAACTGAAAGATTACAGCGCTTCACTGATTGGCTGCCCATGTCCGAGAACAGCCGTTCAACGTCACCTGCATGTGGGACGACAGAAAGGAGAGTGATTGCGAGTGCTTTGAGTGGATACTCCTCTGCACTAATTGGGAGGTTTTCCCGCCACGAAAGACCATCAGCTTGACCTCCAGCAAAGGGATGGTGGCATTGATGATAGACGCGGAGGTTCGCGACCAACACTTGTGCCCTCTTTTCAGACCAATACCATTGGTGCGCGACACCAATTTACTAGGTAGATACAGAAAGGATTTGCATTGACAACTATACAGTCAATCATTTATTCGTCTCACGCATCCTCCGGTACCTTCTGTACTTCTGCCAAGTTCTGCCCCAGGCCTTCTGCCAACTGCCAGGTTCTGCCAAGTTCTGCCACGGCGAATGGCAGAACGGCAGTAATCTGCCAACAACACTATTTCTAGTGTACCATACTTACTGGGCTGCCGATGGTACTCGAAAGTGCCTTACAGGCTCCAAAACGAAGAAAAAATGTGCAGGTGTCATTGCTATCGCACTCGCTGTTGCTTCCATTACCCAGCATCATTATGCTGCCCGCTACGATAAAACTCCCAAAATTGAGTACCACCGGCACGACCGGCACCTGCTAAATTTCAAACTCCTCGCTTCGCCCAGCTTTGCCCTGCCCGAGATTGACACTCGAGTACTTATCCGTGGTAGTATACGCCAGGCTGGTCACGAGCCTAAGCGTAGTGCTCTTCACCACTTTTTGCCTTGTTCACGACATGCAGGCACACAGTCGCGGATACCCCGGTCCAACGTATATACCTCTCACGGACTTTCGTGTTCTCGGGTCGTCCGATGTCACGGTGGCCACGGATCCGGAGTATTTTTACATTTCATCAAGGATTTCTCTACTGGATTATTTTCTTGGTTTATTTTGGCCTCACGGCGTGATCATTTTGTGACACCCCCTTATCGAATGCTGTGCTTGTCTCTTCTTGATTCGCTCCTCGAGAACGCCGCATGGAGGATATGGAAAAAGATTGGGCCATCAGACAGTCTTGTTCAAGGTCTGCTTTTGGATGATGCATATTGCACATGGTCGATGCCGCTCTCAACATGTCATTCCGTTTCTATTTACAGTCTTGCAACACAATAAACAATAATGGCGTTCAAAGTAAATATTGCTAGCTATTTCTCTACCGGTACCTCCCATCTCGACAGCATCCAAGAAACATCAATCAGGCACACGATGGATTTAGCCCAGCGCGTGCTTTCATCACAGTGGCACTACCTACCACTACCTTGTTCTCATTCCTGTGATATAACACCCCAATAACCTAGCCCGGAGATAGCGAATCGCGCATGAGGCGACCAATTCCTGGAACAAGAGTTTGGGCAGGATGAGGAAAGCGGCGCACGCTGCATGAAATTAAGCCTTGAACGTTGAAAACGTTGTGGGTGTGATTGGCAGCCCGGAGAGATGTGAGCTCACTAGTGCTATTACTTTGTGGCATTTCCTTCATTTCTGACTTTCTGTTTTTTTTTGGATCCTTGTTCATTGTCCTTTGGGGCGAAGCCCTATGGTGGACACTACCTATAGTTGACTTTCTGATGACGTGCCAACTTGAGACTCGGCCGGCTCGCCGCAGTAATCGAGGACACCATCATTAGATATCAATGTTTTCATGGTATGAGCGCTAGCTTGTACAACTCAAGGCTTCCTGTGGTCATGTGGCCAACGCCCAGCCCAGGGTCTTCTTTTCTCCTAGTCCCTCTCATTTCTGCTTGTATTCTAGGAACGGTGTTAGAAATCATGCACGTGGACAGGCTACAGCTTTTCGATCATTCTCAAGCATTCCGCGTGTGTGACTGCTTTGCAGCTCCACAATGAAGATCTACTTTGATTCAATCGAGCGAGCTGGGTTATAAGCGCTACTAGATGGTGGTACTTATATCTAGCACGAACGCCATCGTGATATGGCCACTAAGTTTGCCTCTCATCCACACCCATTCTCTAACAGTATGACCATAGTATCAGACGACCCTAGTTGGTGGCCGTCCATCGATTCATATCGTGTTTTAAGCTATTTTGTAGGTTCGTGGAGAGCAGTCGGATGTTGAAGCTGATGTCTCAATCTAACCTTGACTGTGGTTCGCAGTTGCCGCCTTTGTTGGAGTGCTGTATGATTGGAGTGAGCATGATAATGTCAAGGAACTGCTGATAGCTGACAAGTACTTATTTCCAGCACTTACATTCGGACAAGAGGTATGATTCTATGACCAGAGTCGCCATCTCGCTAAGAATATTTGGTTTTATAGGTCGAACTGATCTGGGTGAGCAGAGTCTTACTACGTCAGAGGAACACACATGAAAATACTTAATTCCAGAGGCAACGCTGGTCCCTAATGACGGTTCTGTATCTCGGTGTATGTAGCTTGCCTTGTCATGGTTGTCATGTTGTGCTCACGTGAAAGTATCCTAGGTGCGCTATCTTGGAATAATATCTGCTGCGTATGTTCGTGACGCTAAACAATCCGAGTGTTGTGCTAATCTTATATCTCTCATAATCAGCCTGAACATTGTGGGTATGTCTCCTTAGTACATTCGTTGTCTTTGCTTCTTCTGACCAATGGTATACAGGCAGTGTTCCGACGATCTCGCTGACAGATTCAGTGAGTCTCCTGCACAGATGTTTGCTATTCCTCTCCAATTAACTGCGGCACCCTGTAGGAGTGAGTATGATTCTTTATTAACCTCTTGATTTACTGATGACCGCTACGCTATACTGCACAGATGTGAGTCTGTTTGGAGTGTGATCCGGTCGAGGCTGATCATTAACTGAATTCCTCAGGCCGTATTCTGTTCATCGTATGTGATTGGACGAATATGGTGGTATTTCCAATGCTGTGGGGTGAGCTTGGCACTCGCGAGACCTCAGTGATATTGACTTAACTGAAACATGCTGCAAGCCATCATCATCGCTCGGTTATATGCCATGTATCAACAATCCAGAAAGATCCTGATATTTCTTTTTGTCACCTTCCTGGCTGACAACATTTTCAACACAGTGGTCAACATAATGACAACGATGCATACTTCAGGGGGTACGCGTAATTTTGGATGAAAACAAATGTACATGGGGCTCACTGATGAATACCAGAGGAACTCATTCTCTCCGGCACCTATCAGTGCTCGATTGGCTTTGCGGAAGGTATCCCACTTCTGGATGCCGTTACTTGGATACTCGGCACTGTGTGGGAGGTCCTCGCACTATGTCTCGCAGTCCGGATTGCGGTAAAACACTTTCGTGAACGGCGACAATATTCGGCAGGAGGGATTATCGGGGACTGTTTCACGGTGTTGATCAAAACTCACGTGCTTTACTTTGCGAGGTGAGCTCATGCTGTGAATATGGGTTCCTGTTTCCGCTAAAGGATTGGACATGTCAGCTTTGGTGCTGTTTCTTGCTTCAGCCTCATTCTTAATTTGTCTCCAACACTCTCGGCGGTATGTCAATCTTTCACTGACCCCTGCATACGACCCTGGTTCATCATTTCTATAGGAAAATCCTCAGATTTATGCTGGGTTTCTTCAGATTTTGACGGTCGTGCAGTCGTTTGTGCTGGGACCACGCTTGATCCTTGGCATTCGAGAATATCAAGCCAAGTTCGTGGCTGATTCCGACGCAGCAACCGACATGACCTCAATTGCTTTTCAGGAGCGCGAGCATGTACCAACTGGCAGTAGTGTGTAATGCTCAGTGAAGTTCACGGTTGTCTAGTGCTCTGCAAGGAGCAGGGGAATTTGCTTTTATTTATTCCACTTTCGTGATAGCATTGATTGGTGTTTTGAAGTAGATCTATTTAAGGGAGATAGGCTAATCAATGGAAGCAATGGTGCAGTATGGATTAAGAGTAAACACGTTAGACGTATGATAGATATCTAGGAGTACTTCCTTAAATATTCTGCGTTTGTAACAAAGATTGCGAAGTTCCTTAGGTACTAGTAGCAGGGCATTGAGGGCGAATCCTCGCTTGGAGTTCTCCCCTATAAATTACCCTAGCGTTTCTGTAGAAGTGGTATATTTTGTGCATGTCGCCGAGCATCCAAAAGTAAATATGGAAGACGTATGATATAGATATCTAGGAGAAGCCTCTAATCGAATCTCCTGCGTCTGTAGCAGATGTTGCGAGGCTTCTTAGGCATCGTGATCATGGTCTATGGAAGGACGGTCAACAATACTCGTAAGCGGTGATGAACTGAAGAGACAAACATGGTAGTTGTGTGCTGGGATCTCTGTGATACCATCCTCTAACCGAACCTCGACTTTGCGAATGATGTTGGAAATCACGGTTCCAAGTTGCAGGTAGGCGAACTATGAAAATAAATCAGCCAAATTCACCTCAGCAAGCAAATAATCAAGCGCACCTGCTCGCCAATGCATCTATGCCGCCCAGCACCAAAGGGTTGGTACGGGCTCTCAGTTCCCTTGCTTACAGCACCGAAACCATAATCAATCTTCTCGCCATTCTCGTCAGAGTAAGTCTTGAACGCCTGAGCAGCAACACCCTCGGGATCACTCCACCGTGTCGGGTCCCACTTCATGGGGTTAGCCCAGATACGGGGGTCAACCTGGCTGACGGCAGCAGAAGCAAGCACGTAGTAGCCCTTTGGGACGACATAAACGCCATCTTTGGAGGGCGCAGCGAGAGTCGCGGGAATCGGGACATCAGAACGGACGTAGCGCATGATGCTGTGAATAGGCGGGTGCATGCGGAGCGTCTCACGAATGACGGAATCAAGAACTGGAAGCTTGCGGAAGCCCTCATAGGTCATCGGGCGGAAAGAACCATCCGGGTTGCCGAAATGGTCGACTTGCTCCTGGTAAAGTGCTTCCCTATGATAACGATCAATATATGTTAGCTTCTGATAATGAACAAGACTCACTGCACCTCGACGTTGTGAGCAAGGTGAAGGAGTGTCCATGAACCGGAGGCAGAGCTAGTGTGCTGTCCTGCCATGAGTAGGGCAATCATGATGTGTGCGATTTCGTGGTCACGGAGAGGTCTGCCATCACGGTATTTTTGATCCATCAGGGCGGAGATCATATCAGGTTCGTCCTATAGAATGCATCGTGAATATTGGCTAGATCTCATCAAAGCAAGCGCCTTACAGAGTGACCTGATTCTCTGCGTTTGCGGATAATGTCGGTATAATACTCGCTCATCTTCTTGTGCGCTTCGTCCCGACGGCGGTAAGATTCCAAAGGCAAGTTGGGGAACATGAAATTCAGCGGGGTGAAGCCTCCATCCAGGTCGTTGTAGAGCGCAGAGAATGATTTGTCCAAACCACTCCTAACCTCCTTGCCTTGCAGAGTCCGGCTGGCAGTCAAAATAGTGATTTGGGCCATGATATCTGTGACATCAAAACGTCCCCATTCATTGATGTCGTTCATTTGCCAGATGATGAATGCTTGGTCGCTGCGCATGAAGTCGTCGACTTCTTGCTCGAACATGCTCACGTACGCCCGGAAATTCTCAGTTGAAAGACCAATTTTAACGAACTTCTTTTGCTCCATGAACACCTCGTTGGGGACATCGTATACGACATCTTTTCCGAAGACGGGGGTCGTGAGATGCTGTTTCTGGTTGAGAAAGGCACTGCGAGATCAAAACAATTGCACATACCGTGTAAGCGTCTTCCGCGGAGAACGCAGTCGATTTACCACCCAAGACAAAGTTGTTGCCTTTAGCACCGAGTGCGACAGTAACCTTGCGTCCAAGTAGAGTGAATGTGAAGACATCGCCGTACTGAAGAAGAGTATGAGACAAAATCATGACATGAGAGATGTATGTCACACGACCGTACTTTTTCCCTGCACTTGAAGAAAAAATTGAGTGGGTCATTGCCATACGTGATAGAGGACCCAATGAATGGGATCCAGTGGAACACTTCTGGAGGTAGTGAAGAATCTCGGGGAACAACCTGGCGACATTGCATCAGTAGACACGCGAACAGGGGTTGCTAGACGCTCACCAGCTGCTTAAGGATGTTCAGCACGAAAATGAGAATCGGCGTGTAGAAGATGCCCAGCAGAACTGCTTTGCCAGGAGAGGCGGCGACATACTGCTGCGTAGCATCAACGAAAGCTGCAACGTAACCCGCAGCTGAGGCGGTTGAATTGAACGACATGAAAGAACGAAGACAAGATGCAAAGCAATGTCGATGCTCCCGCGCTGTCCAAGGAACACTCAATGGCAGGTCTCACGAACGCGACTGGTGTAATTGGACTTTTTCAGCGCGTGTTTTATCCTCCCAAAATAGGTTGTCGAACCATGTACGAGGCTTAGTCATCTCACCATCCGAACCAATCATATCCCGACTGCTGACTTGGTTCCGACGGAGAGAAACTCAAGAGAATGAGGTGAGCATTAAAATATGCAGTGGATTAACATTAACCTATGGTGCATTACAACGTGTCAAAATCTAAATAAAGCAAAGCTATCCACCACCACATAGCTCTAGAATGAATAGCGCCTTCAGACCAACCTGTACGTCCTTGGCTCTCACATTCACATACTGCCCTACCGGGATATCCGTAGTCCTAGGCGTGACAATTACTGCTGGTAGACCAAGTGATGGGATGTGGCACGAAAACTGGTTCGTCAGCAAGTCGCGCCTCCTGCCAGGCTCTGTGACATATGCACTGAGGGATTGCAGAGGGTCGACACGATCACTGGGAGGGTTTGGGTGGTCACAGAAGCGTTTGATGTACATGAGTGTCCACTGCATGCGATGACTCCGATCGCTATGCTTCCAAAGCTTCTCGTGTGCAAGTACCTCAGTAGCATAGGTAGTGAGCCACCCGGGAGTGAATAGACGCGTAGATGCCTTCGGCCGAAGTAGTACATCCTTGATCTGCCAGTGCGCAACCAGATCGTTGTACCGTCGTAGCGGTGACGTGACACGCACATAACCTTCCCCCTCTGGGATACCCATGGACCAGTGTATACCTGGCTCAAGTACATACTCGACAGGTGGAATGTGCAATTTCGTCTGGAGGAACTCTGCGTGATCCACAAATCCATCTTCGTCCATCCTCGCAACTAGCCTCTCAATGTCTCTGTTATCCTCGAGGGCTATAGGAGGCCGTGCAGAACGACGCAACATCGGCACTCCCTTTGCGGTGAACCACCGTGAAGCAACGCGGGATGCTGTTTTCATGCACTCAGCAACAAACAACCGCGAGCCGCGCTCCATTGTCTTCTGAGAGTACACTTCATAGGTAAGGTCAGGGAAGCCGCGATAATATGAAGCGTTCCAAGCTGGTGTTGTCGAAGCACTGTGGATTGGCTTTGCATTAGCCACAAGAGTGGCCATTGAGGCTGAGAATACGAATGAATTTAGTGTCTGGCGGCTACGCTGTCGGAACCTGCGCGTCAGGTCGTCGATAAGGCGCATGTTCTCCACATCTTTGGATTCTAGTACAGGCACATGGGAGACTCCGGGGGTTTGGAGTGCCTCCTCGAATGGGTAGCCAAATTGAACACCTCCGTTTCCAAGAAGTCGATCCACACTATCATAGTCAACCCTTACGATGTTGCGAATGAGACCCGCTTTAACATCGTAGTCGACCATGCTGCCTTCAGCATCTACCTTGAAGCTGAATGTAAGTACAGGCTCAGGCTCCCCCTTCCGAGAATTCGAGCCCAAACTTAGTCGGTCGTGGGTAAGGGAGGGAGGTAGCATAGGCCATGTCCTGTGGATGAAGTACGCGGAGGAGCCCATTCGACGTGCTGCTTCTGAGATAGCATGAGTCGGTGGAAGGACAGCAGTAGGGTCTGCAATGTGGACGTGTATCCAGGCCGAACCAGGCTCGTTAAGAACAGGTTCCACCGACAAGCCGTCGTCCAGCTCTTCTGCGCTCACGTCGTCAATCACGTAGACCGGCAAGCTTCCGAAGTCGTGTCGCAGATGCTCGACGGGATCACGATCATAGAAGTCTTCTGGTCCTAATGGTTGCTTTGCCTTCGCCTGCGAGGGTCGCAGCAAAGACAGGCCCCTTTTGACAAGAGCGTCCTGATCTCTGACGCGCTGCGACTCCTCATCCGGCATCAAGTCCAGATTCAGCTCCTTCCTCTGGGTGACGATATCCTCCCAAGGGGCCATCTCCCCCATCTCTATCAAGAACTGCCGCAGACACACGTCGTCCACCATTTTATGAGTATGCAAGCCAATCCTCTTGATGATGGATGTGACTGCTCCAGAAAAGGGATCAATAGAAGTGTTACGCGTCCTGCGTAATGCAAGGTGCAAGACATCAAGGATGGTGCGATCGTCTGAGGAAAATGTGACATCCTTTACGACAACTCTGCTCGGAGGCTCATCCCAAGACTCGCTAGCCTTCTCTCTGGCAGTAATAATGAGGCCCCGAGCTTTCTCGATAAACGCCTCCAGTTCCGGACTCCTTTTCCGCACCATATCCACGACTCTCTGCAGTTTTACAACATGGTTTTCTGGCCGCACGTCGTACGTGAGCGCAAGTCTCTGAGACTGCATGTGCGGCACAAATTCGATAGGGCGGCCCATGATATATTTATGCGTTGCGATAAGAGTCGGCCAACTCTCCGGCCTATAATCGCACACCAGCTTCGCAGCCTCTGAAAGACTGACGGACGCCCACTCGTCTGGGTGCTTCGCCCGCACGTGGGGATATAGTACTGCGTTCTTCCGCCCAATGACCATAAACGCCTTATTTATCTCTTTTTCAGCCTCCCGTATGTACTTTAGGAGTTCGACGCGTGCATTAGTCTCTACGCGGTCCATTGGGGTTACGCCGGTGCCTGCGCGGAGGGTGAGGTCCCTGTCAGCCATGCGAGGGACCTCGATGTATACATCTGACTCGACATGCTGAATGATTTCGCCTGTACTGATCAAGGAGAGATGCCACATGCGACCGTTCATATACGAATGACCCAAGACTACACCATGCGCATATATGGAACCCCTGCAATATCATAAGTCATCGAGAATAAACAAACAAATGAGCCATAAACTCACTTTCGAATCTCAACAAGCGATCCAGCCTCTATATTAGAAGCTGACGAAGTGTCCTCTGGTCCCACCCCAGGGTCTGCATCCTCCACATCATTTGCGAAGGCAGCTTGCATTTCTGTCATGGGTGGCTTCGGCTTCACCATCTCCAGTAGACGCATTTCGTCGCCTCGTAGCGTCTGTGTGTGTTTCCATGGACGTTTGGGAGTGAATTTGGTGCCAGCGGCAACACGGACAAGCTTATCCGTTAGCTTGGCGGCTGCAGCGAGCTCACTGGGCGGTAGCTTTCGAGGACGGCGGTTAAAGCCCTTTGAATCATTAATCTTTATTGGCGTGACTATTGGAGATGATTGTCTTGGCTGGACATTGGGCCGGATGTCTGCAAGCAGTTGGCCGGCGCGACGATGCATGAAAGGATTCAAAGGATGTGCAGAGGAAAATGCAGGTGTGGCTGTGCAAAAAGTTAAGACTGAAAGACCGAAATGGTTATCAAACTTGTTCGCTACTATTCATTCATCTTCGCTTCGTCGCTCATCACCATGTTCAAACGAGTCGAAAAGAAGCGCAAAAAGCTGGAAGAAGAGGAAGAACTAGGAATTGATGAAGATATGAAAGAGTTCATGGGGTTCAACGACACCGATTCGGATGAATCTGCATCAGACTCGGACTCTAGCTCTGACGGGCACTCGGACGCAGACCAATTACAATCAGGCGAAGAGGACCTGGAGGAAGCTGAAGACGAAGATGGAGATGAAATGGGGGACGATGATGATGAAGAACCGCCGATTTTGCTGTCAGAAGCATTGAGGGACCCCATTTATGTCGTATCGCTCGACCCAGATGTCCGAGCTTGTATACTATGCAAGGGCAAGGTCATTAAGAGCACTCAAATGTCGACAGTCCACAAAGCATCTATTGTATGTCCCTTTCTCTGAACATGCAACTGAAAAAAGACGGAGGTTCAGGCTACCGCAGGCTCATACACGACGTTTCGAGCGTTTCAAGACCCTAGCAGCGAAATCTGATCCGCAGAGTGACGCCTGGCAAATTGCAAGGACAGTACAAAAGGAGGCGTCAAATCCTACCGGCTCTCAGAATCGCCCTGATGCAGAGGGTGGTATGTCGAAGCGTGCCCTCAAAAGAGTGAGTAGTGTATCGCGCTATTTTTCGAGGCGGGTTTTCTCAACGCTAGGTTTTCAGTCAGCGAAGCAAGCATCGATAAAAGAGAAGCGAAAGCTTCACAATAAGCTTCGTGCCAAGGCAAAGGCAAAAAAGACTGCCGACAAAGCCTCACCATCCCAGGATGCGGCAGGGAAGGAGTCACCAGCAAGCAAGACGCTTGAGAAACAGAAGCCGCAAGATGCTGGAGCTGCAACTGGCGATAAAAAATTGATGAAGAAAGGGGAGCGGAAGGCCGCTGCTGCTAAAGTTCACGACATAGAAAGATCCGACGCATCACTGGGTGACAAAAAGGCAGCGAAGAAAGGAGAACGGAAGCCCCCCGCTTCTAAACTTCAAAGCGTAGAAAAATTGGACGCCTCGCCCCCAAAGCCATCGGAGCCTCAAAAGAAAAAGCGCAAGGTGCAAAAGGATCAAGTCGTAACCCCCTCCACTTTAACGCAATCTCCAAAACGGTCGCAGGAGAAACCTCTCAGAAAACCGAAGGCGCCTCGTGAAAAAGAACGGATAAGAGCTAAGGCTACTTGAGTAGGTAGGCAACGTGTACCGATCAGTCCGCATCACGATGATTCCGTTAGATATGCATAGACAGCTGCGAGATAAATAAGTAAAGGAACACAGTCCCAGTCATGACAGTATAGTGTAGTGCTCTACAACAGCGACTGTAGAACTCTGTCGGTCATTGTAATGACCTAGAATGATTCTTTCAGCAACGTTGATACTCCTACCAGAAACACATACCTGGTGAATATTCGGTCTGTCTTTGGGATTAATTTTCAGCATACAATCAACCAAGTCCTTCAGCCCTTGTGAATACGCCGAGTTCGGGTGTTTATACTGAGCATTCAGTACAGCCATTGCAATCGAGCCACCTTGCTCCGTCGTTTGGATGTTTTCAAATGGCGAGTGTGAGTATGCAAGAGCGAAGAGCGTGCATCCGAGTGACTGCGAAGGGTTAGAGAATCCGTGAGCGGCGGCGGGAAGACTTACCCATATGTCAACTTTTTCGTCAAGAGTGACGCCCGTCTTCACATCGAAAAGTTCTGGAGCGCGGTATGCCATCGTGCTTTGTTCCGCGGCAATATCCTGTGAGATGGATATGAGATGAAATGCAGTAATAAATATAGAGCTGTATATACCTGCTGTAGTAGAGCCAGTGATCGACTATCTACCCTTATTCTCGCTTTTACAGTACTCCCAAAGTCCATCAGTATGGGTGTGACTCCATCGTCCGCGATCATGATGTTCCTGTGATGTAAATGTCAGAAGCGCAATTGCAACAGATCGACGATATTTCTACCCAGGTTTCAAGTCCCGGTGGGCGTATGGAACGTGTTCGCTCTTCCCCTGCGGTACATTCCCATTTTGAGCGGTTTGGATTGCAGATGCTTCCTCATCACCGTCGAATATCACGTCCCCATCCCCCTCGACACGGTGTTTTGTCATCAGGGGCATGTTCACAGACTTGTCGTAAGAATAGCCGCCCTCGTTATCGCCCTCCGGATGCGGGAAAAGTTCATCCTCGCCGTCAGAGTGGTTCTCCTCCACGCGCGAAGATGAACTTGATGAGGATGGCTGAGGTTGAGCGGAAGAGGAGCCAGTAGTTGTGTGGTAATCATGCATCGCGCGCACTGCTTCGCATGTCCCCTTGAACAGCCGAATCATATCTTGTTCAGGGAAGTGCTTCCCATTCACGACGTTGAGGTTGATAGCATCTTGAAGGTTCCCGCGCTTTATCCCAAAAAGTCTATGGATGTTCCATAGCAAAGCATATCATAAAAACATACCTGATACAACGGCAGGAAGAGGTATACAATCTTGCCTTCACCTTCGGGATCTTGGACGACAGCAGAGTCCTGTGGAGTTATTCAGGGGCTACATGAAGACCATCTGTTGTCACTCACAAGTATCCGAATGATATTTCGATGTCTGATAGCATACTTGAGACAGCAATGCAACCATCATAAGCTTGGCTTACTTGAAGCGTCTGTATGCCTCTACCTCCCGCATAGCCTCCTTTACGCCCTCCGACCCAGTTGGACATCTTATTTTTTTGAGAGCGAATTGGCGCTACATGTACACCAATCATATGTGAGATATTGTAAGGGACGAACTCATGCCGAGATCACGCACCCCACTAGTCTCGTCTTGCGCAAGATACACAAAAGAGAATCCACCCTCGCCGAGGACTTTTATAATATTAACTGAGATCATAAAATCCACATTAGCAAGCCTGTCAGGTACAAACGAACGCTCCAGGTTCGTTGAAAAGGGTATGACTGACACGTTCGACCATTAATTTTTACTTTGGCTGATTGCTGGCAGAGACACGAAGAGAGGGCCCAGATAGCGTCTTTTGCTTGATCCTTGAGACTGTCGAGCACGCTAACAACCTGGGAGAAAGCCATAAAAGCAGAGGTAGGAGCAGACTTCACCAAGACTTGACTATCACTGCGGTTCACAACGGTAAAGAGACACAGCCACAAGTGTTCCGGCGCGTCTGGTCTAAAAATAGCACTCATAATTGAAGGCAAGCTTCAAGTTTGCTTCAAGGTCGACTGAGTTCGAGTATGCCAAGAATCAGGGGGGAAAGACATCATACAATGAAACTCAAGCTAGTAGCCGGACGATGGAGAGCATCGCATTGCCGTAGCAATCGGGGACCGTTATATATGATTTATCAAATGAGATTAATTATCTGAGCGCTCTTTTCGAAATAGACTTCAAACGTCCTTCAACCACTAAAATTTTATTTGCAGACGGGGGCCGTGAGCGGGAAATCCGCTGTCCTTGGTACCCGTGTCCCTTCCTGCCCGGACATCCACAAATTTCTTCGGTTGGATTGGATTGTGAAGCTCAAAATTCAGCAGTGGGCGCCAGCCTGAGCGCAAGTTCCTGGTTAAGCGCTCCGGGTTTGAGTCATAATTAAATTATTTACTAGGGGAAACTTGCCAACTGATTATCATTCAGACGGTGATTTTACAGGATCGCATGTAGCCAATTCGCCGGGATGACATATCTGTCTACGGATGAGCTACACCCTGCAGTCGAGTCTCGACTCCTGCTAGTAGTGGCGTACTATAGTCTACGATGGCGTCTACATAGGAAGACCATGATGGCATACAGTGCAAGCTAGTGCTTGGTAAGTAATTCTTGATATGAACTGCACTCACGATGAGCCACCATCACCTTGCCACCACACCTTAAATGCGTGTACGATTGGGGGCTTGGCACCAAGCAGTACTGTTGCCTCGTTTGGCTTGGGGCCTTGGGCCGCAACTCCATTGAAAGTCCCAAGAACCCCGTCGTTGTCCGAGCTCCGATTATGATTACCTTATGAGGCGAAGGACCACTGGCAGCGTTTGCTTTCTTTTCTTTTCTTATTTTATTTTCTCTCTTCAAAGCCAACATATGCAGGTCATAGCATTCGAAAAAAAAGTATCTTATGATTTCAGTTGCCCATCTGGTTGCCGTTGCCGACTGACCGCAGGTGGCAGTCATGGTATCTCCAGTGTAAGATACCATGATAAAGACGCCACTCTACCACCTTACACAAAGATGTCGATCCACTGTTATCACGCAAATTCCACAGTATTGGCAGATACAATCACAGCACGCCATTGTACAGTTGCTGTGGACGCTTGTGGACTCCGCAGAATGCTGGTGGATGTGGACGTAGCGCTTGGACGACAAGTACTATAAAATGCCTGCACAGATGGCAAGGACAGGCAAGTTACTATCATCGTTAAACATACCTATCTCCTCCAAGTAAAATCATGGCTTACCCGTACCCTTTTGCATTCCCTGACGCCAGGCAAATTGCCCAAGCATCATCATACTCAACACTCTCCGGTGCACTTGAGCCTGCACCGGCTCAGTCGATGTATTACTCCGTTCGCCCGAATGCCACCCCCGATGATGTAGGACCGCTTACAGTTTTTTTGTCATCCCACTGACATGTGCATAATTACGATTTATAGGGAATACCCATCTCCCAGTATTTACGTGCTCAGACATCGGCGAACCCGGACCTCTCAGGTGCCCTCGGCCCTGCACCTGGACAACCACACCAATATGTTCGGTCACAAGCCCCCGTGTATGCTGTAGGTGACGCGTGTTGAGGTACTCGACAATTGATTTACGTGTTGTGAATTTGTAGGGGGCACACATCTCCCCATATTCAGCTGTCCCACATACGTCAAGTGGCAGCTACGAAGGGTCATCTGTGAGTGCACGTAAAACACTTGCCGTTATCACTGCCTAATTCCTGAAGTCTACGCGCCCCGCTTACCCATACCCTGAGAGGAACGTTTTACACCCTGCCAAGTACACCGCCAATGTGCCGCCTGCTGCGCACCCAAAGATGTACAAGACCGTCATTCCTTCAGGATTCCATCAGCTTCCGCAGCCCGCTGGCATTGAAAAATGCGCGCCGCCGTCTTCGTGGAGTAGGATTGGATCCCAGCATGCTGCCATCAAGTTTAACAGGAAGGGCGGAGGGACCCCGTTCCGTGTTGACGAGCTGATTGAGCTCGAAGATAAGCCAGCGGTGGAAGGAAGCCATGATCAGGTGTTTAGTGGCATAGGAGAGAGGTTTATCAAAGTCTTGATCATGGTAAGTTGAAATACCGGACCATTTTTTGCGGTAATCTGATATCCTTCCGTTGCAGTGGCCTGGATACAGTCAATTTCCTGTGGAAAGACGGATCTGCACCGAGAATGGAACTCTCAAGAGGGAGAGGCTGCTCAAGTTGTTGGCGAAGCACATTGAGGAACTCGTGCACGATATCCACGTACGTCCAAGTTTACTCACCTTTTTTGTCGATACTCATCAGCCTGTGCAGCGCAAATCGATCACTGTGGAAAAAGGATACGAGAGATACGAGCTTGCGTGGAGGCCACGTGGGCTGCCCAGTATCTGGAGAGACTGTTTAATCACTAGCCTTGTCCACAAATCGGGATCCAACTGGCAGGTAGAACTTTACGTGAGGGCTTGATGGGGACGACGTGCTGGACTTGCGTATCATTATTCCATATAGATATATTGTGCCATAGCAAGCCTGGAGCTTGCGGGTATCCTGTATAAATAAAATACTCGTTTGTTACGTCATGTATACTTGGATAATTTGTGGGGCCAAGTTCGTATCTTCAATGGCCGCGGGGGCACTCATGAATGGGAGCTGCCATCTGCGGGCTGTTCCTCAACGGAAACTTTAGCACCCAAGCGAGATATCTCTGAGAACGCTGCCTTGAGTAGGTCAAGGTCAGCGTCCAGGCCCTCCGCCCGTGTCTTCATCTACAGAACAATGAGACTACACAAAGATAGACCTTGTGAATTTACACACCGCAGCTATGGTATCACTAGCTGCAATCAGCTCATGATGGTGGTTGTAGACCAGAGACTGCCTATCGCCATCAAGTTGTCGTATTTCTGAACATCCGAGTCGGTGAGCAGACGTCTCACAGTCTTGAACGGCACGAACCTGTCAGTAGGTCGTTCTCTCGCTTCAGCAGAGCTGGCAGAGACGACGTGGTTATAAGTTGTTCGTAATATGATTTTGCGTCAAAAACTGCTGAATCTTTAGTAGCATGATGAGAATTGGGCTTGGGAACTTGATGACTTTCAAAGCATACCTAAATCCATGGGGTCGTCTGATCTCCCAGGTAGAGGTGGTGGTGGACCTACTCCGAGGCCATAATGCTTCCGCAAGAGATCTCTAGCGCGGGACTTTGCAAGAGGCCCTGGAGGTGTCTTCGTACGAGGCGTTTGTCCGACACCAAGTGAGGATCGACGAGAATTGGACGGAACTACGGTTGAAGAACTTTGAGGCGACGTTGGTCGCAGTGGAGACGAGAGTACTCTAGGGACTGACTTCACACGTTGGGTCGTTGGGGAGGTGGGTGTAGACTGTGTGGTAGACATGACTATACAGCGTGTCAAGTGATGATCATAACAGCGGTATCGAAGGTGCACAATTACTTAGATGACGCGATCACGTGCCTGTGTAACTTGATCATATCGGCAGTGACACCGAAAATGAAATCACTTGCAATCGATGTGGTTATGAGCTTAGAAAGAGGTAAGATGTAGAGAAGATACTTTCTTATTATTTGGACTGACTTGTAAAGTAAATATTCGTACAGTTTATATACCATGATTCGCTAACACTATGTATCCGATCCGGTGAGTCTATGTTTCGGACTTGTCTTTCTTCCGTGCTGTGCTGATAAATCTTCTCCGGCCTCTGTTATTCCCGTTGTTCATCGCATCAGTCAGCGCTCGGATATGACCTTCATCTTCTGACTACAACAATTGACTTGCAAGCATCTAGTACTGGGTAAAGCCATCACAAAAATTGCTCGACCTAGACATGACCCTCTTTCAATCATGTCTATGCTATCAGTACTGTCGGGTCTATCGGGCTGCTGGCCCAGGTAAGTATGTCTTGTCATCCTAGGGAACGCTACTACTTATCGGCCAGACACGGCCGTATACGGTAGGAAATAGGGGAGTCCCTAAGTGGATACGCGTCACGTGAGATATGTTGTGCGCGACTCGCAGGGCTGCTACTTCTGCAATTCTGCTAGTACTCCTACAACTTGTCATGGCGTCCGTCATCCCGGTGATTTTAATACTCGCCATAGTCTTAGGACTGATGGCTTGCGGCTACCTCTTCGTCCCAAAGGGCCTACATCAAACGTATGGCTTCTCACTTTGTCAAAATCCGAGCTAACAACCTTCGAATGCAGGACAATTCGTACGGCCATCATGCTCACACTTGCATCATGTTATCTTATGTGGATGGTCACATATATGGCTCAGCTGCACCCTCTCATCAGTGAGTCGTGAAACTCATTGCTGCAGCTTTATTGGCTAACGCATGGACTTCAGCGCCATATCGTTCAATAAAGGGCGGAGAGAGTTTATGATAGTCACGCGCCGTCTGAGCACTGAGCGGGAAATAGACGTACACCGCTAGTCGTGTTCAGCACCATTCACAGCAACCTAGAACAGCTTCTCCCAAGTTCCTTCAGACGCACACGGGAACGGCCTTCTCATCAACGCCATCCATCCAGTCCTGTTCGTGTAGAATTTTGTTGGCTTAAGTCCGCCCAACGCCTTTTGTATTCGCAATCCATCGAGGCCGCCCTAAGATACAGGTAGTATCTTCTTACACTTGACCGGCCCATTCCACATTCCCTACTGTATCAATTGTCAGTCACCTCCATGTCTCTCTTGGCGCGTGCGGAGGACCGTAGCAGCCAAGGTACTGGGTAGTACAGTGCATGTATGACGCCATCTCAAAGTGAGCGCATGAAAATAATCGGATGCATCGCGACACAGACAGCATCAGCGGGAGGAAGTCAAATTTGACAGCTCAAGACGTGAATTGTAAGGGTCCATTGTAACCATGCACAGAAAGTGGTTGCCGTGGCGAAAGCATCGCAATGATACATTGGGTAATACAAGGGGTCGTAGAAAACTGGATATGAGGGTAGTTCATGTGGATTACTATCCTCGGCATGAACTTCCCTCATCCAGTTTTTTATGCTGAGGTGGACAGTCATCAAGACTAAGCACCCATCTGCGGGTACTCTCGCGCAAAAACGGCGACATGATTGCGAGAGAGCTGAGGAAACAATGAGCAAAAAAGTAAACCCGACAACACGACTTGCTTGAAGAGGGAGACAGGAAGACATGGCTTACATAAATGCAACGAGAAATCCCAACCTGAAACCAAAGGCTAGGCCTGATCGAACGTTCTGAACCTTGTCAGAAAAGGAAAAAAAACTTCATCTGCCTGAACGTTTGGAGCTGACAGAACCCTGTCGGGGAAGAACACCTCGGAGTCTGCTGTTCCAGATCAGTTAGTGCCCCGCCGCGTGTACCTTGCGTTCGAATATACGTTACGGGCGCATCGCTATTGTTACTATCTCTCTGGTCTTTTCGTAATTCAAAGATTTCCTGCTCGGCCATGCGGTTGTAAGGTCGTCAATGTACCTGGCCGCGGAAATTGGTGCCTCTAATAGCCTCTAATGCAGTGCGTTCTGAATTGGGTGTCATCAGGGTTGTACTGCTTTGCCATATTTCGCGCACCCTTGAGACATTGTAAGCTGTTGATTGAAGCAGAGAGCGAGGAGGTGCACATGAGGCGATACATGTTACATGGTGAGGACGAGCAGGTGTGCTTGGGGTTGTCGGCAACTCGGGTAGGACAGGTCAGTTAACTGTTGGCTCCAATTGATCTCCCCTACATGCTATGCCTAATTTTTCCGCCATTAGAAAGTGGCGTTGTTGAGTGACCTTCGAAGGGGTGTTATGCTCCCCAGGCCGGGGGCAGCGAGGTGGACAGCCTCATCGAAAATTTGAGACAACTGTCAGATACCCTTCAATCAATGAATCACGTGCACATGGTTTTACTATAGCTATAGAAGGATAATATGTTATTCATTCATTCATTCAAACTAATACAAGTTAAGATCTGCAGAACGAACGGCAGCAGCGGTGTTCGACCGCCGTTGCATGCGTGTGACTGCTTTGCATTTTTATGACGGACTGGTTGGGTCCGAAGGCAAATTTCTCAAGTACGTACTGTTTCTCTGCCCATTCCGCAGTTTAATGAGTAGGTACGCTACTCACTGGTAGTGTTTGAGTCCGGCTGTCGTCTGGGGACTCCGAGTCCGTCTGGCACGGGTGATCATGTTTCTACCCGACGTCGCGGGAAAATACTTAATCATGTTTAAATGCAGGAACCAATGTCCTCAGAATCATATACATTTGCAGACTTCTCGGGCTCGGCATCAACTGATACCATCTGTCATAAAAGCCCTGTAGTGTCTTACATTGATGATCCTACGTCCACCTCGTCCACCTCACGCCTATCCTTGAACAGCAGTATGACCCTGGTCTCAAATGATCCTATTTGGTGGCCAATAATCAATTCCAGTCGTGTTGCCAGCTATTTCATGGGTACGTGAAGACCTAGCTCAGATGATATCTCGATCTCACCTTGGCTGCGGTGTCGCAGTTGCCGGCTCTGCTGGAGTGATATACGATTTGGGTGAGCAATACAGTCTTCAAGAATCACTGACATCCTTATGCTATTTCTAGTGCTGACGTTGGGACAAGAGGTGGGTTGATGCCATTATTGGCATTCATCTCGCTCAGAAGAGTATTATAGGTCGAACTGATCTGGGTGAGCAGAGTCTCCGGTCAGAATAACAACATGGAAAATTCATTTGGTTTGTGACAGATGCAACGCTGGTCCCTAATGTCCATTCTGTATCTCAGTGTATGTATATTGCGTTATAATTCTGCAAGTTGTGCTGACTCAACATCTTACATAGGTGCGATACCTCGGAGTAGTATATTCTATGTGTGTTTGGATGGTCAACCATTTGGTGTTGTGCTAATCAGTCATTTCTCGCAATCAGCGTCCAGATTCTTGGTATGTCAGTTCGTATTCATGGTGTTTGATTCTTCTGACCAACGACATACTACTTACAGACATTGTTCCGACGATCTCGATCACAGATGCAGTGAGTAGTCTGCGTCTATGTCTGCCATTCTTACCCAATCAACCACACCCATGTAGGGGTGAATAAGATTCTTGTTCAGCCCGTTGTTATATATTGACTGTCGTAGCTGTGAGCGTCTTTCGAGTCTGTGAATCTCCAAAGCTGATCGCTAACTTGATTTGTCAGGCCGCATTATGTACAGCGCAATTATTTGGATGACTCTGGCCGTAAATATAATGCTGGGTGGTGAGCAGTGATATTCTAGTGACATTATTTGACTCAAACACCATCCAAGCCATTACGGCGACTCGATTATATGCCATGTATCAGCGATCCAGAAAGATGCTGATATTTCTCGTGGTCACCCTCCTGCTTGTCAACATCTCCAACGGAGTGTTCCTCGCAATTGGAATAAGGCACGCTTCAGAGGGTAGGCTTTAGTGAACCACTTAGATGCCCAAGGCTCGTTGACAATTACTTACCAGAGGAGCTGGTTCTCTTCGGCACCTATCAGTGCACTGTTGCCTTCGAGGGAGATGTCACAATTATAAAGTCCATGCCTTGGATACTCTCCACTGCATGGGAGATCCTTGCATTGTGTCTCGCAGGCTGGATTGCTGTACACCACTTCCGTGATCTTCAGCGACATTCAGCAGGAGGGATTATTGGGGATTTTGTCACGGTGCTAATGAGAACACACGTGGTTTATTTTTCGAGGTGAGCCCATAACGTGAAGGTGTTGTCTTTTCTGCTGAAGTTTCCGCATGTGCTAGCTTTGTTGTTGTTTCTTTTTTCTGGCTCGGAGAGGTTTCTCCGACGTTCACAACGGTATGTTCATCTGTTGCTGTCTTTGGCATACTACGATGATTCATCATTTCTGTAGGACTTATTTTCCCTGAAAACTGAAATTTATCGTGGGTTCCTTCAAATCATCTTGGTGGTGCAGATGTTCGTGATAGGACCGCGCCTGATCCTTAGCGTTCGACGTCATCGCGCTGAGATCATGGCGGGCTCCAATGCAGGGACGGGCATGGTTTCAATTGCTCTTCAGGAACGCGGGCATGTGTCAACTAACAGTAGTATATAGCACGAGAAATGCTCGATGCGATTCACACATCTCGGGTACTCTGTAGACTGTAGTGCGAAGAATGTCTAACACCCATATTCTCATGTGGGGGAAAACTCGTCATTCTCAGTCGTGCGTCCCCACGCATCAGTAGCGTTCGTCTACAGGGTCGACACATGGGAAGTGAATGACTGCTTGGCATTCCGTGATTCAGCATAGGTGGGCCAATGAAAACCTTGGGCAGATCTAATGGCCCTTGCCGTTTCAGTAATATATACTACACTCCCATGGAATCTACATGGATCATGATTGAGCAGATGTCTAATC
Organism: Suillus placidus; assembly: GCA_016628565.1. NCBI lineage: Eukaryota > Fungi > Basidiomycota > Agaricomycetes > Boletales > Suillaceae > Suillus > Suillus placidus. The sequence goes on from JABBWD010000035.1 coordinate 364,769, forward strand.
ATAGTGCAAGGAATAAAGAGGGCGAGGTATATTACTTCCTGTACGCTGCGTACAGTACTTGATGGGATGGAACAGCGAGCAGCAAGAACGATGATAACAGACTCGTCATAAGACCAAAGGAATACACTCTGGGTGTTACAGAGAAAGAAACGAAATGGTTCGACGAAGTGAAAGTGCAACACAAAACGCAAATAATATAAGAGTGAATGATAATGTATGTGGGACAACAGAAACAAACTGGACAGTGGACGTGTATGGAAAAGCAGTTCGACAAGAAAGCATAGCAGGTCGTGGCAAAGTTACGCAGTATCCTCGTGCGCCGGGTATCAAACATAACTCAGACGAGCGCAGCAGATTGCAAATATCCTCGGAAAATCGAGTCTCGTACTGCATAATGGATAAGTTGCCGAAAGGCTGCGGTTGCCATTTTTGGAACGTACCGTTTCCTATGATGCTTTGGGTTGCTTTGGTATCCTGAGCGGCCGCCAAGGCATCAGTCACTGCTGAACGGGCAGTGCAATGAAAACAAAACGTACAACGACATTGGTCAAGTGTGTGTACAGCACACGTCGGTTTTCGTTATTCCGTCTGTGGACTTGGAGAAAGTGGGCACGGAAGTACTGTACAACCGACTCGTACTCGTTTGGACGGTCGCCATACGAGAGAATGCTGATGCAAGCTTTGTTAGCACGTTATAGACGAGAATTACAAAGACCTTACTATTTTGAGACAGATAGCCCTCGTTCAAGCTTCTTCCTTAGGATATCAGTCTTGTCTGTGGTGGGTAGATTTAATTAAAGCACTTCGTGGGACCGCTAGCGTGAGACAACCCACTCAGGAATAAGACTAGATGGACCCTCTTGAGGAGCTGATTGGAGCAAATTTGCGTGAAGAGTTGAAGCGAGTCGTCGATACGGTTGGTGCGGGGGTCTTCCTCAAGGTACTGGGAAGAAGCACAAAGGTATGTTAAGATACCACAAGACGCAGGTGCTCAAGCTCTTACTTGATCGAAAGCACTGATTGGGCTGACAAAAATGATGGCGTTTGCGTCGTCGAAATACGGCACCCACGAATGACGCTGTCCTCTGGCGCCACCAACATCAAAGAGATGCCACGTCACAGTCTTGCCGTGAATGTCAACGTCGAAAATATGCTCAGCGACACCCATAGTTTGAATGCGTGCATGGAGAATATCGTCTACGAAGAGGTGAGCACGAAGACATCGGCTCGACGAAAACGCGCACCAGTGGACGGTACATAATTACGTGCAGAGATACGTGAGATGTCATTCAAGAAACTGAACGAAATTCCATTTTTAGAGAAGAGAAAGATGCATATATGCGCTTACTCACAACTCTGACCACTCGTCTAGCTTTAACTTTCGGCTTGTCATCAAGGCACGGACAACCTGGTTCTCCCACAGGGTCCGGATATCTTCCCTCGACTGTTCCAACATTCTCGCGACGTCATCCACAAGAGGGTCAGCATCGATAACTGACAGAGCTGTTCCGGGACGCTCAATTGTCAGTTCGTCCTCGGGTGAACTGGACTTTGGTTGCCTGCGGAGCAGCTTCTGACCTTTTTGGATGGTCCTCGCCTGCCATCCGCTTCGAACGTAAACTTCGCCTTTGCCGGACCCCGACACAGAAACACCCCCACTCAAGCGATCGGCAAGCTGGGGCTCAGTATTTGTGAGTGGTAAAAGTCGTCGCCGGAGGTCCGATATCGCAGTAGATCCCCGGATGGGACTAGATGCAGTTGGACTAGTGGGTGACGTGGGTGACGGCGGCGAAAGGGCTACACCGATTTGTGAACTGTGTATACTGGGTGTTGCCGAGCTTGAAGCCCGAGGGGGAAGATAATCACCGAGTTCCTGACGCTCAAGAGTGCTCTGAGAGTCACTCCCATCATCGATGTCGTCCCAAGCTTCTAGGGTTGTAAGGATCTTTTTGATAGATCGCACGACATTGAAATATACGACGGTTCTCCATGACATGCGCTCGCTTTCAAGAGAAGCAGGGCTATACATGAGCTGGAACTGCTTTTGCAGTGTTGATTTGCCAGATTCAGCCTGGCCGAGGAGAAGTAGCTATCGCATAGGATGGTGATCAGTTTTACAACCCGATCGTGCTCAAAAAAAGACTTGAAATGACCTTGACATCACTTTTGGACTTTTTCAACTTTTCCCTTTCAAACCTGAGTTCTTCGTCTATCTGTTCTGAGATTCGACGCGCTTCGGCTTCGTGGTGCAGCCGAATATGGCGATCTGAATCTGATTCTTCTGGAGGAGGCCTTATAGCAAGAGACAAGGGGTCATCTTGACTACGAATGGAGGAAGTTCGCATCATGGTGGTACGGAGACGAGTGAGACGAAAAGACGTTGATATTACTTATCCGAAGAATAGCTTCGAGAGAACTATTAAAGACCAAGCAGTCACAGCCCGTCGCGTCACACAGTCACATTGTCACGCATGGTAATTCCTCCTCTCCTCCATCAGCGCATCTACTGATTCACAATTTTTTATAGTCTGTAACGCTTCATACAAGCCACGGCGAGCTTAAGGTGCGCCCATATACGCCCAACTAAAATATCTGCTATTCACCTGGAATTTTGGGTGATTCAGATCGAGATATTCTGCGAGGCTGTCCCAAAAACGGCAGAGGTATGAAATTGCTTCCGCTTGTCGTTCTCCCGAAGCCTGACAAGCTCAAGAACTTTCTTGCACTGTGCGCCTCGAATTATTATGACGATTGCATATTTCACCGCAACATCAAAGGGTTCATGACCCAGACGGGTGATCCTTCTGGCTCAGGAAAAGGTGGCCAAAGCATATGGGGAAAACCCTTCGAAGACGAATTGCGGTCCACGTTGAAGGTACCGGATATCTTGGCCCGCGCAGATGGATCTTCACCAATCATTGTTCTAGTTTAACAATCGTGGTATGGTTGCCATGGCGAACTCCGGCCCCGACACGAACAAGTCGCAATTCTTCATAACCTATGCAAAACAGCCTCATCTGGACAACAAATATACGATTTTTGGCAAGGTTATTGATGGGGCAGACTCCGTGCTTGACGCCATGGAACGTGTCCCCGTGAACAATAAGAACAGACCGCTCTCGGAGATCAAACTGACTCATGTATGTTATCACTGGTGGATTAGGCAGCAAGTTATGCTGATATGATCTTCTTTGATGATCATTAGGTAACCATTCATTCGAATCCCATTGCGGACGCTCAGTTGGTCCCACGTTGAAAATATGAACCTTCCGTATGTTTGAGTGCAAACTCCAAAATCGTTACATCAGATGAATTTTCCTACAGAACACCCCGGGGTATGCTAACGCTTGATAAAACCAACCAGCTCTTTCTGCAACTCCCTTTGTCGTCGCGCTTTTTCTAGGTCATCTACGCTTCGTAGATCATAAACAATATCACGTGTTTTCCCGAAGTACACCTGCGCTATGATCAGGTCCTGAGTGTCTCGAGAAATAAAACTTCGTGCCTCTTGAAGAAGATTTCTCATTTTCATTTCCATCTCTTCGATCATCTTTCCCATGTTCGTAATATGTGAAGTCGGTTCATGAACAGGCCAGTCCTGCTCGGTCTGTGGAAAGTGAAGGTGTGTGACGGCCCTGCATCAGGTTAGACGAGGAAGCATACCTGTCTCGTCATGTTTCCACTTAAAGTGATTTCCCCCGACGATTTCCAACCTTGCTCAGAAGCCTTTTTCTCTGGTTCGCCGAGAACGGAGGTTTCGTCGGCCCTGTTGTTCTGTTTCGTCACGAGCTCCAACATGACAGTAGATGTGAGCTTGTAATGCGCTTGTCTCCCGCGCTCCGCGGTCTCGAAGACATGGATCGAGTCCCATGAACCTGAGGGCTCGTCGGGGCTTGTGGGTATCATTGCTAAGGTGCAGGCAGTTAGGGACATGGTGTTAGAACATCGAAAGCACAGATATCTGTCGGTTACCCACCCTTCTTGAGCAACACAACGCCTGCAAAGCCGCCATCTTCTAGATCCCAAAGATAAACAGAAGACACGCCACCTTCGTAATATCTATTGTCAAGATTTATTAGATGATACTTGTGCGAATATTTACTGCAAGCCTGATCTATGTATGACACGTACAGTTCACGATATGTATCGAACGCCTCATTGGCGGCAATCTCAAGCTTGCGAAGCTTCGGCGTTGGTGCTGTACCATCTTCTATGGGTGGGTCATATTCATTCGACCAAGGTGACCTGGTGAAACGCGTTAGTACGCGAAGCACATTGTCGGATGCATGAAATAGGACTAGAGCCCTTGTCGTCCCACGAAATCCAACTTATGCAGTTACCCTGAACAAATTCACCGGAAGCGCAGCAGAAGACTCACCGATAACTATCACCGTCCCTATTGTAATCGCATGCAAGATAATCCTTCCCTGTTGCTCGGTCTGTCTTGACCTTCAGGGGCTGGTCGACACTACCTAGAAGATCATCTGCATAGTCCGGGCAGATCTGTATGAGCGCGTTCACGTTCTCCTCGACATTGGTAGGTGGAAGACGACGCATCAGATCGAGCATCGAATCGACTGGGTCTGGCCCTTCTGCCATCGCGAACTGCTCTGTGGATGGTCGTATGAGCTTGAACAGAATAATTGAGAAACGATCTTGAAGGAAACTGCAGCGTTCCACCGTGTCGCATTTGGATTCAGAACAGCATCCGGCGGCAAGGCCAAAACAGGAGTTATTAGCCTTTGGCCGCCACACTTATCCGACGCACCGTGACTTTACTTGTGCTTTACTCCATCTCAAACCACAACAATATCAATGGCGATTAAATTATTCTCGCTTCCTATAGAGCTGGTATGGCACATCCTCCTGATTCTTATCCCAAGGGATATTTGTCACTGTGCAACAGTCGGTTAAGTATTTCCCGTTGTCACTTGCATGTCGCTTCTTAGATGAACTTACTTTTGGTTTCAATGTTAGACCTGGAAAGCCTTCTTGATTGTGATCCGGAATTCTGTACACGTTCAATACAAGCTTGAGCTTTATGCTCAGGGCTTCATCGAGACCGCTATCCTGGACCCGATCGGTGTCTCCAGAAAGATGTCCTCACTCAAGGCATCGGCATCTTTGTGGCAGTCTGACTTCCATTTGAACACCGTCTTTGAAGAACAAGTGGTGGTCTCTACCTTCTACGGACATCCTGCACTACCATGGCCACAATCCGGTAGGAAGTGTGGCCTTTGGTGGATGTCGGTACAGGGCGGTCTCTTCATCAGGGACTATAGCACAAATACCAAAATTTCCCGGACATGCGCCATACATAGCTTGTCCTCTCAGCGCCAAGTGAATTTTCTTACTATCGACCCTCTGCAAGATCTTGTGGTCATAGTCTCATTGCCTATCATCGTGACCGACGCCGAACAAGATTACCGTGCCTTTTGGGTGGAGTGTCAGTCCGCTTCATCCCAGCGTCCCCACCCGGACTCTGTCTGCGCTTCCTTGGAGTGCAAACATACCTTTGATGTCCGTGACATGTACCATGTCGATTTGATTGGAGAGTCTGCAATCTGTGGTGATCGTATATTTATCTACTATTACATAGAGAACAGGCACGCTGAACCTGCGCCTGCCACGTTCATGCAAGTCATTGATTGGAGGAAGGGATGTACGAAGAGCGTGAGTGCCTTTATTCTTGAGAATTCTGCCACTTAGCATAAGCAGCATCTTTTACTGGATCATCCACAAGGTTTTCAACATAAATTCCACGTAGTCAACCAACGGACGATTGTTGCCATCCGCTCGAGCCTTATAACCGTACACACATTACAGGAATTCGATGAGTCTCTGCGGCCCCGACTCACGTATCTCCTTCCGAAGCGCCGCCATTTATCTGTGTCATCCATTCATGTCAGCCCGTCGTTCTGCGGCACAACCGCTCGCACAGATCTTATGCCCGGCCATGTGCCCTCTCTAGAATCACAAATCATTGTCTTAGAGTTTATCTCCGACTCGCGCACACCGGCTGTCATTCTAGTCATTGATACGGTGATCTTCTCGGGAACGGCTTTGCAGTCAGAGACACATGTTAAGATTCTCTGGTCCGACTGGGGACCCCAGCATACGCGCTGCTTTCCCCATGACCCCAGCTACAAAATCAGCGTGATCGGTAGCAAAATGGCGTATGCCCTCCCTCAAGGTCATACCCCTGAACCTGGAAAAAACTCTCCACCGAGGATCACTTCTACGTCCATATCTGGGACTTCAATAAACGAGTGATTGCTCGTTCGGAGAACTCCTATAATCCCGACTCACCAGAACTTTTCATTCGTAAGCCTGGTGGGGTCACTCAGTCGTACTTCGATGGTGAAATCATCTCGAATCACCCTTACACTGCTACCGTCTACAGCACTCCATTTATGATGGGTGACTCTCGTGAATTATTCTTAGAACAGGATCGACTTGTATTGACCTCGGTAGGTTTGCTTAGTTGTGAGCACAAACGATGGTTTAATGTGACCATACTACAGGTGCGACCTGGTACAGTTGATATTCAAGTCGTCTCCCCTGTACGGATGGAGGTTGAGTCGGACTTTACACACTAGATTAATTTCAGTGGCGCAGGATGAACAACAAGTCACCATGCCTCCTGCCAATAGTCTTGTCTTACAATTAACATCAAAGCCGAATCAGACTGTTTGTATTTGCATGAGTGGTGCTCCAGCACTGGTGTTCAGTTTCTCCTGATCCTCGACCTTGGTAGGTGCGAGACGACCCTTGCACAGAAAATTTGATTCGGAAACTTGTGTCGTCGTGAAGCATTCGGCAAACAGTAAGTATGAGATTAGACTCGGCCACATTACGAAATTGAAAAGCCCTGCCCTGAATCCTTTTGCCCTTCGTATAAGAGTTATCGCTACCTTGAACAAATATGTGACATCCTTCCTCCAAGAGACATTTGTCGCTGCACAATAGTCAGCCGATGATTTAATTTGGCCAAACTGCAGTCACGAATTGGCGCGGTTGATATCCAGGTCGTCTCCCCTGCACAGACCGAGGTTAGGTGACATTCTCTGATTCTCTGTAAACATATTTGTAGACGAACTACTATGGAATGCTATAAATCTTCAATTTCTCGGATAGATATCAAGTATTTCCATTTCATTCTTCATTCTGCTGTGCAATGGACTAACAGATATGTCTAGTGATTGTAGCATGGTCATTCACGCCCCATACAATACATCTAGTGCCAGCCTGAGCGACCTCAGTCAGCTGCAAATGTCCCGGTAGGAATTGGTCTAGGTAGCAGGCTCCAGAACGCACCTCAAAGTTCATGCCACCCATTGGAGCACGCTTCCCCTTACACACAACCTGAAATGCCGCATCTCTATACTCTTGCAAAGATACTTTATCAAAGTATCCTGAGCACCCTGTAGCCGAGAGCGTTTTCACGACGTATATTTATTTGACGATATCGTGCTAATCAGTATCGAAACCAGTTTGCAATTGACCAAAATGGAGAAGTAATAGCCGCTGATCCATCAAATAGAGTTGTGAGCTCACAAAGTATCGGACTTTTCTTCTTCTATCACCATAGGTTAAAGTTCACTTCGCAACGCCAAATAGCTCAATACGTAACTGGGACGAACTTGGAATCGAGAAAAACCTGCCCCCCTGCAGAACACCAGACAACCGTTGACTCCATCGACCATCTCCCATGCTACACACCACTGCCGGTCGTAATATGCACACGCTCCTGGAAAGCGATCGAGTTCATGCTGGTTGTTGCGTCGGAGTCGACCACGAGCTTAGCGTGATATTCTCGAACGCCAAGGATTAGGCGCGGTCCCAATACAAATAACTGCCCGACCGTGAAAATTTTCAGAAACCCAGCATAAATCCGAGTTTCTAGGGAAGATTGATCCTATGGAAGTTATAAACCGTGGTCGCATGCAGAAGTACTAGGTGAAAGATTGGCATACTGCTGAGATCGTTGGAGATATATAACCGATCTCGAAGCAAGAAGCCGCGACAGAACTAGCATGTCCGATGCTTCAGCGGAAAAAAGGTAACCATATTCACGGTATGAGCTCACCTCGCAAAGTAAAGCACATGGGATTTCATCAACACCAAGAAACAGTCCCCGATCACCCTTCCTGCTGAACGTCGTCCCAGTTCACGGAAGTGTTTTGAAGCAATCCAGACCGCGAGACACAGTGCAAGGACTTCCCAAGCAGTGCAGAGTATCCAAGCAATGATACCCAGAAGCAGGGTATCTCCCGCATAGGCAATCGTGCATTGATGGGTGCCGGAGAGAATGAGTTCCTCTGGTATTCAACGGTGAGCTCCATGCACTTTTTCATCCGCGATTAGGCATACCCCCAGAAGTATGTCTCGTGTACATTGTTGCAACTACTCCAGCGTAAATGTTGTCAGCCAGGAAGGTGATAGCGAGAAATATCAATATCTTCCTGGACTGTTGATACATGGCATGTAACCGAGTGATCATGATGACTTGCGGGATGTGTCAATATCACCGAGGCCAGAAGTCTTGCAACTGCAAAACTCACCCCCCAGCATTGCAAATACCACAACATTTGTCCAATTCAGTACGTCGTGCAGAATCCAGCCTGACGAATCCAGTTAGTGATCAGCCTCGAGTGGATTACACTCCAAACAGACTCACATCTGTGGCGGTCATTATAGTGAACTGAGAAGTTGGTCATGAATCACACTCACCCCTACAGGGCGCCGCGGTTAATTTGGGGGAAAGCAGGCATCAGTAGAGAAGACTCACTACATCTGTCACCGAGACCGTCGGAACATTGACTGTATGCCGCTGATCAGAAGAAATAAACACGGTGAATTTGAAGAGACAAACACAGAATCTGAACGCTGATTGTAAGAGATGGTTCATTAGCCAGCGACAGTGATGAGCCTTCCGAACATACACGGCATACAATATTCCAAGATAGCGCACCTAGGATATTTTCAAGTCAACGCAACTTTCCGACCACATAACACGAACTACGTACGCTGAGATACAGAACGGTCATAAGGGACCAACGTTGCCTCTGTCACAAATCAATGCTGTTCCTCTGAAATGAGACTCTGCTTACCCATATCAGTTCGACCTATAAATTCATTCTTAGCGAGATGGTTGCTCCTGCCATTGTATCAACATACCTCTTGTCCGAGTGTAAGTGCTAGAAGTACTTGTAGGATAGTATCAGCAGTTCTGTAATATCATCATGCTCACCCCAATCATACGTTACTCCAGCAGAGGCGGCAACTGCGAAACCGCCGTCGAGGTTAGATCGCGACATCAGCGTTTACATCCGACTGCTCTCCAGTGTCTCCACGAACCTACAAAATAGCTGGAAACGCGATATGAATTGATGTACGGCCACCAACTAGGGTTGTCTGAGACTAGGGTCATACTACTGTTAGAAGAGGTTAGAAGATGTATGTGAGGGAGTGACGAGCTTACTGAACGTATAACTATTAACAATGGCATTTGCTGTGGATATAAGTACCATCATCCAGCGCTTATAACTCTGCATCAATCAGAGTACCAGTAGATGTTAGTTGTAACTTGTAGAGCTGCAAAACAGGCACACACACGGAATGATTGGGAATGATCAAAGAGCTGTCCACACCATCTCTAGAATACGAACAAAAATGACAGGGCACGAGAAAAGTAGACCCCGTCGCCCTTACGACCACAGGAAGCCTTAAGTGAAGTTGCACAGCTCGTGCTATAAAATGATGAAACTTACGCAGTAAGGGTAGCGCCACTCTGATGAAAACACACGCTACACTACATCCATCATGCCATTGATGAATCATGGAAGGTGGGGACCAAATGACTTGCACTGTTTGCTGCAAGTTTGCTGCGTAGGGCTGTGGATAATAGAAACGGAACATGCGATCATCGTGCATGTCCATGATCGGCGTCAACCACGCATGATCCGCAAATAGATCAAAGGTTTATCCAAATGCTCCGCGACGTTCTCAAGGAACAGATCAAGAATGCATAAGCTTGCACAATATCCTTCAAGTTAGTGTCTGATCGCAAATAGACGCCTGATAATTAGCGACTACTCCTTACCCAAAGGGACATATGTCATTGTGTAGAACCAATGAGCAATATTTATCTTCATTCGGGATTGTTGGAGCGGTATATCTGTGACTGTGTGCTGCGGGTGGCGAGCAAGGCAAGGCGTGGCGAAGAGCGGCACTACCCGAAGGATACTCCATAGCTGACTAAGCTACGGTGGCTAACACGGCTGTTCTGCTTCTACTTACCTGAGTTACCTCCTGCAGTCCCCTACTACACTAGTACTGTCACAACAAAAATATCAACCACCAGACGCGTAGCCTAGATCCGTGACCAGTCCTAACTTATGGTCATCCTCTCACGGACGAGCTTGCGCTCAGCACCTGCTGATATTCCCTGGTCGGACTGGGGATCCCAAGATTCCCAACATACGTGCTGCTTTCTGCACCTATCAAATCAGTGTGTTCGGTAGTAAAGTGGCCTATGCCTTCCCTCAAGGTCATACCCTTGAACTTGGACAAAGACTGGAAACGCTCTCCGCCGAGGGTTCCTTCTATGTCCAGTCATCTGGGACTTCAGTAAACGAGTCGTTGCTCGTTCGGAAGGCATTCACAATCCCAAATCGCCAGACCAAGTTCTCATCCTCAAGCTTGATCAGCTAGCTCAGTGACCCTTCGATGCAGAGGTCACCTCGAATCATCCTTGCGTCACTGCCGTCTGCCTTTTTCGATGGATGGTCTCTACAGTTTGTTCTTGGGAGAAGATCGAATTACTTTAACATGGCTAGGTGTTCTTGGTTGTGAATATAGACATAATTTAACGCGACCGAACTGTAGTTGCGAGCTAACAAGGTTGACATGAAGGTCGTTTCCCCTGTGCAGATGGAGGTTGGGTCGAGCCTCACAAACTAGAATAAATCGCAGTGGCCAGGTTGAACACCAGGTCCCATGATTACGGTCAGCTATTAGACAGCCTCATTAAATACTTATCTTCTGTGCAATGGAATGTCGCTGCGGCCATCGCCTACATAGTCTCATTATCATCTTCTTGCTTCTTATCTTGTACGCGCCCTGCCCCCTTTTCAAATCTTTCCGGTTCATTATGCGCATTCGCCAGCTCCATGACGTTGAATTTTTGAAACCGATAATAATCTTCCACTATGCTCACGCCAAAGGTGCTCTGCACACATGTACTAAGATCAGCATCCATCCGAATCGAAACACCGCACAAACCTTGAAGACCTCCACCAGAACGAACACATCAGGATTATCAAGGTCGACAGTATAATTTGACGGCATGCATTTAGCTACTTCTTGGATGATCTCCATTCGCGTCAGCGTATTGTGGTTGCGCACGCGTAACTCGACCTTGTACTGAAGCAGATATTAGATTGCAAGCGGCGACGTGTGTGTAGACTTGCCTTGCGAGCCCTCGGGGACCCTTCGCTATTCTCTTGGGCGCAGTACGCAGCAACGGTTCGACGACATAAGGAGTGGAGCTCTGGGAGGTTCGCAACGCATGTACCGGAGACTGGTGTCAACCGATGCGTGTATCTGTCAAGCCGAGTGAGTTCGAATGAAGAATACGATGCAAGGTTTTACTTTGTTCTTGTGACGCCCGTTTTTTGAACGTTGTCTACGTGTTTCATCACCAATTTTACCGGGTCCACAGGGGGTTTGCATGATATGAAAATGACTTGGTCGAAACAGTCAGGATAGGTTAGGCTGATAGAGGGCGTGTGCTCGTACCGCATTGTGTGTTTGTCAGGCAGATAGCTAGTCCTCACACCCTCAGCTCAAGAAATGAACAGCAGAGTATCACCTACCAAGCCGTTTCTCCACTTTTGGCCGCTTCAACGCAGCAACCTCTTTTGCAATCTGCGTCTCTAGATCGTCTTCATTCTCATCTGTGTCTGAGCCATTGTCGCGATCATTAGCAGAGGAATCGTGCCCTTCTATGGGCCACATGTCGGCAGCTAGCTGTCAGTGATCATTATAAGTTAGTGCTACGTGCGAGACCTTGGCTTTGACAGAGACTTCACTGATTCAAATAGATCGTAAAGCTCGCCGACCGTTCCTTTTTCCTTTCCCTTTACGCAGGTTGCCCAGATTCCTGGGCCTTCGATCGTTCGCTTTACCCAGGTGGGTGACACCCCGTCCTGCCAAAAGTCTATTGGTATGGAAATCCGGACGGTTTGTTAAATGATTGTACTCACTGATCGATACTTGCGTTTTCGACCATTAGAAGGGCCGCTTTGTGCTTCAGCCATTCTTTGGATGGAAATCCAGAAGTCGTTCAAGGTGCTGAGATTTGGAACTTCGTTTCTGACGTGCCTGGCAGTCCGAGTCGATGCTTAAGTAGAAGCTCACGGTCACCGGTCAGGTACCTAATCAAGACAAACAAATATTTGCCCGCTTCTACAAGGTCGTGCAGACACTTGCAGACAGTGTATTAAAGGACCTGTATCATACAATATGAAGCGAGCCTGATCTAATAAGTGTCCAACTCTGGACCCTGCAAGACAACGAACTTCAACCAATAAATACTATGAGGCGTTCAGTGACATTTTATTTTGAGCTACGATTCCTCATCGTCCTCTTCCTCGTCACCATCCTTTGCTTCACCACCAGTCCATTTCCGTTCCCATAGCGGGGGCGGAGCGTCGGGGTGACGCTGTAATAATGGATGATCAAGGGGGAGGGCACTTCTTGCCACCATTAGGCGCTGCTTGAAGACATCATGCTGCGACAAAAGCTCTGTAACGTAATCGATAGCTGTGACGCAGGATTAAAATAAATATGAATCAAAGCAGAAATGCGTTCTGAACACTGACTCTTTGAAAGTACGACATGTTCGCTTTTCGGACCGGCTCTGCCATCGACCTTCTCACCGTCGTCATTTGCTGCCTTTCCTTTGCACCGTCGTCTGCCAGCTTTCTTCCCGTTCGCGATTGCCTCCTCTTCTTCCATTGCCTCGGCCAACATGGCTTCCCGTAGAGATGGAACGATGTCGCATAAAGCCTCGTAGCCTCTTCTTATATTAGCTCTTCGCTTCTGCTCCGATTGTATATGATTTGCTTTTTTCTGGGAGGGTGACAGAAGCGTTGATGCTCTATTGGCGTCACTCGCAAGTTGTTGCGATGTGATTGACGAATGTCGCCGCCGTTTATTCGAGACATTATGATCCGGTGGTGAGGATCGTTTATTCGACGAGACCGGTGTAGGAGTGGTATGGTGCGTAGAGAAGGATGAAGCCGAGGAAGACGGATCAATAGGAGACTGGCTCGATGACGAGGATGATGCATTCTCGAATGCGAACGTTCTTGCTCTAGTTCTTGTGGAGACTGATGAAGGATCCACGGTTTGTTGGAGAGGGGGTATGTGTGTGCGATTGCGGGAGGGCGGCGGCTGGGAATGCCCTGTGGCGGTGTCATTACCCTCTACGCGTCGCTCTCGACGGGTAGAGTAGAGAAATGACAGAGAGTTTGACTGTGACCGGGGATGCCGGTTAACCGGCGGTTCCGACGGGGACTCACGAGATGAAGGAGAGTGAGCGAGTGGATACCGCCATTTATCCGTATCCAGCGACATGAGGTCTTTGGTTGCTTGGGCCAATGCCTCTCTCCCATGCGCTGGAGGCATATGCTCATGCGAGACTTCTAGCTGCACATTCCATGCCGCTGAAAAATCGGTAGTGTCAAGCGATGAAAGGAATTTCTGAAAGGCATGGGCCTCAGTAGGTGTTAAAAGCGACATAGGACTCTAGTTGTTGAACAAGAGCGAGCACTTTAAGAGCACTTTTGTACTCTAGCAGATTTGTTAGTTCGTGCAGGATGATGAGAGTTGAAGTTAAGGATGTGGTTTAAGGCTGAATTTGCTGTGGCAGCCACTTCGGGATTCATGAGACAGGTGGCTGTGTTTCCCCACATGGGGTCTTACCTTTCTTGGCGGTGACCGTGTTCCGCGAAAAAAATCTGTCTGTTTGTGCACTGTACCGGTAAATGAATCCCTGACGCCCTGAATCACGCGCGCAAGCTGTTATGAAGATGATGCAGCTAGATGTAGTACTAGCTCTTTCTTTGATCCAACCTTGTTATATATATCGGCACAGTTTCGGTGACGATCGGAAGACGATTGCAATGCAACGTCAATGCAACGTTGCAACGGCTACAGCTATTATTTACCGTGTCAATGTTCAATTGATGAACGGAGGAACGATGTGTAAAGACTATGATTGCCCGTACTTTAGACGATGTAATATATTATTGATCTGAAACAAAGGTACGAGGAAGGGGGGATACGAGGACGCGATGTCAGTTAGGACTGGAATGATGATGCCCGGTCTGATGGGCGGTATATCCCCATCTCATTGCAATTGGCGCTTCAATTTATTTGCAAGTTTGACGCTCGGCCGTAGTTGTCATGAGATGAGACATGTTTGAACTTTGCGTGTCCTGGCCAACCGCCGTGTCCCGACTCCCGTTCATCGCATAAACTATTTATGCATCTACAACTTTTATCCGGGGAAAGTCACGGTATAGTACTTACTACTGGAAAGTTTATCAGCAGGATCTAGCAGGAAGCTCCTACTGGTAATCTTTTAGCTCGAACTTTCCTATCCAATGCATCATGAGTTCCGTTTCCACCGCGGGAGTGATCCTATGAGGTCATCCATGTTCCGTTTTCTTGTCAATGCGCGGATGTGCTTGCCAAGCAATCTGCGGAAGTTTTCGCCGACTCGGCTACACACCCCCGGGCCTTGGCGCAAGCGATGCACGCCGATGACTACTCAAATATTACCTGATGCTAGAGCTCATCGCCGAAAGCAATGAGCAGGAGTCTCGGCTGCGCAACCGGTACCGTACTGTTCCAGGAAGTAGCTGAAGACCGGATATTATCATTTCGGATCTATCGTTCTGCGGCGGCTGCCTCGAGGCCTTGGTAGCAGGAATAAGGAATATAGATTAGGTCGTTAACGTGAGCTCGTATTTGGGCCTATTCGGGCTCGGGCTCGGCCTTGGTCTCGGTAGTCGGGCTGTCCAATGAGCACCCGGCGCAGTGCACATAAAAGCTATCACTTGCATATTCGAGTTCCGGCCTACGCCACGACTATCTTCATTCGTTTATGGCCTGCCTAGCGGAGACTAGTAGGTCTGCGCCAGAGTGCCAGCTGTCAAGCTCCAAGACTCACGAATTTGACTGGTACGGAATCACCAAGTTTCCTGTTTCAAACTTTTGAGCTAACACAATACTCTCAAACCCGGACCATATAGACATCACAAGAAATCGTCGTTTCAAAGTGCTAGGATTTGGTCCAGGACGCAATTATCATCATACCTGATCTCTGGGATGGCGTCTATATATAAGGGCTTTGTTTTGAGTCTGATTGGCCAATACATGACTAGTGACTTCTCATGCGAATCAGATAGCGATAATCCTTCAAGTCGAGCCTGATTTCCAAGACTAGACAGCAGCCATCAGCGATGAGCGGGGAAACAGAGCTAAGAGTGACATTCTTCCCTCCACTTTATCTCCAGAGAAGAATATGGGTGCTAGACGTCCTTCGCCGTGAGAAGGTCACCGAGGTCAGTCGTCAATGTTGAACCACCGAGCAATCAGTTTCATGTCTTATCCAGATCGTAGACATCGGGTGCGGGGAGGGTCAATTACTCGCGGTTCTCTGCCAGCCCGCATCAAGTCTTCCCCCTCCCAATGCATTGGCATCTCCCAGCGACGCGACTTCAACCACACTCGAAGCGGGTGATCTCAACCTCCACCCGACACGCATCGCCGGCCTCGATATCTCATCTCACGCACTTGCATCTGCGATCGAAGACACCTCCCCAGCTGCCGCAAACGCATCATACACGCGATGGGAACCACTCCAAGTAAACATCTGGCACGGAGGACTCGAGATCTTCAACCAAACATTTGTCAATGCAGAATGTATTGTTGCAACAGAGGTGTATGTCTATTCTGTTCTCAGAGCGCGCATGTCCGATTTTTCCTTCTAATACTTTTTCTTCAAGCGTCGAACATCTCCCAGAAATAATTCTCGCTGATTTCGCGCCCATGATCATGGGCGTGTACCACCCTCGCTTGCTTCTCGTGACAACCCCATCGTACGGATTCAACGCGCGTTTCAGTCCCCCTGGCTTGACGAACACGGCCACTGGCTTCCCCGATCCTACAAAACGCACAGACAGGGTGTTCAGGCACCACGATCACAAATTTGAGTGGACGATCGAGGAGTTCCGGGAGTGGTGCAAGGGCATTGCCCAGGAATGGGGATACGATGTGGATACGACGACTATTGGCCGTGCACAGGAGAAAGATGAGTGGGGCCGGGATGAAGAGCTAGGGGGTGCGAGCCAGGTAGCTGCCTTTAAGCGTCTCGAAGGCGAGGCTTGGGCTACGACACGTGAGGAGAAGAGTACCCAGATGAAAGAAAGGTCAAGAAGCCAAAAGGAGCATCGTCTACTGGAAACACACCACTACGACGCGCATGTACGTGCAGGAAACCGAGGGTCGGCTGAGGAGATTACGAAGGCTGTATTGGACAAGTTTGAAGAATGGGAAGAGGCTCAGTTGCGATTGGAAGAAATCTGGTTCGTGGAGGAGATCGGAGCGATGTGTGGTGGGTGGTTCGAAGTTTTGATCGAGGCTGTCGAGGGAAGTGCGAAGTTCGATCTTCAAAGACGCAAGGGCCAGAGAAGGGGAGATTGGCTGGTGCTGCTAGTTGGAGGCGGGCCTGGGAAGAAGAAGACGACATCAGAGTGGGCTCCGGAACAACCGACGATTGATTTGTTTGAAGAAGTCCTGCAGGAAGGATATCGTTCTGAAGACGATCCAGGATTCGACTGGGGAAGTGGTCTGTATGCTTCAGACTCTGGCGTTGATCTTTCGTGGGACATTAGCAAAGACGACAATGCATGGGGGAGGCAGTCTGCCTGGACATACGATTCTTCAGACGACGTAGTTGAGTCCTGGGGCAGGTGGAGTACCTTGTCTGCAGCTTGGGACCTTGATCGCCCATAATGAGCCCCGGGCGGACCGTAATAGACGTCAACTGGTTTGGCTATAGATTGTGGCTGAAATGGAACAAATGCCAGCCATTCATACGGCTTACTTATACGCAGAGGCTCTGATCATCCAAACAGACCAGAGAGACGCCGACAGACTTCATCTAATCCACAAGATACTTCCGCTCTCGAACAAAGTAAGATCATGATCATGATGGCCTCCTACTTCCCAGCAGGTTGGCTGGTGTTTCTAGGTGACCATTATTTTCCTCGCCAGAACACCAATCTTCAAGCTTCAGCCCCTTTTACATACGTACGTGAACCTCCCATAACACACAAGCTCAGCGAGCGCTCTTGACCAAGAATTCTGAGTCTCGTTGTATGTATTCTTACAGAACGAACCTTAGAATTCATGGTCAAAGGCTACTGATCTCACATTCCTGGTTGCTGGATGGTTGGAGCACTGGCTGGCAGCTGCAAAGGAAACGTGCGTCACGCGAACGTATATGGAACCTCGCCATTTGCTCCGATCAACTGGACCATTTGCAAAGGAAAAAAATTCTTTGTCGTCACACACCTCGAGGCAAGGAAGCGGTCACTAGTCAGAGTTCAATCACCCATCATCGAACATGTTAACATAAGGCTTCTACGTCAGTGACTCCCACTGCGCCGCAGCCGATAGCTGTCTTGATAGAAGAGTTCATGACTGGAGATAGATGGCCGCCCATAGAACACGACCGACCAAGAGGGTGTTGTGCTCGAGAATTTTGATCTCTACCTTGTATACATGATGGACCATCAATTAATAATAAAAATTTGATGGTCATGTGGCGACCGAAATGGAAATGAGATGACCGCACCACACATCCGCACAACCGACATGTCATGAGCATCGTAAGTACGAAGCCATGATGGTTGGCAACGACTTGTCCGCGGAACTCATGGCAAGAGGCGCGCTGCGCGCTTCGCGATGGACGGAAGTATTGCCCCATTTGAAAGACAGCTGTGACAGTAGCGTGAGTTTTTGTGGAGACTGATAAAGGAGGGTTTACATTAACGTGAATGTAAATTCATATTGCGCACGCCGCCGCAGCCGCCACCACGATTACATAGTGGCAAAGGAGGGCAAAGGGTGGGCAAAATATGACACAGTAGCAGGTTTGATCGATGACCCTTCGTGGCAGCTCATAAGTAGATGGACCTCACTAAAACACCGATCTCTGAGCAGTGAGATTGGCACATGCTTGGCCAGGCTCCAACTTAGCGACCCTTAAATAGAACGTGGTCCATGACTTTGCTCCTCTGCAAAGGCTGGTCATGTAGTATTTGTGTGCAACTATGTGCCCACATTCAACGTTTCAGCGCTCAGCACTTGACCAACCAAATAGTCCATGGATTTTACCCCTGTTTGAAAAAGAAGACTCTCATTAACATTAAAACTCTTGAGAGGTACCACTCACGGCAGGGTCAACAATGTGATCCCTCCGATCATCTCGACGAACCCATCTAGGAGATGTGTGAATGGACATAGAGCTGACAAGAGGGATTGGAGCCAAGATGATGGTATGTGTATGCCAACATGACGTCTTGTGCACCTGAGGCTATATTGCCACATGGCTTGTGCATTGTTTTATGTGAACCATGTGCCCCAGGACCCGGCATTGAGGGGAATCTTCTCGTCCTGCGCGACGTGCCTTGAGAGTCCCACCGCGAAGGACAAGATTCCAAGATACGAAGCTCTCGGCACAGCCAAGAGAAGAGAAAGTATGGTATCCAAGACACCCTAAGATACCTGTCAGTGGAAGTATGTAAGTGGAAATTTAATTATACGGAGATCCGTCCCGCATAACAAAAATGCAACGCACCGCCCGAGTAATATTTTGCTCGCACCGAAAACAAAACGCAGAGATCAAACATACGCACAACTGAACGCCGATATTTGATGAAAGCTAAACCATGTAACTACATCTATAGCGTGGATAAAATACTAGGCGAAAGTCCGCGAACATGAAGTCTACCACGACGAATGATGCGCATGCCGAGGATGACGCTGCCAACGAGGCTGGATAAGGGGTACATGTGATAGCAAGATATGCACGTAGAATGACGAGATGGAGTGGTGTGCGTGTGATGCGGAAAGTGTGAAAACAAAAGCACTGCTGAGATAGGTGGTATCTTTAAAGTGGGATGAGTAAAGTATAGATGACGGCGACGATCTAAGCATGGTAATTTGCAACCATTAGCGGTCTGTGTGCAACAGCCATATCCATTGCTGTGGTTGAGCTTGATGAACCGCATCGGCGGTAGTTACCTGTTGGAAGTGGCGCTGGTTTGCACAGCAGGACAGCCTCGACTACCGCCGTGGCGCCAACGTAGAAAGCATAAGCCCTTGTGCAAGTTCGGTCTTCCATGCGACCCGTTTCAACGCCTCTGCATAATCCACCCACTCTCTTTTCCGCTCCCGGCTTTCTAACCAATCCTTGTCGAGAGTCGTGACTTCAAGTTCGTAGAAGTGATACGTCGTTGAGGGCGAGTTGATAGTTGTCACAAATCGAGTTATGTTGCCTCGAACGCCCGCTGGATTTTTGAAGCGGTAATATTTTTGGAAAAAAATAGCATGGGATGATCATCAGGAGATGAACAGACGGAAGAGGGACAAAGGTTGAGACCTTCTTCTAAGGCTTCCCGCGAGGCTGCCCTCTCTAAAGTGACATCCGACAACTCCCAACCTCCTTTAGGCACTAGGGCAGGTAGAAACGCAGCAAGTGAGCAGAACATTCTAACCAACACGAAGAAGAAAAGGGCGCAATGCTAAAGACGCGACAACGCGTCACGGGACACGTTACCCACGTAGAGCGAGAAATAAAAACCCATGAAAATGACATGACTTACAAACCCATAAATCTTGTCGTTTGCGACTAGTTATAACGAGGACCTTTCCAGACGTACTGGCCAATGGAATGGCACAGCACACGACACGAGGGACTTCACGGCCTTTGGTGCCCATGACGCAGGTGGAGAAGAGAGAGGATAGAAGAGTAGAAATAACTTGGCGGTCTGCTTAAAGCACCGGGTGGCGATGTTTGAATGTCTGACTCGTTTGGCTCCACGGGCGAACAGCTTTCAACAGAGAATCACGTTGCGGAGCAGAGAGGTGTGTGAATGTTGACTGTCAACACAGTTCCAGTCCACGTCCACGTATAAACGTGAAGGTCCTGGCCGGAATAATACTCCGACGCGATGTCACGAGACGGTCAACTATGAGAGTTATTATCGATGGCGAGCGTCCAGAGTTAGCAAGTATAACTGTACCTGGATTGTGCTAGGAGGTCCTAGAACTTTAAAGACCCGTACAAAGTCGATGCAAGTTTAAAAAGACGAGAGGCTCCGAGAAATATAACGATGAGAGGCAGACTAGTAGTACTGTTCAAAGAAAAAAAAAGGATACTGAGTTCAAGTTTTTGAGTGGAACTGGTCGAGACTGAATGAAATTACGAATCTCGACTTTCCAAAAATGTACAAAAGCGGAAGTACCACTAATTCACGCACGTTCGCCGGCATACACACGGCATGCTGCACTCTTGCCGTGGCTTACACCCCTGGATCCCCCTTACTTGTCAATTCCGCACCTTCTTTCAGGCAAATGAGCTCAAAATGAACCTTCCGAGATTCTTGACGCCGCCATCGTGTATGAGAAGAACGGTATATATATAAGGTATTCACGGCATAGCTGTCTACAGTCTGTAGTAGGCATCTCCACTTGATCGTCACGGCTCCTTGGAACAAACTGTGCGCGGTACCTTCGTAATATATAATATTTACGCGTGGATGAGTCCTGTGGCTGGGATTCAGCCTCCGAATCTCCATCTGCAATGGCACTAACGTACGAGTGAGAAGTAAAGCTTTGAGGAATTAATAAACGTGCGAGCACATTCATTCGTTCCATCTAAGAATCAGGTCATTCAGAGTCACACAGCATCTCATCAGCGGACTTACGCTACGAAGAACATGCAAAGCACTCCAAAGGCCATCGCACCGAACTGCCGCGTAGTCAGAAGCTATCCAAAAATCCGGAAAAATGACCATACCTCTCGCAGAGCTTGTGCGCCGCTTTTGCTCTCCGCCAGCAGACTAACAATGGTGCGATAAATCATGGGTGGTACCATCATAATATGTTACTCACGTAGGCAACACCGCGACGGCACCAATGTACATAAATCCACCAGCCACGAAAGGGATTACCTGTGCCACCAACCGTCCCGTGAACATAAGAGATTAATTAGAGATTGATTGCAATCACCAAATCTGCTGGTTGAACAGTGGTACCCAAGATCCCGGAAGCATCTTGCCGCACCCCTGCGGCTAGGTCCAATGACTCTGTAATTGTGCCGGACGCCGATAAATTATGGATAGCGATTCCCATGAATGTGCTTGTTTTGCTTGGTCAGCGATCGACGAGGAAACTATGGATCTAACGATACTAACCCAACCTATTATGGAGCATCAGAATGGCACATGACCTCGATCTGAGGGCATAAAAACTGGTAGGTACTCACAAATGCACCAATGGCAGTCAAGAACTGCGATTGCATGGCCTGCTTCTTGGTAAATCCACTACGCACCAGAATAGAATAGTCCGCAATTTCATGAGGAATTTCGTGGGCGAAGCATGCAAGCGTAGTAGTCGCTCCAATGAGAGGCGAAGAATAGAACGATGCGGCCATGCTGGTGCCAGCAGGTGTGAGCCACTATCAAATCATAATGCACGCGTGTACATTCCGACACTCACGCTAATCCATCCGTGCTAGATGAAAGGGATGCATCAGAAAAAGGCACGCAGGTATCAAGAAGGAGTTCACATGTTGTGGACAAAGTCACCAAATAAGTTGAGATAGGCTGAGAGCTTCGAAGGTGCCGTTGCAGCATGGGCTTGTTCGCTGTGTTCTTGGTGATCTACTTCATTTTGTTTCCCCAATCTTCGTGATCGAAGACCATCAGGTGACAAGGAGGTTGATGCTCCAGATGCTTGCGCAGAATCTGCAGATATGGCAGCAGCTTTAGAATGAGTGTGAGAATGGTCATGCGAATGAGCGTGTCCTTCCTCGCCCCCAAGCACTCTTAATGATTTTTCCATGACGAAAAAGGTAGCAAATCCAACAAAAATACCTAGCCTTGTGTTTATAATGAGCGTATGCAGGTACGTTTCGCATACAAACGTACCCAATGAGGATATTCCTCTTCTCTTCGACCATTACAAAGTGAGCGCCCGGATCTTGATGTTCTCCCATGAACGCATGGGGGACAAGGTGGAGAAAAACGTCAGAAAGAAGGCCTCCAGTCTGTGGAGCTGGTGAGCAAGAGCCTGGCCTTTCACCCCACAGTGTCTAGTCAATAAGGAATACTAACAGCAAAGGCAGTCATCGTATTGAGCGTGTCTGGATGGATCTCCGCGGGAATAAATGCAAGAATAAAATTCGGCACCCTAAAACGTTGTTCAAAGGTCAGCGGAGTTGGGACCTGGGTGCATGAAGGAACGAATAGACACACGCACGAGCTGATGTAAAATGTCCCAAGCACTGGTAAGACAACAGTTGCATCAGGGGAAGACTCCAATAGACTGAGAACCCCTTGCCTGAGTTCCACCCTGGGCCAAATGGGAACAACCACGCAAATACTTGTCTCATTATTGGAGATCCCTCATCCTCCACAGCAATTTTGAGAGCACTGAGCTTCTCAACGGAAGGACATTCGTGTATTTCTGATTCCTGGGCGGTTGTTACACCACAAGACACGTTTGTTCGCGTAGAAGAGTTACACACAAGATGCTCACCCGAACAACTAGGGAATCCTGTACACTCTCTAGAGCGACAACAACACTGCATAACAAAAGAGCGAGCACCAACGCGCGAGACGCAAAACGAGCGGCCATGGCTAATATGAGTATGAAAGACGTAACATCGATATTGTTGATTCACGCCCTTCGGATTTATCCGAAGGCCGATGTGACGTGTCTTTCAAGCCAAGGTTTGGCCAAGATCATACAGCTTAGCCTTCAACGTTGTCAACGTTCAACAACGGCAGATCACGGCAGATCCTCCGAGTCTCGATGTACCCCAACGCCCAAGAGCAGGGTGCTCTGCAGGCTGCTGAAAACCTCATGCATGAAATCATGGCGCGTTATGATCCATCTCACGACGCCTTTCATGGTCAGTGACTACGCGTGATATCTGCATGTAGCCCGTGTTCAACGGTCCAGATCGTGCATCATCATCCTGTATATAAACAGTACAGCGTGTGCGAAAAACGGCCCTGTTAATAGCCCGCGCTCTTTCCGCCCAACAACCTGATTTACTGGTCGTGGAATTAGCAGCTCTACTTCATGACGTTCTGGACAAGAAATACGTGCCAGAAACCGAAGCAGCGGACCCATATGGATATTTCCTTCCTTTCTTTCAGTCTTTGTCTTCGGAGCACGGGCTAGACCTGATTAGCGATGGTCGGGCGCGTCAGATAGTAAAGGTCGTAGAAAACGTCTCTTGGACAACTGAGAAGAAACTGAGGTCAACAGGCAAACTCGAGGAGTGGCATCGCATATGTGTTGAACTTCATTGTGTACAAGATGCAGACCGACTTGATGCGATGGGAGCGTTTGGTAAGTTGGCATAACAGTGATCCAAACGCGTTGTTCTCAAGTCTCCGCCAGGAATCATGCGGTGTGCTGCGTACAGCGCTGCCGTAAATCGGTATGTATCTTAAAGCCGTGGGTAACAGACATTGATGAGAATGATTTACCCAGCCCACTCCATGCACCTCCAGGTCGTCTCGACACTGCGGTACAGCACTTCTACGACAAGCTCCTACACATCCAGGAAAGGCTAAAGACAGAGCCAGGGAAACAGATGGGCGCAAAGCGACACCAATTTGTAGGTGACATGAATGCATGGCACGTTTTGAATCTCACATTCACTGATTGCGAAGATGGTCGATTTCTTGAATGCCGTGGAAAACGAATACAATGCAGAAGCACTCGAAGTCGCTTGCACTGCGTAATGGAACACGTTGCATTCTTGGCATTTTGAGGAACACCGCCCGCGCCCGAGAATCCTCGAAGAACAAAAGATGAAATATAGATACCTGCTCTATACTTAGGCTTATCATCCCTATACCAGGACATTAAACTGTCACATCATTACTAGTCCGTCTATTGACGGCGATGCCATTACAGAACAGACTTCTTGAAAATGGTAAATATGATACCAATAATTCTATCAAACCTCTGTTATGGTGTGAGCGAGTAATCTATCAGAGATGACCCAGTCACTGATACTTGGTTTCCTCCACCGTGTTCGAGGAATCGGGAGATGCAACGGCTTTGACAGAGGGGAGAGTCGTTGCTCTCCAGCCGCCTCTGAATGTAGCAATCCCATTGATGAGGCTGAAAATGGTGACCCAGATCTGCAAGATGTGTCAGTAACACAATGTATACACTTGAAATTAACGCACGTCGTTTGTGAAGATACCACTCTCCAGAGACCTGACAAACGATCAGTATGCATGTAATACATACAAAAAGGACGAACCAATGAAGGGCCAAGGGCAAATTAGCAGTGTTGGCCACCAATTCATTCCCAAGAGAGTCCCATCGCTTTCGGAGGTCCTCTTTATCCTCAGTAGAAAAGCCTTTCCCCTTTTTTAAATTCCTCTGCCTCGTCAACAGAAGTTTTCTGTCCTCTCTTAGGTGGGCGAATTGAAGCACGATATAGAATAGCCAGAATCGGCAAGACCAGAGGATTAATTTATTCTCATTTAATGAAATGCGTTTCGAGCTGCGACCGAGAATAGCGGAAAGCGAGGGAATCGATGTGGGAATCAGATTATGGGATCGCAAGTAATAAAGATGTTCAAGGGGGTAAAACCCAAGCATGGACCATCCCTGAAGTCGCTCGATAGTGTGTAACGTACGAGTTGGCGGGGGGTTGCGCTCCATGGAGATCATCCACTGAAAAATCGGTAGAAGACCTGAAATTGTATTGAGGACACCACGTTAAGCAGGAGGGATTGAGATGCTCACCCCAAAATCTACCCAACATTCTAGCATCGCTAACAATACTGGCAAAACTTGCCAGAGAAGGGGCAGCGTGGCTGCTCGCATCTTTCCTGATGCCGGCACGGTGCTGAAGCCGCGCGCGCCAATGCAGGAACGGCACTATCAGTTTAAGTGTATACTGTATGAGCTGTTGAATACGTGGTCAGCAAATATTCCGATCGTGTCACGGAGTATGTACCGTAAAAAATTTGCTATAACACGAGATGAGAAGTGAGGAAGAAGTGACTATTAGACAACTGAACTCAAAGAAGTGTTAAAACGTACTCGCTACCGCTCCAGGTGCTAAGATACCGCACGAGATGGTTTAATGTCTCAGATGATGGGACATTTGAGAAAGAACCAAGTGTGACATCGTTGAGTCTGGCTAGGGTGTGCAGTTTTGAAGCTCGCGACATCTTGCCTGGTCGATGGACTCGTTTATCTCAATAGACTTCAGCTGCAGCGCTAAGAGAGCACGTGAGCATGATCTCCCGCACCCCGTGGCAAAAGATTATATAATCCATCTATCTCTCGTATATAAACTGGTTCTCTTCGCTTGATTGATCTCCACGAACAATTTTTGAGGACTCAAAAGTTCGGGCCTGATATCAGCTCTTCCGCCTTCTCGTCCGCGTTCCCGTCCTCTAGACGAACGAACAGTACTCGCTGTACTTGGTTTTCCCTTTGCTGTAACTGTAGCCTTGTTCGACTGCTGTCATCTTGTCCTGGAGGCATCGCCTCGGCTGAGGCTCATGATTGGCAGAGGACAGCAGGAGAGGCCTGCAGTCACTCAAGGGGAGACCCACAACCATATATAATATCTGTACTACATGCTCTAATGTATCACCGAGAATTCAAATCCTATTCATCCTCTGTCATGACTGGAGTGTTTTTCCTGAATCTCATTTTGATTCATCGCGAGGTCATAGTGTGGCAACAAGAGTTGATGGTGCGCTTGCTATTCCTGGTGAAAACTTACAGAGCTGATCAACAGCTGCGATCTCCGTCAAGACGTGGTGGTTGTGACTATGATTTGCCGTAGCTGATGACAATGCAATGTTGACACAAGTCATGATGACAAAGCTTGTTCTTGAGGAAATGTATTATACTTGCCATGTTCCACGATGGTCCGCATACGCTCCACACGTAGGCATCACAATGCATTGCAGTGATGTGAAACACCCCGATTGATACACATCAAGGCGTTACTAAGCCAAAATAGAGGAGAGATAAGTACTAGTGCTCCGTCATTCAATATTCGATGATCATTAGTTTTTTCATGTTTATACCTGCCTCGTCTACAAAGCCTATATCTACGTACAACAAACCAAAGGCGTATTTTACTATTTTTCGGTAGCTACGGAATCGCCTCTCCAAGTTCACCACTCCCTCACATCCCTCTAACAGTAAACTATGACTCTAGATCCCAGTTGGTGGCCATCCATCAATCCATATCGTAGAGTCCCACGCACGTCAGAAGAACAACATTGAAAATATAAATAATCACGGCGGAGGTAACCCTTGTCGCTCAGCGCTCATGCTCGACGGTTCTGTATCGATCAGCTTTTGTTTTGACCTCGGCTGGTGCAGCGGCTGTATTTGCGCAAACCTTAAAGTTGACTTGAAAAAATTATTAGCACTTTCCAACAAATTATGTGAGCGTAGCATATATGCGGCCTCTGAAATAAAATCTTTAAATTCAAGTTCAGATACTCAAGCAACAGCCTCGCACCATGGGCCAGTGTGATGATCGGGATGGTGTCATTTTGAACTATTTTATCTAATGATCCCACAGGACTCTGGCCCCTATATGTCTCAATGCGATCAATGCGTTGGGGCCAAAATTTTCAACGGCTCCAGCGGCCTACCAGCGACATTCCAAAAACTCGGCGATTCCCGCCTTCCCATTGTTTCTTGAACACTGTCTCAACAATATTTTTTTCAATAATCATTCTGTAAATGTCACCGAAAAGTCATGTGACATGTGTCACGACAAAGGGGTAGACAAAATATAATCGAAACAGGGGTAACTTCCGGTCTCGCAAAACATATCCTCTGAGAGGATGGAATAAGTAAAATTTCCTCAAACTCGATGTCATCAGGTCCAACTGTTGCTCAGACGCAAGGTGAGAGGCTCGTCAACTTCGATGGCTTCGTTATGGTTGACGCATCTTTGAAGTCGTAAACTATGTCCTGCCCATTGTAGCGACCTTCGTCACGTCCTTTCGCTTGTATTGCCGCGCGCGGCGAGGTCTTCTGTGGATCGATGACGCATGGGCAGCCTGCGCCATGATATTCGATATCACCCTCATGATTTGTAGTGCTTTGTATCTGAGAGGCTACGGTGCGTCTGATGGCACACCGACGTGACACCGTTCTAAAAACATACAGTGTTTCACCCTCAATGGGCAAAGGTAGCACTCTACTACACGTGCGTTCTTCAGTGTATCGTGGTTCTTAAGAGACACTTCAACTGCATACATTCAGGTTAACACAATGCTTTTATGGAGTTGTTTGGTGAGTGGCTGTGAGCATGTTAAGGGCACAACTGACACACGCGCACAGGTGTTCCCGGTTATCCATTTTGTTTACAGTTGTGCGATTGGCATACTGGGGGACCCAGAGGAGGCTACTCGTCAGCATTGCATTCATCTTTGGCGTTGTATGGGCTATACTTTTTGCACAAGTGTGGTGGACTTGTGAATCGAACCCCAGTTGGAAACAGCAACCACGTCCGCAGTGCCCTCTCGGCAGAAATGTCGCGATAGCACAGATCGTCAGTAGGTCAACAGTATTTAATACAAACCGTTAATTTTCTGACCTTGTTTCAGCCGACATTTTAGGAGACACTGTCCTTATCTTGGCTCCATTTCTTCTCATTTACAAAGCCACATTGACGACGGCGCAAAGAGTCCGGGTGATATGCCTCTTCTCCACATCAGCAATCACCACACTTGTCAGTCTCACTCATGCATATTACGTCATTACTGTGGGAGGGCTAAAGGAGGCAGTGTCTGCTATGTTCGAGGTACAGTATCAGTGCTCAATCTTCAGACAGGCTCGTTAATACCAGTGTCAGGCATCTATATCTCTAATCGTCGCGAGCTTAAGTGTGGTCGTTACATTCTTCTTGCGCATGCTCGTAGATGACGAAACGATCTCGCGACCACCGTCGGAATCAGGGTCTACTACTATAGAATTTGGAAGTGCAGGAGTCGAAGAGTAGTCTCAGCCGAAATTGTAACAATGCTTTTAATAATCGAAGAGTCTCATGTCTAGCTAGAGGTGGTCAATCTCCTTGAAGGTATACGATTCACTCGAAAATACTAATTTGTTCACCCCAAATCATACATTAGCTGCGGTAACTGCGAAACCGCAGCCAAAGTCAGATTCAGCCATCACTGTCATCTCCAGATTGGCCAAGATTCTACAAACCTACAATGTAGCTGGAGATATGACTTGTTTAGTAAACTAACGGCTACTACCTGGGATCATCGGAGACTAGGGTCATAGTCATCGAGGATGGAGCCGAGGGAGCGGCGAACTTGTGGGGACGATAACGGTCTTGATGTACCACCATAGGGCGCTTTTAGTCTTCCCTGGTCAGTCGTCGGGATGATATCTGCTTCTTTGATCGAAGTAAGTATTTTTAGATGCAATCAAGGAGAAAGGGATGTCAATCCAATATCCCTCACTTGAATCAAAGTATGTTGGTCGTGGGGCGAAGACGCGGATGCGTCCCCACGGTTGAGCAGGAAGCCCGAACTTGGGTAGTTTGCAATGTGCATGCTTCCAATCGGAGTCTATTTGTTCATCTATGTCGTTATGATGGTAACTTGCGCTAGTTCTAGGTATGAGAATACACCTGGACGCACCCGGATTTGACATTCAGGCTACGCCAACACCCCAAAGCTCCTCACGACACCTCCGCAACTCTTCCACACATTAACTTGCAAACAGAGCCATGTCATTCAAAGCTTTTCTGCATGCTCTGCGTTCTCGAGGAGTGAATTCAAAAATGCAGACTCAGATACACGGAGAAATGATTTGGCGGCGAGGTAGATGGCGGACATCGCTACTCGGCAGGTGTACCAGGATGATAAATCGGTGTGAGTGTGAGATTCGTTAGGTGATGTGGTGGGATTGGTCGATGGAGCATCGATAGAGATTCAATCATTGGTTGATGCAGTATCATGTGGTCCATGTTATGGGACGATTTGCTGACGCTGAAGTTAGATTAGCGTGCACGTGCAAGGGGAAGCGGGTAATACCTTTCATACATCAATGCATCATACCTGATTAGATAATTGAACAGCGTGTTTGACGAATGAGAATCACGCGACGGCGAGAAACGGAGAATCAAGGCATTAGATATGCATTGATATAACGTACCTCTGCAAGGTGCTCCAGCACCGCGGATACAGACTTTGGCTGTGAGACTGCAAAGCAGTCACGTACGCACGTAACGAACACCGCAAAAAGGTTGCTCAACCAGGTTGCATTCTACAAGCGTGATTTAAAAGTCTCGGGATGCCAACAACCCCCCTCCAAATATGTGTTCGATGTTGAAGATCTAGCTCCTTGTCCAAAGACAACTGTCGCCTCGTGCGTACCTTCTCGCTTTCTGTTTGTCTCGACCATCGTACCATCAGATCATCAAGGTGCCAGAGGGCGTTAAGCGTAAATTCTGATAGAAAGTGCAATGCAGTCAGTACTTGAGTTGTATCGTGATCCATTTTCGCAGTCGGATACATCCTAAACCGTAATTGATATGGGAGTCCCTAGATAAAAGAAAGACTGGACGCACCGGTAGGACCGTAGGAAGCACAACTTTTTGTTCTGACGCTCATTTTACAGTTGATGGCAAATTCAAGTTGATGGCCGTATTCTTCCAAATGAGCATTCAGACTTTGGACTTGAGCCTGGAAAGTAACAGCAGATTGTTCGACTCATGCGCGTTGCGTACCTCCTCGCTCTCTGCCTCGGACATCGGGATAGAGAGCTATAAAAATGTCACAAGGATGCAGAAATAGAGTAAGGGCCTAGGCGACTGATGAAGACTTATGCCAAACGCACCACACTAAATCCATCATGCATCCCATTCAAATGCAAGCATGGCATTGGTCCATCGCGCAGAGAACCTTTACAAATTCGAGAATTCTACAGAGCAGGGTCTTGTAACGCCTGGAGGACAACGAAGAGCACCAAGTGTATAGGAGGGGGTTTCCATCGACCTGAGTCATAGCATGAGTACTATAGTGTTAGTAGTCTCCCTTAATCAGCCACTGGAAGGAACTTCGACAGTACCTAAAGCCAGCCAAACACCGACATGACCACCAACTAACTGAACCATTCAACCACTCGTCTTCGTACATCCTCAAAGCATCTACATATGCCCCCATAGAACATCGCCAACTCACTTCCTCACACACAGCTTCTGCATTCTTGGGTTCGCCCCTCCACTGTCCAGAACGCAGCGGAGCGTGCCGAACCTGTTTCCAATGAATAAGACATCCGTCCGCCGATTATTTATGCAAGAGTCGGAGAGGGATCGTTAGCCTTCAGGTGTCAATGTAGCAGTTGATTCGTGCGAGATATCGTGGAGGTAAGATAAGACGCAATGGCAGAGCCTCGACTCGGAGGATGGCAGCTATCGTCGTGCAACTTACCACGGTCAAACCTACTAGCAAACCCAATCTCCTGCGTAAAAATTCCTAGCATGTAGTTTGCTTACCCTAAAGCATTCTACATGTGCAAGTTTGGGCGGCTCCGGCAGGAAGCTGATGCCAGTACTTAGTGATGTCAAAGTGATGCAGTGACAAGATATTGGTTTAAATATGCGGACCCAACACCAGATAACTTAATAAGTACCACAACGAAACTTGGAATCAAGAAACAAAATTCCGCTGCTCCCAGCAGAGCACCAGACAACTTGAACCGTCAACTTCATCGAACATATCCTGTGCTATACACCATTGCCAGTCGATATATGCAGGCGCTCCTGGAAAGCGATCGAAGTCATGCTGGTTGCTGCGCCGGAATCGGCCACGAGCTTAGCGTGATATTCTCGAACGCCAAGGATCAGGCGTGGTCCTAGCACAAACAACTGCACGACAGTCGCAATCTGAAGAAGCTCAATAACAATCTCAATTGAAACTGGGTCCTGTAGAAACGATGAATCGTCACATGTAGGGGTCAGTGACAGACTGGCATACCGCTGAGATGGTTGGATCCAAAAAAATAATGAGATGGAAGCAAGAAACAACAACAAAACTATTATTGTCCAATCCTTCAGCGCAAAAAGGGAACCATATTCGCAATATGAGCTCACCTTGCAAAGTAAAGCACGTGGGATTTGATCAACACCGTGAAACCGTCCCTGATAATCCCTCCTGCTGAATGTTGTCGCAGTTCACGGAAGTGTTTGACAGCAATCCAGACTGCGAGACACAGCGCGAAGGCCTCCCACGCAGTGCCGAGTATCCAAGTAACGGAATCCAGAAGTATGGTACCCCCATAGTTGATTGAGCACACATAGGTGCCGGACAGAATGAGTTCCTCTGGTATTCATCAATGAGCCCCATGCACATTGTTTTCATCCATAATTAACTGTACCCCCTGAAGTATGCCTCGTTGACATTACGGCGGCCACTACGTTGAAAATGGTATCGGCCAGAAAAGTGACAATAAGAAATATCAGGACCTTTCTGGATCGCTGATACATGGCATGTAGCCGAGCGATCATGATGACTTGCAACATGTTTCAGTCAAGACAAATATCACTGAGATCTTGCAAAGCTCACCCCGCAGCATCGGAAATACAATGACGCTCATCCAAGTCAGTACGGCATACAGAATCCAACCTTTATAATCCAGTGAGGACTTCGGTGGATCACACACCCGATAGACTCACATCTGTGGCAGTTATTATATGAACCAGCGAGCTGGTCAAGAACGACACTCACCCCTGCAGAGAACCGCGGTTAATTGGAGGAGAATAGCAGGCATTAGCACAGAAGACTCACTGTATCTGTCACCGAGATTGTCGGAATATTCCCTGTATGCCACCGGTTAAAACAAACAAACACGGTAAATGTGAAGAAACATACCCGGAATCTGGAGGCTGATTGTAAGAGATAGTTCATTAGCACAACGACAGTGGTGAACCTTCCAAACATACACAGCAAATGCTATTCCAAGATAGCGTACCTATAATATTTTCAAGAGTAAGCACGAGTTGCCAACCAGACCTATAATGCAAGCTACACACACTCAGATACAGAACGGTCATAAGGGACCAACGTTGCCTCTGTAGCAAATCAATGTCGTTCTTCTGATGTAGAACTCTGCTTACCCAGATCAGTTCGACCTATGATATCGTTCTTAGCGAGATAGCTCCAATCATAGCATCAACATACCTCTTGTCCGAATGTAAGTACTATAAATAGTTGTAGGAAATCAGCAGTTCTTCAATATTATCATGCTCACCCCAATCATAAAACACTCCAACACTACCGGCAACTGCGAAACCGCAGCCAAGGTTAGCTCGAGACATCAGCGTCGACAATCGATTGCTCTCCACGAACCTGCAAAATAGCTGGCGACACGATATAAATAGATGTCCAGCCACAAACTAGGGTCGTCTGAGACTTGGGTCATACTATTAGAGGATGGATGTGAGGGAACGGGGGAACTTGGTGAATGTGTGTCGATGGCATCCGTGCTAGATATACTGTCCAATGCTTGGATCACCGAAATGAGATCGATGGATGATATCCGTTCCTCCCTTGAATGTCCAAAATAAGTACCTTTGCATGAAGTTAATCCAGAGGCTTTCAATTGATGAAACATACGCACCAGCGGATGAACACTGCAAACTATTTAAGAACTTTGAGAACGGATGGCGACTTCGTTACCTTGTTACCAAATGTGATCATCGAAAAGCCCATCGTCTCCACTCTCCCCGCCTTGCCGGTACAGGCCTGGGGAGCATAACAGCTCCTCCGACTTGAAGGTCACTCGACATAGGCATATTGTGTCGGCATGCCAGCACCAGACCAGGAAAGTCAGCAGTCGAAAATAAGCAAGATCTACCCGGGTGCGAGCACAAAATTGCTGCGCGTGGAATCTTTGATTTGCACCGTGGTGTTAGAATATCCCGGTGAAACCTGATGCCTGTCGCCACCCCACCAGTCAAGATTCCGTGATGAATATCCGATGAAGATACAACACTATCCCTAGAACAAGGTAGCGTTGAGAGAGGACATGAGAGAAAAGAATTCTCGGACGATAAGTTGGTGTAAGTATCATTGAGTGATGGGAGAGTGAGGTTTGATCATTAGCTGATGATACAGCATCACGTGGATTAGCATGCGCAAGAAAGGGGAAGCAAGTCATACCTCTCGTACGTCGCTACGAGCCTTCCATAATGCCTTGTTGGATAGATGACCAGTGTGCGCGAAGATTGACAGTAGAGGTCAGGAGGAAGCGAAGAGAGCCAAACCCTGGGCGCTGGCGCCGGGTATGAATCACACGACGACGAGAAACGGAGAATCAAGGCATCAG
This sequence comes from Suillus placidus, assembly GCA_016628565.1. NCBI lineage: Eukaryota > Fungi > Basidiomycota > Agaricomycetes > Boletales > Suillaceae > Suillus > Suillus placidus. Next base: position 398,495 of record JABBWD010000035.1, read on the forward strand.
ATACTTATGTGCTTATTATAACGTACTTATCTCTGGAAGGGCTTTGGCGCCGGCTCGTTGCTCCACAGCCGCGCCTTCGATACGACTCCCAGATTCGAAATCATCCTCTGCGCCGCGTTTTCCTTCATCCTACATACTCCCCGCATCATCAAGCTACGCGTGCATGAGCGTTCCCCGTGCATGTAATGGAACACCCATCCCTTGATAAAAGCAGAAATGAGTTAGCACTGACAGAAACGAAAGCCAGACACTGCTACAACCGCAGGAAGCCCGACTTTTTGTTCTGACGCTCATTTCATAGTTGTTGGCAAATTGAATGTTCCGAATGAACATCAGCAGCGTCTCCGCCTAGGACCGAGGACTGGAATCTGCAAGCTTGAATTAGTGTCAGGCCCTAGAGTTGTCCTAGGGCGACTGATGAAAACTGATGCAAATTTGCAAAACGCACCACACTAAACTCATCCATCATGTAATTGACGTATCGAATGTTTTAAATGAGTGGAGGGGAGTTGTTTAGCTTGCCTATGATATAATAACGGGTACGATTCGGAGTCGATCTATCTCGTTGTTAACTTTTGTAGGGTAGGGATGCGATGTAGGAATGCAAATAAATGAATAAAGTAAATGGCAAAACTCACCTGAGTCACCTTCCTCGAGTCCGGACTCCCCTCCCCTCCACGCTTCGCCTTCCTACTATCTAGCAAGTCCTCTGTCGAGGTATAGAACGCCTCATGCGTACTTGCTCGCTCTCTGCTACCAGTCAGTTGAACCCCGACGAAAACTGATGCAAAATGTACCACACTAAATCCTTCGAGCGTTCAAACCAACCTCAGGGTTACCTTGCCCTTCATCCTACGCGTCACATGTACGAGCGTCCCTCGTGCATCGTCTCCTGTGCCAAACAGCACAGTCTCGTGTCTGGAAGATGGTTGGCCAGCACCCCCGGGCCAGCGCTGTCGGTATATAACGGACAACACCGACTGGAGGACAGCGCTTCTTGAGTGAACCCGTGCATTTTAACAAGTTAAAATGATTCAAATTCACTCTGGAAGCACGAGCTTTAGGCCTAGTTCAGTACTGCAAACGATGCGACGTTAGCGCCTAGCAACTTGAACTGCGGCGGTAGAGTCTTGGAGTGGTACAAATGCACTGTGGGAATATATTCAACATCCCGTTGACTAGGCTCGTGACCAGCCCAGCTGCCAATCACCGCGGCCGTGAGATCTGGTGCTGGTCGACGTCGTCCTCTCCCAACCTATTCGCTCCTCAAGCTCGTCGACGAGCTTGATCATATTCACCAGTTGCTTCCATCCCATTCCGTCATCATGCATAGCTTCGCATTCAAGCGTGTACCGTGTGCACTGCCCCTTCGTGGTTCTTACTGCCTCCGTTCCTGTCCACATCACTTGATCGTTCTTTCTTTGTACAAAGTACTACCCTTCTTTTGTATAACCGCCCATTCCCCCCTTTTTTTTGTACAACCTCTCACTTTCTTTGTACGACTGCCCTCGTGCACCTGCACGTTGCCGAAATCACAAACAGTTCTCTGATCTTTTAGTACAGCGTTGGAACATTCCGCACGAGTCACTGCCTTGGGATTTATCTGATCCCATCGGTATCCCTGGATGCCCTTTCCTGTTACGATCAATCAGATATCATCCCTCAAATCCCACTTCGGCGATGCAAGCGCTGGGTGGTGGTATATTAATCATGAACACGATCGTCATAAGTCAACCAAGTTCGCCCCTCCGACTCGAAGTTGCCCATTTTCTAATAGTATGACCCTAATATCAAATGATCCCAGTTGGTGGCCACTCATCAATGCAAATATTATTATCAGCTATTTTGTAGGTTCGTGGAGAGTCAGCTGCATGACGGTGGTGTCGATCTAACCTTGGCTGCGGTTGTACAGTTGCTGTCTCTATTGGGTTCATGTACGATTGGGGTGAGCATGACTGAGAATGAAACAATCATTGACATCCTTATGGTGTTTCCAGTACTCACGTTCGGACAAGAGGTAGGTCGATCCATTTCTGGGGCAGCCAACTCGCTTAGAATGGCTTATAGGTTGAGCTGATCTGGGTGAGCAGACTCCACAAGATCGACCAAAAGAACGACTCCAACTAATTTGCGACAGAGGCAACGCTGGTCCCTGATGACCGCTCTCTATCTCAGTGTATGTAACTTGTGTTTCAATACGTATCCTTAGCAAGTCCGAATTTTGCTGACTTCAAGATATCCTAGGTGCGCTATGGTGGAATATTATTTGTTATGTGTGTTCGGAAGGTCAAGCAATTGGTGTTGTGCTAATCTGCCATTTCTTACCATCAGCCTCAACATGCCGAGTATGTCTTCTTGCTTAGACTCTGTTTCATTCTTGTGACGAGTGCATACAGTCGCTGTTCCAACAATTTCGACGACAGATGCAGTGAGTATTCCATACCAATGCCTTCCATTCCCGCCCAAAAAAATTAACTACCATGTAGGGGTGAGTGAAATTCTTGAATAACTCGTTGGTTCAATATAACGACTCCTACAGTTGTGAGTTTGTTTCGAGCCTGTGATCCTCCAAAGCTGATAACTAATGTTGCTGGATTTGTCAGGTCATATCATGTACGACGCAAGTCAATGGACGACTGAGGTTGTAAGTGTAATATTGGGCGGTGAGCTATACACCTCCGTGATATTGACCTGACTGAACATCATGCAAGTCATCATGATAGCTCGGTTACATGCCATGTATCACCGATCCAGAAAGGTGCTGGTATTTCTCATTGTCACCTTTGTGGCCATCAAAATCGCCAACGTAGTGATGGCCACGATAATGACGATGCAGATTACAGGGGGTAAGCTTCAGTTATGAATGAAATGTTTAAGTGCATCAGGCTCATTGACAAATATCAGAGAAATTCATTCTCTCCGGCACCCATCTGTGCATGATTGGTTTTGCGGGAGATACCCCATTTCTGGCTTCCATGGCTTGGATACTTGCCATTGTATGGGAGGTCCTTGCACTGTGTCTCGCAGTATGGATTGCTGTAAAGCATTTCCGTGAACTGCGACGACACTCAACACGAGGTATTATCGGGGACTGTTTCACGATTTTAATGCAAACTCATGTTAGTTACTTTGCAATGTGAGTTCATAGTGTGAATGTGGTTCTCTTGTTCCGCTGAAGTCTTGCACATGTTAGCTTTTTGGCTGCCTCTTGCTTCCAGATCAGTTTATTCTCTCCGACGCTCTCAGCGGTATGCCGATCTGTCGCCGACCTCTACGTGCGACCATGATTCATCATTCTATAGGACAGATATTCCCTGGACACCCAGGTTTATCTTGGTTTCATCCAAATCTTCCAGTTAACGCAGATGTTTGTGCTGGGACCACGTCTGATCCTTAGCGTGCGAGAATATCATGCCAAGCTGGTGGCCGACTCCGATACAGCAACCGCTATGATTTCAATTGCTTTCCAGGAGCGCGTCCATGTGGAAACTAGCAGTAGCGTGTAGTACGGGAGATGCTCGATGTGATTTACAATCGGCGGGTAGTCTGTAGGGAGCGGTTTTTGTGTTTATTTATTCCAAGTTTTGTCATGGTACTTATTGAAGTTATCATTGCTCGGTACGTCTTCACGGTGTCCTCGAATTCCAACTCGACGTTTGGCACTCCTGTTTCAGCATCTGTCCGCCCTCTCTAAGCAAGTCATCCACTTTGACCCTCGCAAGCTCCCATGACATGCACGTGGATGTGGAAGGTGATCTGTTCAAGACTTTTGACTTCCGCTCGTCGCGTCCCAGACGCCCCATTCCGATTTGTTCCACCTCCCACTTTCTTTGTACGACTGCCCTCGTCGCCTCACACGTCGATGACAGGAAATTAGATACGACACATGTTATACTTGTGGTTGCACTTTATCAGCGTGTACACGAATTAGAAGAAAGGTGGTGGTTATCGCTCATGTCGTGATTAAGCATCAGCATTGAGTAAGTAGTTACAGTGAATTTCAAAGAAGATATTACTGACCTTGTGAGAAAACGTCTGTCGCGACGTCAACTTGGGCGTTGTTCAGACCTGTGTTAGATCAATTATCTACATAGTGTCATTGATGCGCCGAGGTCGAACCTAGCAATGCCAAGAACTCCTCGAAGATCGCACATGTACGAGTTACTATCAGTGATCACAGTTTGTCCTTCAAAAAACCTCCTGCCAACGCACGCACCGCTTCGTCTGATGTTCCTGCATCCCCTGCCAAGCTCGGTAGCAAATGGCAAGCTCTAACACGTGCTTGGGACGTCGCAGGCAGGTTCAATGTAAATTTGATAGACCAACGAATGATGTAATGTATGACCTGCGACGAATCTGGGCCTGGCGCTCCGGTACTTCGGTGCGGGGTAAAGGAGTGCATCAACTCTCAAAGACACCAGGAAAGGACCTCGATTCTTGGAGTACTAGCCTCTTCGAGGATATTGAATGACAAGCTTTTTAGCAATCGATTACAAATTATGCCTCTTACAAGAGCGTATTCCAACAAGTATCTGTACTGTCTCGTCACATCGCGGTACTACGGTCCAAATCCCTGTGGTGCATTCAACGATATCACTCAGCAAGAAGCTTCTCCACTGTAGCACCAATCGCCTCAGGAGTAGTCGTCGATGCCCAGCGGTTCACAACTTTTCCATTCTTGTCAATCAAGAACTTCTCGAAGTTCCACTGCGGGTGGGAAGTTGCGTTAGCTGCATGCACATCGGCGATCCGACCCCACATAACGAACCTTGATTCTGGAGAGGCCCATGAGGCCAGGCTTCTCATTCTTGAGCCATTGGTAAACAGGGCTTGTGTTGTCGCCGTTCACGTCAGACTTCTTCATAAGAGGAAAGTTCACTCCGTGATTGAGCTCGCAGAAAGATGCAATGGCGGCATCGTCACCAGGCTCTTGGCCGCCAAACTATTGGATATTATTGAGCTCTGCATCACATTGAAACAGTGACTGGAGCAGCGCAGACCCACTTGGTTGCATGGGAAACCGAGAATGGTGAAGTCGCGTTCCTTGTACTTGTCGTACAAAGCCTGAAGGCCTAAGTGTCCTTTGTCAGTTGCATATCAACGTCGAGAACTATAGGCCGCACCTTTGTATTGGGGAGTGAAACCGCTGGAGATTCCGAAGGATGAATCGCTCGTAGGTCCACCATAGTTACTGACTTACCACTTCGATGCAACATTGACGATCAAGACAACCTTCCCCTTGAGTTGTTCAAAGTCATACGTTTGCCCGCTAGGCAACTCTGATTTCAAATCATAAAAAGTGTTTCCAGAGGAAGAAGACATCGTTCGTCGTGAAAGTGAAGGTACTGGATGGAAACGTGAGGGCGCAATGACAGGTTGGCGCCGGAATAGCTGAAACGACCGGCAAGTCCCACTGATTTCACAGAGTGGGCTGTGCCTATATCCTAGACATCTAATGCTGGAATGGGTAACCAAGCGTGATTGGGTCAACGAAGGAATGAGACTTGGGTATAATATAACCTTCATCGATGTCATCAACGACATCCGCACAAAATGGTTGGCGCTTGTATATCATCTTGACACGTGTTTATCTTATCTGTCATGCTTCATGCCGTCACGGGCGAGTGAAATTCAGCTGAGGTCTGCCATTTGCTCACGAACACACAGGTTGATAGTTTCCGACCACGATACTTAGCAGGGATCGGTGAAGTTCACATATTTCCACCACGGTCCCTCTAGTCGTTCGATCGAGCTATTGTATCAAGTATGCATGACATCCTTCTTGCAACGATATCGAGACGTTCTTACAACGGCTGTGCAAAGAGGTTATTTGTGTTCAAATAGTGGTAGGATATAGCGTGGATCAAGTTACGTCGCTCAAATACGAAGTGCTTGTACTAGTGTCCGTATTTGCGATAAATTTGCAGATTTATATTGGTGGCCCGAGGTATAGTTTGCCTGAAAGAATTTCTAGGGTAGCTGTGTTCGTCATACCCATCCAACCTGGATTGCAGAAATGCATTCTAGTCTGTGAGGCTCACCAACCCAACCTCCGTCTGTACAGGGGAAATGATCTGAATACCAACCGAGCTAGTTCGAAACTATAGTGTAGCCACAGTCAACATTTGCTGTATCCGCGACCAAGAACACCTACCCATGGTGAAAGTAAGCCAATCTTGTTCCAAGAAAAACGTATCAAACCGCGCGTGGAAAAAGGCGTACGACAGACGGTAGCAGTGTAAGGATGATTCGAAATTATCTCTCCATCATAACACGACCCAACTAGGCGACCAGGCTTGCGGATGAGGAGGTCTGGCGAGTTCGGATTGTACGTATTTTCCGAACGAGAGATGGCTCGCTTATTGAAGTCCTAGATGTGGACATAGAAGTAACCATCGGTGGGGAGTCCTCCCAGCCTTTGTCCAGGTTCGGGGGTACGATATCGAGGAAGAGCATAAGCCATTTTACTGCCAAACACACTGATTCGGTGGCTTGGGTGGTGCAGAAAACAGCACGCATGCCGGGGACCCCATTCCGACCAGGAAACTCCGATGTGGCGGCCGTGTCTCTAGCTGCAAGGTATCAATAGTTTGTTTACACTCCAAGGAAGCACAGAAAGAGTCCGGATGGGGACGCTGGAATGAAGCCGACCGAAACTCCACCCAAAAGATATGGCGTTCTTGTTCGACATCGGTCACAAAGACAAAATCAGGCAAGGAGACTATGACAACAAGATCCTGCAGAGGGTCGACATCGGACAGTAAGACCACTCAACGGTCTGAGCTGAGAGGAATGTGTGTGAGGGCCACGTGCAGGAAGGTTGGTATTTGCGTTACAGTCCCGGATGAAGAGACTGCCCTATCCCAACATCCACCAAAGCCCACACTTCACAGTTCACACCCAATCGTGACCCTACAAAGTGACCATTGGCGGTGGCAAAAACCACTGATTCTTCGAAAATAGGATTTACATCGCCACAAGGATGTCAATGTTTTGATTGAGCACATCTTTCTGGAAACGCCGATTGAGTCGAGGGTAGAGGTCTCGGTGAAGCGGCAAGGCCTGAGCAAAAAGCTCAAGCTTACACTGAACGTGGAAAGACTTTTGAGCCACATCCCATAAGGTCTAGCATGAACCCACAGCCAAAGGTTAGCAAGAAACGCGAACGATTGCGCACGAAACGACAAATTAAAGGTCCCTCGGGGTACGCTCGAGTGGGACATATCAACTCTGTAGCCTACCCGCCATCTGCACGTGGGCCCGGTTGCCTCGGATATCTCAGCCCGTAAACCCCTTATCCCACGCTCTCTGAAAAGTGCCGAGTCGGCAGGGAAAGCATCACAAACTTGTTCCTTACCACAACATTGTGTACTGCAAGTCGGAGGATAGTGCGTACCACATATATGTCATAGTCCGTTGACAGACAGTGCCCAAATGATGACCCAGAAAGCGCGGTTCTTTGGATTTTCCATTCATAATTATCACAACTGACTCCCAGGTATGAACAGATTCAACACTGGTTTCGTACTCATCAACAATCGGTGAGATGGATACAGGATGCTGGTAGCCTGTGCCTCAGTCCCAACCCAGCACTCTTGCATGACGGAGGGCTTTATACTCGACTATACCATCAGATGGTATCATCTCAAAACTATCACAATCGTCTAGCTGTATCGCTCGGATATCAGCAAGCTACATCCCGCCGACCGTGTCAGGAAACTAAACATAGTTTCTACACCCTCATGGCCTCTTCGCCAAGTGCACGACCTATTCATCCCCTGAGTCAGTGCCGTACTTGAGGCGCTTCATCATATCCGAGACAGAGAACAAGGCGTTCGGAGCGCACACTGGTGCCCTGATTGTTATCTCTGGCAGGCGTGAGTAGCAGCTCTCATTTCCGCCCTGCCTCTGAGAAATGAAATGTGTAAGTTTCCGCAGGAGATGCTGTCGGGGGCGCCTCGCCCCGTAGCACAGAGATGGTGATGCCTCGGCACCGAAAATCGTTCAGGTTTACGAAGATGCATATAGTGCCTGTTGTCGGAACAGCTGTCGTACACAAGTCATCGCCCACCTGTCACGGATTGATCACTGCTTCCTGAGCATTGCTCTCACCCCAGAGTAAGCCCAATATGACTCGTACCGGTCGTCAACCTGAGTCATACGCTACAGTGCGTGTCCAGCAGCAATAACGGCGTATAAATGGTATGAGGATCCCAATTATTTCAATAAGCATAATCACTGTATCCAACATTATCCATATAAACAAGACTCGTTCGCCCCATTATTCCTATCAATATGTTGACCTCCTTTGCCCGCTTCACAGTTTATCTTGCTCTCGCATCATCTGTTCTCGGTGCTGCTATCCCCGCAGCCACAGTGACCGCAATATCCACCGCAGCCGCGACTTCCACATATTCTGCAGACCCCCATTATAAGGGACCCCTTGGTGCTCTATGGAAGAACAATGTTCACGATAAGGTCTATTCCTCTGAAGCACCTGCGGCAACGCCGACTACAGAAGGTGACCTCTCAAATACATTGAGTTGCAAGCTTGTACTAACATACACTCCGTTGCACAGGTGAATTTGCCCCTCTTCGGCGTTCCGGGGAGCTTTGGAATGGGAGAGAACACGAAGAGATAGACCCAGTAATGGGCCCCTCTCGCCGATCCGGCGAACTCTGGAGGGGGATCGAGCACGAAGAGGTAGCCCCGGTTGGCCGTGCACCCTCTCGCCGATCCGGCGAGCTCTGGCGCGGATTGGAACACGAGGAGATTTCCGCTTCCCGTGATGTCTAAGGTTAGCTTCTGTACAAACCCCACCAAAGCTCCCGCTGACGTCCCACGTACAGCTATTCCGAGTCATCCTGAATCTGGTATCGATTATTTATGAGCGAGGAGCTCCACGCCCTTGCTGTGTATGCGTGTACACAGCAAGTTGGCTGCTTCGAGTCTTTGCCTTTCGTTATTCATTACCGACCTTCGCATAATTCTTTTTCGGCCACCTTATAAGTATTAATACCCATCCTATAACGGGACCTGAGGCCTGAGGGCGTATCTCACTTTATACCAGTCCACTTCACCCCGATGAGATCTGATTATTTTTATTTTGCTAAGATACCTGAGGCTGTTTGTATTTGTAGTACAGGTTGAAATGTATTTGTTATTTCGTGGAATCCCTACCGAGACAGTCTTACGAGAAAACTGATTCAGTTAAATGCATAGCTCGAAGGGCCTGAGGTGGTCTGATGCGGCGTCATTTGCTACAGTCTTCGGGTAATAGGACCTAGGTATTCCGAGGTGACCGTGAATCGAACAAGAATTGAAATATCGAGGCCCTAATACTCCACTCATCATGTTCCGTTGACACTTAGTACCCCAGATTAAAATCCATTGATTCCCGTTCATGTCTTCGTACCATGAGTCGCCTATGTACAATATGTTCTGAGTCATAGGCATTGGAGAACTCGGCAATACTCGGCAACACAATAATAATCGATCTCCGCGCAGGCAGTATTTAACCACCGCAAACAAATTTTGTCGATCGCAGTTTACCACCGCCCTCGATCACTAGCTTTTGTGCGTCAACGGTGGCGCACGTCGAAGAGCCTTCGCGTACGATGATAGGTGAGTTGTCTCTCTGAAACCAGCTCTTCTTTGTGGATGATATCTATATCACCAAATCCGAAGCCTTTATGGCGGTGGTGAAAACACAAAAAAAAAAAACTAAGAACAGCCATCTGATCCTCCTTCACGTTTTCATTTACGCGTGTAGCATCGATGCTGATTCTGTTTGTATCCACAGGTGTTTGAAATGGAATGGTACAGCGTATCGGCTCAGTGGGCTCGCGTCCTTTCTTCATGAGACTTGGTGCAAGATGTTTCACCAGGTGACTCGTCGAAATCAACTCCGAGTCATACAATTCGATTGTGACATCTTCACCAAATGCAAAGGCATCGTGCAATAATGTACGATCCAAGAACAGCCATCTGGCTGTTTTCGCTGTCTGATTCTCTAACATTTGTCTGCGCGTTATAGAGCATCGTGGACTGTCATAATATTTCTTGTGCGTGTATTGGTACATAGTACTGCGTAGGCAGATATTAACGTGAATAGTTATCATAAACGTGACACAGACAATGACAATGACCATTGTGTGTAAACAGAATATCTGAGACGGCGATAGTCCAGTATAAATTACTATAATGGTATGTATCGATCACGGAGGTCTAACTTGAAAGTGCAATGAATGTGATGGATGCGAAAAACACTTTGTATCATGTTTTATTTCCCAGCATCTCCGCCATCTTGGCTTCCCTTTCTCTCTAAAAGAGGGTGAATCGCAATACTAAAAAATTAACACAAGAGCTCCTACCTCGTCTGTAGCCTTTAGGATTCTCAATTTTTCGACCTCGCGGGCGCATTCTGCCATGCGGTCCTCCATCTCCCTTACAGATTCTCTCTCCGCTTCCAAGCGTTCCTCTTGAGCCTTAACCTCCATTTTCTTGCCTTCCCACCGCGCATGTTCCTCCTCAGCACGAGCCCTTACTTCAAGGAATGTGCTCTCAGCTTTCTGAGCTGCCAAGAGTGACTTGGAGTGGGCTGCCTCTGCTTTGGCTTCGAGTTTGCAGGCAGACTTGTGAAGATCTTGCAGAGCCGCGAGAGACTTGAAAGCCCGTTCCAATGCAGCTTTTTCAAACCTGGACTCTGTCTTCAGAAGCTTGGAAAAACGCTTCGACTCTCGCTCTATCGAAGGGCTTCAGTTGTGAAGGAAGCTCGTAGTAATGACGGAATACTCACGCTCATCCTTTATGATTTTTTCTTTCTGTTTCTTACTCAAGGATCTTTCAGCAATAACGGATCGGCGGACCACGGCTGCATCTACATCTGGCTCGGCGTTTGGACCAGTGAGAACTGACCCGCTCTGAAAGGCCGCTGTCGCCTCAGCCACCGATCTAGTCGTGCGATTGCTTCTTGTTGTGCGCACGGAGGCTTTTCTTCCCAGCGAAGTGCTGTGTCCGCCGCCAATACTGCCAGCGATAGGTGCATCCTCGTCCATGTCCTCGGTGCATATGGGAAGCGATTGAATGGAGGGAGTCCTGCGGTCTGAAAGATTTTCGCTATGGCGCATCGTGGGCTCGAGGTGGCTGTCCTCCATAGCACTATATTCTTTTGGGGGCAGGGCCTTTGGATCTGAGATGTTACCGCGAGGTGTATTGCTTGGATTGTTGGGCGTTGGCACGCTTTGCCCCTGACTGCCAGATTCCTTGACGTTCTCGGACGGGTACTGGAGTGCGTCAAAGTACTGTGTTTTTTCACTGGGCGTTGAAGATAAAACACGCTCCATCTGAAGTGTTTGTCTAGGCAGAAGTCGACCCGAAATCTTAGACTGACTTGGAACATAACGTCGGTCATCCGATTCAGACTCGTTGGACGACGTCACCGATCAATCGATCATTGTGTAGATGACTCAGCGTGCGAGAGATCGTGATCATGTCCTGAGTCATGTCCGCTCACACCACGCGTCGACGCCGCACCGGATATGCGTGATACATCGTGATCGAATGGCGTATGTTGTGTACAAAACTGCATGCACTATCCACAGTGGCAGTAGCAAATATTGCAATGTGTACCTGAGTAGAGCGTACAATCTGAGCGACGCGCGAGACTATATGAATTCAAATGGTAGCGGTACGACAGCGAAGACAAGCTTGCAAGTAAAAGAAGCGAGTTCAAGGAGTGACATGTTAGCTTTGAATTTTAGTAGCGTTCATCTTGGCCTGCAATTAGCAACGAGCGAGGGATGGAATGCGGACAACGATTCTCGTATTAGGTAGCTGCGTCAGACTCATAGCACTACGAGAAATCTATGAACTCCATAAAATTTCTTTCAACGAGGAACATTCTACAATACATCACGTCTGACCACCATACTCCGCGCCCTATAGGTTTTCAGTTGGGGACATCGAGTGGTGTCGCAAAACCTTGTAGAGGTCTACCAGAGATCCTCAAGGTCCCGCGTGCTGACGGCAAGCAGCTCGTCATCATGGTCAGCGTATAGAGCCTTGACGATCTCCTGCTCTTTCCATCCTCCACCCTTGACAGGCTCCAACGTGTACTCGATTGACAGTGCCGATAAGGCACCGCCATAAGCATGCGAAATACCTTCAATATTAATACTGATATTGAGAACATTCCGCAATATCTTGGTGTGACAGAACTTACCCGTGTCAATGATGAGCACCTTCCCGTCACATCTAGCTGCAATGCTGTCAAAATGCGGGGTATGACCCATCACCATACGGCGAGTGCCCGTCTTTTCGAGAACCTCGTCGACCATTCGGCACACCTTCCTTTCATCTTCATCGGCCCAGCCACGGTACCACAGCGGCCCGTCGCCACCATACAGGCGGGCTTCCTCACGAGTCGTACCTGCAGGAAGACCGGGGTATGAACTGGGTGGGTGAGGCCGAGGCTGAGGCTTGCGCTCTCTCAGCCTGTGTAAAAGCGATGATCCAAGGTTATTAATTGCACTCGGGAATGGCTGGAGATTGGGGTATGTAGGAGCCAGACCACCATGCACAAATGAGAAAGCAGCATGCGAAAGAGGTCCTGCATTGGCACGTGCAAATACGCTCCCATCTGGTGCTGGGTAATCGGTGTTGGGAGGGCCAAGTAAACCGTGAAGAGGAAGTCGTGCAGCGGTAGTGTAATTCTCAGCCCATGCATCCGCAAGCCAGCCAGTTGTAACAGCTTCCAGGCGGCTCTCGCGAGGCTCAAAAGTCTTCTTCTCCGACTCCAAAACGTAACTGTGATCAACCTCAATGACAACGCATGTTCCGTGGGTGACACCACTTACCGCCAATCACCTGGTGGAGAACTGGCTCAGTCATGTACTACACGTTATGAGATTTATTGCATACCTATCGCATTCATATATTCATGATTTCCGAGGATCGACAACACGATGCCGTTGACGGCTAAGGCTTGCTCTCGAAGGTCTTCCATCCAATTAAACAACTCGATGGTATCGTCACCCCTGCAAAAATATTGAGCGTAATTGAAACACCAGTCAGAAGCCCTTGCCTGTCGATGATGTCACCAGTCTGCACAAAAACATCCACGCGACCGCTCCAATCATTGTTCTCGTCTACAACGCCGGCCATTTGCAAAATACGCTCTGCGTTCCCGATGTCCCCATGTATATCGCCTACAGCAATGATTTTGCGCGAGAAACGTGGACGAGGCTCGCGTGCATAATCGTGTTCATCAGCATCGATGACTACTTGCGCAGGCTGTTCTACAGTGTTGAACCCGAAAGGTGCCTGCAAGGCGGCTTGGGCGTATCCGATGAGACCTGACAGAGCTAGTGAAAGCTGCAGTCCAGTTCCGAGGTGAGGTGCGGGACCAAGACGCGAGGAAGAGGATTGTGCATAATACGCGAGTGATAGCGCAAGTAAAGGGAGAACCATGAAAACCAAAGTTGTTCCACGAGGCATCACTGTAAAATGTTGTGCGCCTATTCGATATCAGGGAATAATCAGGGAAGAGGCATACTGAGTAGAGTGCACTATATAGCTCACTATTGGAACCACAACAAGCTGGAACACTTAAGCGAAAACCACTCCCGAGATCAATGGAATGTCTTGTTAGTCGGAATCACTCCTGGAGGAAAGGAAGAAGTGTCAAGCTGCGCTGCAGGGTTGCGGCGTGGCCTAGTATTTGAAGTTTGAACAAACACTCAACACTCAATTGATTCAGCCTCAAGGCCGCGGTGGAATGAAGAAAGCAAGGTTGCCAACGTGGCTGGCGGCGGTGTGCTGCACATGCATGTGTGATTCAGAACATTGTGAACTGCCCAAATCGGGCATCATACAAATCGGTACTTGTCTATGGACCGGAAATAATGAACATCGCGTGCATGCACGTACGGACAGTGCTGGCCTTTACTGGCGCGGCGGAACATCAAACCTACCCAGGCCTGTGCAGGCAGTACAGAAACCACAAGTATGTGGATATGATACATATCATCCCAGCATGCTCGCTATTTCAAAAATCTAACGCAGAAACACCTTGAAGACCCTCCTTCACCACCTTCCTAAACTGGCGCCTCAGCGGTTTGCTACGAGGCAAAGACAACTCGAACTTGAGTGACTTTAGCACATCCGAAGTACCAGGCTTCTTCGACAACACGGTGTAGAACGCATGTGTCCCCAGCCTGGGGACGTTGACAATGAGAACAACGAAGTACAATACCGAGGTCAATGCTCACCATGTCACAGAACATTTCTGCAGGTCGCAAACTCCTCCGCTGTCGCGCGCAACCTTGTTGCCCGACTTGTGGCGTATTGCGGTATAGGTATATCTGATAACCTGTTTGATAACATCTATTTCCGATAAGCAACATGAACCTAAGGTTGATATATATCAGATTCAACCTACTGTTAAAGAATTTTTTATTATTCTTGATATTAGTACCCCAGCTCATGATATAATGGTGCATCTTCATTGCGGCAATGATGAAATTTTGATAGACATTGACATGTGCAGTATGCAGCCCATTCAAGTGGGTGTCCGTGTAGATCATATGACTTCTAGCTTTCGCTATCCTAGGGACGATCAGTCGATGGCCAACGAAGGATATACCATACTCACAGTAGCATCTTACGGGTGAACGTCACGCCAGGACGTCGTTTCTTGTCGACTGTGAGCGAATACTCAAGGTCTAAAATGTTGAATATTGGAAGTCTATCATCATGCGCACGAGAAGGAAATACTCACCGTGTCCATTATACCTCGAGTAATCAGCCATGACCGAGAGGTTAGACATATCGATAAGCAGGCCACACCAAGGAAAATCTATTGCATCTTCAAGCAATAACATAGCAAGGGAGCATGATTAAACATACGTTTTTGGTTGTGTTCGGTAATGTTCGCTGCTTGGATAGAGTCGTGCTCGAAATTAGTCAATGTCTTTTGCTTGGATACAATGCAGCCGTAGTCAGGATGCCCTGAACGATTCAGACTATGAAGTCAGGTAAAGCATGAAAAATTCCAAGTTTACCTTCGTACATGACATCTAGGAACTGCCTTGCCTTTGCCAAGCTGGTTGTCACATACAGATAATCGTCAATCCATCGAAGCAATAACTATGCGTTTGGGTGAGTATGCTCTTATAAAAAGGAGGAACGAAATACGCACGCTTTGGGGGTCATCAAAGATATTCAAACGAGTTCTCTCTAGATCCCCGTAGAAAAACGAGCACAAGAGAGCTGATAGCACAGATCCTTGAGGAATGCCCACGACTTGTCGATAATAACGCTCGCCGATCTGACAAAAAAAGTCAGGGACTTGTGAACAACCATTCAAAACAGATAGAACAAACCTTCACAAGGTTTTCTCTTATATGCTCTTCGAGGAGCTTGAGAGTGGCTATCTTATTCTGAAAGTCATACTGAACCTACATGACAATGAATGGCCGGTATAAGCTATGCACTAAGCAACCAACCTGATCTATGAAGATTGTGTTCCGTAAGAAAGCGGCCATTTCACGAGCATACGCCACGAAGTCCGTGGAGTTATCTTGGGGAATATCCCATCAGCACATTACCAGCGGCCTAATGCGTAGTAACCCACCATCTGATTCCGCCTGTTTGATATAGTCGCGCTTTATTTTTCCGAAATCAGCTGTGACCCGCCCATGCTTCCGTATCATATAGTTCTCCTAGGTAATTATGTGAATTTTGGAACGGAAAGCAGACGTGACTGTTTACCTCAGATATTATGTTATGAAGTATCTTCAGCAGCATTGTTTGATCTATGGTGTCGAAGCATGCTTGCACGTCAACTTTGACAAAATATAGTTTCGGACTATGAAGTACGCGGGTCAGTATAAAATTCCAATCGAATCAATAGGTCGCACAGTTTCCCTGAGGGTGCGTCCTTCGATAACTCTGTCTTAAACCTCTTCAGCTTTTGGTATATCTCATTGGAGCTGAACACAGAAGCTCCAAGGAGGTCTGGTTGTTGATGCTAACCATGACATCAGCATGAGTCATTTCAACGTAGCATAAAACGAAACACCTTCTCGTATGTCAGAATTGCAAATGTCGTCTTCAGAGTCTGGTTGATTGACAACGTTGGCCTTGCAGACTGACCCTGGGTAGCAATGAGCAACAATTAAACAAATTCCACTGGGAGAACGGACCTTGGGGTTTGTTCTTCGTCGTAGATTCACAATGGGGCGAACACCGGTTTCCTTGGGCAGCAAGCGAATGAAGGAAAATCCGAGTTGTCGCTGGCGCAAAATCTCTTCTGCTTCATGCTACAGAAGCATAAGAACTAAAGCAGACCAGTCAAAGTTCAAGACAAACCTTCTCGATCTCTTTGAAAGTCTTCTCACTTAGTCGGTCTATCAGGGGTGCACAGAGGATTTCCCAGTCGTCTTGCCGGAAGTAAAGAATGTGTTTCCGAAATACGGATGACTCCGTGATGTAGAACGTTGTCTGGAAAAATCTGTGTCAATGAGATATCTCCATCTTGGCCGAAGAAAATACGAACTCTGAGCAGCGGAAGCAGGAAGGAGTCGAAGTACCAGAAGAGGAATTCTTCAAGAAGTTCACGACGTTTGAGAGAATCCGTCACGGACACTCTATGCTGCTTCCGGGCACCCTCTCCGGGAGGGATCAACCAGTCGCATTCTGATGTGCTGAAACCTTGAAGTACGTAATGTAACGTAGACGTTTCGTATCTCCGGCATACAATGAGTTCATTGACATCTAACGAGTGTCAGCCAACTATAAATGTGTGAGAGATAAATACACATACGACCTTGAACAACTTTGAAATTTCTCTCGCATCCCCAGAAAGCTTTCGGAATGACAGCCTTAGTCACAAGCATAGCATAACGAAAAACCTAGTTAAATGATTAGCGGGTATTGCACGCACAAGAATCTAACTCGTGTACCTCAACGTAACTGCAAGTGAATTCCAGGAATCGTGGTTTGTGTTCCATTTCCTGTTTACATGGAACTCGATCTGCGGCGATGCTGTTTCCTGCAGAGTCAATCGACATGTTGATTTGCGACGCTTGCGATTTCAGTTGGATTGAGTTCTCGGACACCATTTCCTGCAGAATAGATAGAAAACAAAGCTGTGGCGTGGTTCTACTTTGCTCACCAGTATGATGCTGCTGTCCATCGTCTTGTTGTCCGTCATCGTGATCTATGGGCGAAGATAAGACCAGTGCGCGTTATAACTTAGAGCATCATACCTTGGATGGACAAACTTTGTCTCTAAGTAACTTATAACCACATTTGCCATGTCGCCAGATCATCTTCTCCAAAAGCACAAGCACGTCCTTCAGCCGCTTCGGCGTCTTGCATGTTCCAAAGAGCTGTAATGCACACGCATTCATTCAACGCCCGTGTACCTCGACAGACCCCGCCTCACCTCAATCTCACGCTCTCTGTCAGCAAAATTCGGCTGCTTATAAGTTTCTTTAGCAGCTGACGGCTGACTGAATACGTTGGATAGACCGTATTGCAATGGAAATATATATTTGCTCAGGTGTCTGGCCTTCTGTGCTTGCTGGCGCGGGTCAGGGTCTTGATATGCGCCAGCTTGTGGCTGCGGTTGACGAAAGTAAGAGGGATTCACCCGGTTAAGCACATCTTCGCGATGGTCAATGAATGCAAATCCAATATGGATGGAGACTTACGGGTACACGGCAAGCCCACAATGATATTTCGTGATGCATGCTCACGATTCGGGCGCGCGTAAAACATCCGTGCACGAATGAATGCAATATCGGCTGATGTTCGTCTGATGAACCAGTCAGCGAAACGAGGCAGATATAATGCCTCTTCTCTCACCGTTCAGAAGGAATAGTGTCCAACTTCGACTTGACACGTTTGTTAGACGGAACTTTACGGAGGTTCTTCCATATGATGAGCTTGAGGCGCTTGCGCGGTCCTGAGCCCTCCAACGGGTCTCTCTTCCGCTTTCCAAGGTCATTTATACAAGATCCACTCAAAGGCATGTACCAATCGAGTGTCGGAGACGTAGCGTAAATCAACGGCATACCCGTTATTTGACACAAACACTCGTTCGGCAGCTTAATAAAGATGGAGGTCTTGGTGAGGAGATGCAGCATGGCATCTGCCCCAATTCTGTAGCAAGAGAAAAGTTAGTGGTGGACCCCGCGGTAATGGTTGCTTTACCTGGTCAATAGAATTACCCATTCGGGAGCCAGCAGAGCCGTGATGATTGTGTTCACAAAAAAGTTCGTAATGCCGCATGGAGCAGCATTCGCTTCAAGAGCCTGTGTTGAATTGAATATACAGTATATGAATGTAGTATGGGCTACTCACTCTCTTATATCCCGATGTTATGATATTGTCTGGCTTGGACTTTGAATTTGAGGCCCCAAATAGACGCTCCTGGGCCTTCTGAATAACCTTCATAGCATGTTAGATACTGCGTTCTTGCTGGATAATTAGAACACATGCTTGCACTTACTTCCTTCATGTCAATGTATGGCTCGGAGGCTGAAAATTGCGTACGTTCCGTAGTGGACTCTTTCAACAAGCAAACAAACGAGCAGGTAAGCAGTTCTCGATACTGAATAGAGTCAGGTGTTTGCAGGGGAAAGTCAGACTGCTCGTCGCCACAAGTCTGTTTGTAGGAATCTTCCTTGACAATTTTCTGAATATAAACCTGGAGGTTATGAACTTCCGCATAGTAGAAATTAAGAATGTCTAGCGTCAGGTGTTTCTTGGCAGCCGTCATGGCAGCATGCAATTGAACGGCGAGATATCTCACGGACTCAGAATATGAGGAGCAGAAGTCTGACTGGCGCAACCGGTGTGTAGTAGAGTGTCACGGTGTAGCTCCAAGGCTGTGAAGTTGGGGTGCGCGTCTTACAATGAAAGTTGAGACAAAACACGATATGTCACATCCACGTGACTAGTCACTACTGACATCACAGTCACGCTAACAACTCTTGCCGCCAGCTGAACAACCACCGATCGAGCCTTGTTCGACTCCGACATCTTTGCCGTTCACTTCATCCTGAGATCTAATGGGCTGTCCTGTTGTAGAACAACCGCTCTCCCGAGTTTCCCGCAATACCCCGCCTCTGCACTCCCTGTAAGAACAAAACGACAAATGTCTACGATCACATCCGTTTCGACGTCCAACGCGCCCTCAGCTATTGGGCCCTATTCCCAAGCTATCAAGGCTGGCGAATTCGTGTTTGTTTCGGGTTGCATCCAACTCGTACCTTCCACGATGCAGATCGTTGAAGGTGGTATCGAGGAGCAGACAGGTATTATCACTGGTTTACGGCGCACGGGCCGTGTTGCATCGGATTGTAATAGAGAACGGTGTGGTGTAGATGAAGGAAAGGGCAGGACGCGGAGATGGCCACAGAGCGCCAGGAGTAGATTTTTGTACATCCAATTCTTGTGCTTGAACATCCCACACTTGAAGACATCGCCCCCACTTTGGCATCACTGCCAGCTTCAGGGAGTCTGCTGATAATCGAAGTGCTAGTGCGCCAGTATAAGCATCCCCAAATTTGTTCTCCGATTTTACGGCGGAAATGAGTTAATGAGTCGACGGTTCTGATATTAATATTGATGCTTGTCATGTTCGTCTCACCTCACCTGCTCGCTCATTCCTTTGAATAACCAGCTAGCGTGTACATGCAAGACATCTGTGTATTGCAACCAACAGATCATCAAATCACTATGATGATGATGTCAATAATGACGATAACGATAATAATGATCGTAATAGTACAAATGAACGAAGAGTAGGGTGTTATGCCATAGAGCATAGAATTAATGTGTGTAGGTGGAAAGACACCATATGTGTGAACAAACGACAGCAGATAATAAATCATAGAACATATTTGGTAGCAGAGGGGAAATATGGCTACATCTCCTGGACGTCCCGGATCTCATTGGCCTCCCAAAATTCAGCGTCGTCGTCTTCGTCTTCATCTTCGACGGGCTCCGTGACCGTGTCATTCTCTCGCGGTTGAGAGAGGCAAAGTGCGGGATCCAAGAAGCTGGGCGTTCCATGTGGCTGCGCATCAACAGAAGCTGCTGGGGGTGCGACTTGCATGTTCTGGGACATCGACGCGACGGGCATAGGGTACGGGTAACAATAACTGAACGCCATAGTAGGTGCTGCCACAGGAGCGGAACCCATGAAAACTTGGGCGGCTGCGTATGATAGCCGAGCGCCCTCAGGCGCTAGCTTTCCGCAACCGTCGTCCCAATGCCTCTTGCAGGCATCACGTCGGGTATAACTAATCACAACAATATTAATTATGAGACGCGCATTTGGAGAGTTGGAATACGCACGATTTAGGACAACCTGGACTCGGACATTTGTATTTTTCTAGTTTGAAGCCTAGGTGCTTCTTTGTTCTGAAGTGCTTAAGATAGCTTTCAGGATTAAGCACCATCCCGTCCTTGGAACACATGAACGTCCCGTCGGGTTGACCATGTTGGTCTAACACGGGTTTCTGTCCCAAGGTTTGAGAATGCGACCTCACAAGATGAAAAGAAAACTCACAAATATCGGATCGTTCTTCATCCCGCAGGAGCCTGCTTTGGTACGCTTGGCGTCGCGTTCTCCGAGGTTTTCCGCGACGCGCTTTTTAGCCACCGAAAAATTTGGTACTTGAGGGAGAAACGAGAAAGCAGAACCCGTTGCGAGCCCAGCCCCGTGAGGCTGCTGGAGGTATCCTTGGTGCACCATGGGTGGAGCGTAAGGGTCCGCGGCTCCTTGAAGAGGATTTGATGGGAAGGGTTGATGGTACAGTGGGGGCGCGGGTAGGTATTGTGGGGGAGGAGCAGCTGCAGTGGGCAGTGGGCCTGGACCATCATAAGTGGGACCCGGCACATTGCCCACTGCAGGGGGGTAATGACCATTTGGTCCTGGTTGGAACGCGTGATGCGTAACTCCAGCACCTGCACCTGCCGAAGGCGCGACAGGCGCGTATTGGGGAGCGACACCATGCATCCCGTTAGGTGGCATACCGTACTGGTAGTTCGGTGGAGGGGCGTAGCCTGGGATGTATGCAGGCTGGGGCCAGGGAATTTGACCCATAGGCGTCCCAGTGTTTGGCACGGAAGAATTGGAACCGTCTGATGACGCGTGTGGGGTAGATTCAGTCATCTAGAGGTAATATGGTTAGAACGCGTAGGTGTTCAAGCTGAGGATAAACGTACTTGGTCCAGTAGATAATTGTTTGAAATGTGAAGGGGATGTGTACGTGTTTGTAGTGGCAGTAAGTACAGTGGGTGAGGGATAGAGGATGAAGGCGCTTGTCCAGCGCTGCTTTTAAGGTGTCCTCGAGGTGTGTTTCTACTGCAGGGACACAATTTCTGTGGCATTAATCACCAAATGGGACAGTGGCCCTTTGGCGCGACACGTTCAGCTTTGCATTGACACTTGTTTATTCTTGTGGCAAGTCCTCGTTCCAAATACGAGATGTGCGTTGTGGATTTTTGTGCCCTCCTGAAGTTAACAATGGTCGGAGGATGCTTCTGGCTTCACGAGGGGTTGAATAATCGTAGGTCCAAGATCTACTTGCACAAGTGATGAGATCCATCAGATCGCGACTTATATCGGCCCTTTTGGAGTCATGGCCTACGCGGCGAGACAAAGAACCAACCTACGCGAGGTACAGCGGACGTTACAAGCCCGGCCAAAGCAAGTAAGATATTTGGCATTGGTCCCGGTTCTGATGTAAAACTTGACCGCGATTTAGCTTTTGGAGACACAGCATACTGGTGAAGTAGTCAACACCAGTGAGAAAGGACGAACCTACGCGAGGTGCAGCGGGCCTTGCAGCGAAAGCAAATAATTGGTCCAGGTCCCGACGCAAAACTTGATGTACACTTCTCATATCGCAGTCTAACCGCGTCGTTTTAGAGACAGCTCACCAGCATTCGAATCGAGTAGACTTGCGTGTCAAGCGTCATGGGGAAGAATATTTGCATTACATTTTATTGTGGGTACTCTTGCAACATTGATCGATTGACGCAAAGGTATAACTTCGCCGCCCTACCGAGAGTCTGCAACCAATCGCTCTTAGCGCTTGTATACGCAGTTATGATGCAAGGAAAACCTGTGTAGCCTGGAAGGACCAGTGATGCAGTGAAGAGTAGGTGGGCGAAAAATCCCTTACCGCTGACATCGACTCCAGGAAACATCAGAGAATTCCTTCGTCATTAGACAGCCGTCTCTGGCATTGATGTGCACCACTATGGCTTGTGAACACAGCACAGAGGCGACATCGACATGACCTGAGCGCAGAAGCTGGATTGGATGGGGCGACAGTCTACACAGGAAATTCAGAACTCTCCTCGAAGACGAGTTTCATGCTCTGAATTCCCTCCCCTGGCAATCCGTCTCTATGGGTTATCAAGTCGAAAATTTGACGTCTGTTCGCATCCTCGGAGTGGATATATGTCCATGCCTGCCATTCAGGCCTATTTGATGACTCGGAGACCTCGATTCTACATTTGGTTCCGACAAATCCGCCCTGGAAAATTATGGTGATACGCTCGGGTATTGCTGGCTTTCGAACGTTAAATGGACGTACTGCCCAGGAACCCATATCCGAGGACAATGATGTTAGGGAACGTCGTCGTACCCGTCACGATGTCCGGCACGTTTCTGGGTTATAACTTATTGTCCGTGGATTTTTTCAGTGTGGAACTGGCTCTGGTATCCAAAGTTGTGAGGACTGTATTGTTGCTCTGCGAAATATTCACGTACTTGACACCCTGTTGATTAGTTGATATCAAACTGTTATCCGTCGTCGCTCTTGAGTCAAAGCTGCTGCTTAGTCTTGCTACCTCCAGAGTGCCATTGGAAGACGACAGAACTGGCAGTTTATTCTCACGCACAAGAAGATATCAAATCTGAGATCTCAGATTTCAATGGCTGCAACATGGACATATCGGCTCGAAGAGCATAGGCAAATTATCCACGATTGATCTCTGAAACTGTTTGCTTGCATTGTCTGAACGGGAATATGCTTGCGATCACATGCGCATTGTGGACTCGATCTCTATGTTGAGACACCTGGAGAACAAGTTTGGACTTGGTCTACAAGCAGAAGCGCAACCAACCGCCTTCTGATTGCAACAGTTTGGATGCACGACAATACATATGAGAGGTCCTCCCACTGTTCATAGCGTAGTTTGCTGTCGCACAAAACACTTTCGTGACCTATGGTGGAGAGGATTGACCATTGAGGCTGTTGATATGCCGTGAGCGCCTTGGTAGTATAGTGACCATGCATTCGACACAAGTGTAGAGAGGACAATGCATGTAACGAGCAATAATTACAGTTACGAGACGCTAGAGAACAAATTCGAATTCAGTTAGAAGTAGAAACAAAACCGGCCACTTCCATGCTGTCCAGTGTTGACAATCCCTGGGCGTGAGCCGGGATTGGGAGAAGGAGGAGGAGAGACATAGTCTTCGTCGTGTATGAGGTCATCATCATCTCCGGGAGCGCCCGCTGTAGCGTACCACTATGCATGGATACATGAGATTTGTGATACGAGGAGAAAAATGAGACGCGCATACCAGTTTACCCGGCGCGAAAGGAACATCGACGATAGTGGGCGATGCATGATCTGTATGTAGGGGCCACCAGGTTGATAGTAGACGTAAGCTGGATTTGAGGGTTGCGGGAGTATTGATTGCAGAGGATTGGCTGGTGGGTGGTGCTGGTGTGAGTCGAGACTAAAAAATGCAAGCTGAGTATGGGATTATGGCAGTCTGCACTTACATTCTCGTCTGGTTTTATAAGTGGACGAGGTAGGGGCGATGTAGCGGGGAACTGCAAGAGAACCGCCGAGTCAACTGGGAAGCAGATAGGTAAAAGAAACATACGTCTATGGGATTACGAGGCTCATCGGTGCGAACTGGGTCCGTACGAGAAGAGGAGTAAAGGAGCTTGTGTAGAAAGCACAAGTAAGCATGTGGGTACCTTGTGGGTAAGCGATGGATGGGATACATGACAGGTATTATCACTGGTTAACGGCGCACGAGACGACGGGTTGCATCGGACTGTAATGAAGAACGTGTAGTGTATGTAGATGGACGAGAGAGTAGGACCACGTAAATTGAGTAGACCAGCGCGGCATGAATGTTCAGATTTACTGGTCTGTAAGAGATGTTAGCATATAAATGATGGATCTATGCAGGGAATACATACACTAGGCTGCAGTTGCCCAATGCTAGCAAGGATGTTGGCTGGAATGTTGCATATGTAGATTTTGGTGTCATCGAAGGACGTGTAAGCCAGTTTGCGTGAATCGGGCGAGAGGACGAGGGTGAAGGGGGATTTGACGTTGAATGAAGCGAGAGGCTGGCGGGACTCACGTGCAAAGAAGCCCTGTACGAGGGAACCTTCGTGGTCGCTAATCGCGTCCTCAGATGCACATGCATGACAGACCCGGCATCAACTCAAATTACTACTCCAACTAGGGTACAGCACGGGTATACCCGCGGGTCGGAAGATCAACACCGTACAGGTACGGGTACGGCATTACCGTACTAACCCGCGGTTAGCAGCTTACCCGTGGTGTTGCATTTACCTGTGTACATACAAGTTTCGAATGAAGTATAGAAGGTGCCGGCATTGCGAAAATACGGATAATTCTATTCAGAAACCCCCTGTGGGAAAGAAACCCCGACATCAATAGGAACGCTATTTAGAAACCCTCTGCTTACCTAATGAAGACCGCCGTTGTCTTTGCCGTGCGTCCGACGCTTGTCCATAACTCAGTGTTCCGCTATCGTGAATGATGAATCTCTCGCTGTCCTAAAGCAGAAAAACGCTTGTGCGCTGGATGTCCGCAAAGATTCCGCCCAGTGTCGACAATCGAAGAGCTTCTTAGGACCTGTTTATCACCCTCGTCCGCCAGCATTAAAAAAAGAATTCGAGGCTTCATTGGTGACCAAGTTGCCACCCAAAATCCTAGTTGCGTGTGTGATGAAAGTTCCGTCTCTCTCTAGGCTCCGACTTCACATCAAACTGACCAACACATGTACATGCACAACTTCGTGGGGGAGTAATGCATTACCTATTGTAGTTACCAGTTAGTCACAATGCATTAACCTTGATAACTACCAGACGAGTCACAATGCATTAACTCACAATAACTACAAGACACAAAAAAATGCATTAATTCACGATGACAGCCAGCCTGTAAATGACGATAACGAGGACAAGCACATTCGAGCCACAAGAACATTCTCGAGAACATTCTCGATTAATACAAGCCGCCGGCAGCACGTCCTATGTTACAATGATATGATATTAAGGGAGCGGCAATTCTGGGAGGTAGAGATCTAAGTTGGCTTCACTGTCTGCTGGACACATAGTATTACAGGCTGCAGTCAGCGGGAGATGCGCTGCCCACTTGTTCTCGAAACAATCGGCGAGATCGTCCCGAAGCCGAGCCTGACGATAGGCATAGGCACCTAGACCTTCATCGTCGGCAGTGGTGCCAAGCATTTGTTCTGCAGTCTTCTGGTTCCACCATGATGCGTGCCACCTCAGAAAGCAGGTCACCCGGCGCATCTCCTCCTGGAGCAGCTCAACCTCTTCTGCCCATCGCATGGCCCTTGCACGAGCTTTGCACCATTCCACTCTGAGACCTACCAGTAAAATTAGTGTCTGTTTCGCCACAACTCGCGCCCCAGCTTACCATCTTGTACCACTTCATCTTCGTCATCCCCGACTCCTTCAACCAGCCAGATCCACGATAACTGTCTTCGACCTTCGCTGTCCCCTCGCTTGGGAACCGACATCCCACGCATGTCGTCCTTCCTCTCGAGAACCTTGTATTTGTGATCCCAGCCAACCTCTCCGAGTATGGGCGCAAGAGATGAGAGAGCTACACGGGCTGCACGATACTTCTCTGCTCCAGCTGTTGCCCTGGCTTCAACACGACTGAGGGCATTCTGCGCACGAGTATTTGCACTTTGGCCACGTATCCAGTTCCTCTTGAAGGTATACATGTAGTCCCGCAGGCGAAGACTCTGTCTAATTTCCTCCAGGGCATCTCCGGCTTGAGCGTATCGTAATTCCCATTCGGTCGTGAGGAGCCGCCGATCGCAAGGTATAGGTTTGCTGCACAGAGCGGATGGGAGCCAGAGCTGAGAATCCTCGGGATTGATGATGTCTAAGGTACTGTGGGAAGGCGACTCGACCCTGGATTGTAAGAGCTGTACTGCAGGGGTGTAGAGAGCTTGGATGCGCTGCCAAGTATCGATTTTGCGTTGTAACGCATTACGCAGTCGTTGGACTGTGCCCATTTGCGTATTTGTGGCATGCTGACCCTGCTTTGCGATATCTACTTTCAGACGACGCCTATTCAGAAAGAAACGAATTAGAATGAAATTTGAGTGAGATAATACTACGTACTGTTCGTTCTCCAGGTCAATCCCCGATGCAATGAATATACTTGGAGAGATTTCAGCGTGCATTGAAACGTCAGTGCCTTGAAGGAGCTCAGATGCCTCGAGTTTGGCAAGTTCAAGCCGGACAGCAGCTTGTGTAACAGCTTGTAGCCCAAGTCATTAGTTAGCTCCTCGAGATCAGATTCGGTGCATGCTACTCACGAATGACTTTTGCTTCAAATGGATTTGCGACCAATGAATCATTTGGGTTCTCCTCCCAGGATACAATTTCGACCTTCCAGGCCTCTGTTGTCTCTGGCGCCAGAACGTTGTTGA
The DNA here is from genome assembly GCA_016628565.1 of Suillus placidus. Classification (NCBI taxonomy): domain Eukaryota; kingdom Fungi; phylum Basidiomycota; class Agaricomycetes; order Boletales; family Suillaceae; genus Suillus; species Suillus placidus. Next base: position 425,275 of record JABBWD010000035.1, read on the forward strand.
GTTCTTGAAATGCTGTTTGATGTGCGCCTCGTTCCTCTTGGGCCTCAATCATTTTACGAAGGAGTGTCGCACCTGTCAAAAATACATTATCATACACACCAGTACAAAGTTGTAGCTAAAACATACCAAGTCCTACAACCTTCTTCCAGTTCCAGTCACCGAAATGGTCGTCAAGTGTGTCTCTTCGTGAGCCTGGCCCCATTTCTTTGGTACTAGAGGCCACGGGGTTGATATTTGACCATCCCCGCTCAGGTGCTTCACCGTCAGTGCGTCCAACATTCTTCGAAAAATTGAACGAGAACTTGGTCTGACACGTCAGAATGTGAGCAGGGAGGTGAAATTTCGGGACAAAAAACCTGACGAATGTCGCCAGATGGTCTAGATGGAGTTCAAGCGGCATTGTAGACATCCTCTGCCATAAGTTCTTGTGCCACTGGCAGGCGATGTCATACGAGACATTGAGTGTGTCGACATAGCGTCCACGGAGGCTCGAGAAGAACAAAAAATCCATATTCATGTATCTATGTTCAGTCAGCATCATCAATCACCTGCCAGCTAATTCAATACATACCTTTCGCCTTTTTGTAGATCGCCAACGCCATTTGGCAGCTTCATGTTGTGTCGAGCACAATCAACGGTCCCAACTCCCGTGGCAGCTAGACCGTGAGATACTTTCGTGTCTGCCATATTTACTGCGTTATGGGATGAACATGTACTTTTCTACGTATATAGCTGGTCAGAGTAAATTATGTAGATGAATATGACAAAAGCTCACCTGCTGCGGGCCACCGCTGTAGGATTGTAGAAACATCTTGTAAGCAGTCTCCTCGACAAAATAAGCCCATCCGCGACTGAGGCCAGGGTCCACACTATCTTTAGAAACTATGCGCCTTTTAAGGCGAAAGTTGGCATCAATCGCTAGAAAGAGAGCATACAACCAACTAGTTATCAGTCAGCCAAGTGAGTATAGATATGGATGCAACAGCTTGTACCGTTTTCCTTTCGGCGCATCGTGCCAATTATCGGGTAGATTTTTACCTGGCTGCGGACAAGCCGGGCATATCACAGCACACTCGCCACTTCCAGTACCCTCCACACCAGCAAGATCATATCCCCGGCCAGCCCGCTTGAGCATCTTCAGATGTCGCCATTCACGCACCATCCGCATGAAGGCTTCATAACGATCCTGATGATATGAGTGAGATGAATGTTTGAACCAGAGGAAAGAGGTTAAACACATACCTTTCGTGGGTGAAGTCCTGTGTTATCCGAGAGTCGTGCAACAGCGTGATAAAACTCGTAGCCTGAACATTTGGATTCGAATGATAGGATGTGATATTGTTCGAGGATCCGGAAAGTCGCGGCAGTGCGTGGATCAGTTGTTGTTGCCGGGAACCAAGTTGTACGAAGTAACTGTCTTGTATGTGTCTGAGCGGTCTCACAGCCACAGAAATCCAGACCGATCTCATGAATCCCATTGGTATCGATGAGGGTGAAGTCGTTGTTGAATGCCCTTTCAGGTAACAGGCATCGTTCACCCGCTGGATGTCCGAGCTGCACACGCAACCCTAGCTTCTTCAGCGAGACGGCCATGAAGTAAGAGCCCATCCACTCCTGTCAATAATCATTCTAAGTAAATATCATATTCATCTGTTTGATAGCCTCTCACCTGGATCCGATGTGTTGGGTTTTTAGTATGAGTTGCAACAACGCAATCACGGCAGCACAATTCAGTGCTGATGCAATCTCTACAGCGAAATCGTGGAGCGCCGGAGCTACAGTTTCTGCAGATAGTATCGTATACATAGTCCCCACGGCCCTCGTGTCGTAGCAATTCCTGCAAAAAAAGGTCCCGGTCCTTTGTCCATGTCAAGAGCGGGTGATCCTGGATAGATGAGATATCAATATTCAACCTACATTGAGGGATACTTACTCCTGCAGTGCGCTTCCGCCTGTTGCTGCTGGTAGCTTCAGATTCAATTTCAAAGTCGGGTTCCTGCCCTTCCAGAGAGTAATGTCCATCATGGTCCAATGCGCCTTCTTCCTCCACTCTCGTACTGACCAGTTGTTCAGATGAAGTGGGAAAACTGAGAACTTGCGAACTTCGCGCGGTAAAGCCTTGATGTCGTGAGACAAACGTGTACGCGGGGTGCACACTTGGTGCATCAGGATTGGGAGGCACAAATGCATTGAGTTTCACTCGTTTTCGGCGGTTTAGATTCTTCAATGAAGGAGCACGGAATAAGCCAGCCTGATAATTACTTGGGTTGGTGGGACCGCCCTCACTGGCACTCATGGTGCACGCAGGGAGTATACTGTAGCGGTATAACAAATGAGAGTCAGATGTTCATGGACCGTGAGAACAAATTCCCCCACTACAGTATCAACACATACAGGCGTCCCACTCTTCATTCAGAATACCATACCATCCATCAAGCAGCCCTTCAGTCCGACTATCAATCCCGTATCATGTCACCGTTGGAATAATGCATTACACTTATATTAATGCATTACTCACATAGTAAGTAATGCATTTTCGACTCTGCCGTATGAGTTCTGATGCAATTTCGCGGTTAATGCATTAAAGATCTCGTGGAATAATGCATTACTCTCTTGTGAGTTCCGTGGTTTATCTGTATTTAAGGCCCAGATAATATGTTGATTTTGTCCTTCAGCCCCACATCACAATCATTTCGAGTTATCATCATCTACCTCTGCATGGTTCAAACCTTGCTGTGTCGATGGGCTGCACTTAGTCCAGAGGACGATGTCCGAGTCATTCGTAAGTCCCCTCCTCTATCTCTCTCAATTGAATCATCTGCTGTCTCACCTTGATTGTCTTAGGAGTTATTGGACCATCTGTCCTCCCAGCCCCGTCTTCATGTGTTACACCTTCCGAATCTTCCTGCATGCCTGTGGTTTGTCGTGACTTGGATGTGGGCCTGAACAGCCTGACAGAAGATGTTGCCGGTGTGTACTATCCTATATCTCTCTATGAGTCTCACTTTGATTCAGATATATTATCCGAGCCATGGGTTCCTTGCGATATGTCAACACTACTGACTGCATGTGACACAAACAGAGTGTATGTATCCTTGGCACCATCCTACGCGCCTACTGAAGACTTAAACGACATTATTTTCTATGAGAACGAGCGAGGGTATGCAAAAGTTGCTGATGCTATTGTAGATGATTGCTACATTTATTTCTATCGTGGCACGCTATACAATATTCCGGCAGACAATAATGCTCCTCCGCCCTTCACCTGCATCACAAGTGGGCATTATATCGGGGTTTTCAGCGGCGAGTAAGCTGCATATTATCTTGATGTCTCAGTGTCAATAAATTCCTTTTCAGGGACTATGTGCCGATGGTGAAAGGAATTACCAACACTGTTTATTTTAAGGTCGAGTCACTCGAGGTTGGGGAGAGAGCACTGAGGAATGCGATTGAACAATCCGATATAGTTAGATTCCCTGTGCCTTCACAGTAGGAGCCGCGATTCATTAGTCGCTGACATCCCTAGTCACTTTCGTACACATCTTGCTTCACTCTTTGTTCTTTCATGCACCGAGCTCTTGACTAACATTCAAAGATGGCACTTTGTCTGCCATGACAGTAGCGACTTTCCAGGCAGATTGGGCATTTGTACCTTTGAGTTGTTGGAGACGAGGCTCTGTCATGTCTTGGAACATCCACATGCCACGAGTGAACTAGTGACGCCTCGTGCCAGTTCAAAAATCGTTCCCCATGCGAGTTCATGTCAATCAAGGAGTGACTGAGCCTTCTCGCAGTGGACAATATGAACGATATCTAATTCAACGATGAACTCGGGAGAACTTCGTTTTCGACTTTTTCCGACTTGTGGCAGATTCACCTGCAGCATTGTGAGAACACATTGGATGGAAGATAATGTTATGACTTACAACTGGTGCGCCTGGTGAGACTTTGCGTTTAACCGCTGGTGGAGGAGGCAGCAACCAGTTTGGTGCGCGCTTCAGGCCCGTGGATTCAATGGACGACATCGAGGTCATGTGACTCGAGAACAGCGAAGATTGCTCCGTCGACAGCGCTGACCCGGAATCACTGTCCAATGCTATCACTGGTTTGGACGATATTAGTAAATCAAAGTAAGGATTAGGGAGAGATAACCGACATCCTTGAGCTACTATGAGGGCGTGACTAAGATGTTCATTTGAGCAAAGTCGACACTGTACCTTTGTTGATCTCGCACATCTCCTCGTCATGTGACACATGTCTTCGTGAACGTACATCCACCCTAGGTGCTCGAGGAGTTATCTCCTGCGAAATGGAAAGTTTTTCTCCGAGCACTTTTACCAATGGTTGAGTTGGAGACTGGGAATGATCTATAGAGTTGCGATCAATTGAATTCGCGCCGACGTGGGTTGCCAACGCGTACCTAAAGCTTCTACTTGCATCTTGAAATCGTCCCAGCCGTATGAATATTCCTCGTCATCTGATGATTCATACACCTAGGAGGCCATGATGATCTTGACACATGCTGAGCGAATGCACTCACCACAGTCTTCGGGTCCATTTTTGATTCAAGATTCATACTGGAAAAAAACTTGGATGAATTTTAGAACGAGAAATAATGATGAACCAGAGTCTTGATAAACTCAATCGCGACCAACCCCAAGGTATACAATCTGGGACCTGCCAGGTGATCAAGTTTAGAAGTGCCATAAAAGCAGTTGTATTGGTTCATCAAGATCAGCAAAGCTTCCACTACTTCACAAGTGCATTGCGAAGGTCCTTCCAGGCCTTGCTACGGTGTTCCTTTAAGTTCCTGGCCAAACGTCACTGTAGCACAGTATAGCGCATAGAGGAGATGAACTGAACGTAGCTTGTGTGATACATGTATACTTGCACAATGATACCATTATTGAGCCATCTTGGCTCTAAGACCTGCAGATTCATGCGGTGAGTAGCTGTGGACACTTTGGAATGACTTACTCTGCTCTTCCTTGAGTTTCTCAGCTGGGATTGGCACAGCGTAGTAATGAGTGGGAGAATCTTGTAGATGAGCCGGGTTTTGTATGATGCTGTCTTGTGAAGAAACTAAGTGCAGTTGTCTTGGGATCATGAATATGCATGATGACAGCTGCAAAACTCAGAACTGACTCACCAGGACACGCTGACAAGATAGAGCACGTCCAAAGGCTCCCTGCAAACAACGAGAGTGGTGCTATAGGTATAAGCAATGAACAATGTTAATGAGCTTGAAGTTGAATGATGTTTGAACAAGTGAGCCAAGTTACCACTTTGGGTTGTTAATGACAATTCTAATGAAGTTACCGTACTCCTCCTCAGTGACATTAATGTAAACTCAAGCTTCAAGCTCAAGGCTTGCTCTTGCGACTCTTAAAATGGGTGTCACATACCATCTGTGCGCTAAATCAACGATCTACAACCCTCGTTCAACCATGGAGGCAGGACAGACACCTGACAGTGTCAATGATGAGTATGTACTGCCAGTCTTGTCCGGCGGCATCAGTGCTGATTTGTAGTACTTGCTTCTCAAATAGACTATCGCCAGTAATGTCATTTGAATATGTCTTGACCCAAATGTCAGTATTAATCGCAAGTGTGTACCATCCATATCAACATATACTTCATTCTCAACTCATTCATACTCGCTACTAGCTGGTAGTATCACCAATGAACATGTCCTGACCTAAAAGCCGTGCTCGAGATGATCCTGGCATATGGTACGTGCTTTACTCTCATCTCTTGCTGTCAATAATATACAACTGTCTAGGCTAACAAATAATGGAAACCCGGTTCTCCATCAAATCAATGTTGCACACCAGAAGATATCTGAACTCAGTGGCAGTCATACTACTCAAGACAAAGAACATGGTAATGGCTATCATCGTTGTTGTGTTCCTATAGGTCTTACCTCTTTCCAACTGGTGCACGGCACAGGGATTGTAGAATCCTCTATGCACCATATCGAAACGATTCACCCACCTCCAAAGGATAAGGTAAGGATAAAGGGTGACACAGCGGAAATGGTGGAGGATGAGTTAGAGCGGATATTTGTCTGGGTTGTCATGAGCCAATGGTAGGTCCAAAGCCATCTATTCACAAGACCTCCCGCAGCGCAGTGGTTATGACTGACAGTGAGGTCGAAGGTAGCGCGACTCCGGAAAGCCGCACGATCTGTAAGAAGATGATATCATCTCAGTCTTAGAGCCTGCCGTACTCAATACATCCTTACTATCATTGGGATTGCGTAAGTACTTCTTTTAGGCTCTTGCACCTGAAATAAAATTCATCCGGATAGATCATTCAACCCTGGTCCAAATGCACCTTGAACATGGGACAGCTATACATGCGCTTTCAAGAATGCATTGTCGACAAGATCTTTGAGCGCTATTTACAAGAGAGGAAGATCGGAAAACACGACAGCGAACATAACTTAGTGTACAGATATCTCTTATTAATTTGTGGTAGGAAATGTCTGAAGGGGAACGGAGCACCTGTATATATATATTGTCCCAGTCAACTTACCCTGGTCCGTTGTACAATTTGTGTATCAATGCCATTGACTTCTGCTAGATTCAGATGGATCAAAAAAAAAACTTGGGCTAGGCCACCGAACAGGGAACAGAGTAGTTCAACCGAGACCTGGCCCTTTAAGATGAATTTATTTTTGCCCTCCTACAAACTGCGGGTCTGCTGTCTCCTACACACTCCCCTCATCTACTTGTCAATGGGTCGTCGCGGGCCTAAGTGTTGGGCTGACGCAGAACAAACCGAATTTCTGTTAAGCAGACTCAGCCGATACATTGAATGTCGACAGACCAAAGTGTACAAACCGTTCTTAACCAACACGTGGAACACATTTGAGGCACGGTGGCCGGAGCGCAACTGTGCTCACAGCAATATCCCTGTAGAGGGAGACCTCACGGTGGACGAGATAAAAGCACTAACCATAGTCAAGAGTAAGCGTAAGCTGGTAAGTATTCGACGCGTAAAATCTGCTGGACCATACTGACCTGCATGGCCTTTCAGATGATCCAAACATGGTATAGATGGCAGACAAATGCCGCGCGTTTGGCGCGATCAGGCGGATTAAAAGGCGCACTTGGCCTCAGCGAAACTCTGAGTGGAGGAGATGAGGTTTTAGGGCGAGCTCCACAAGAAGTAGAAGTATACTCACATATTTTCTACAATGAGCACGTGAAGGGGGAAGCAGATGCGGCAATCAAGGCTGAGGGCATCTCTACCCGTGGCAAAAAGCTTGCTAGACGGAAGGACCTCACTCGTGTTAAATACGCCACTGAAGATGATGACATCAGAGCTGAGGTCCAAGAAAAGCACCAGGAGGCCCTTGCGAGCTGGAAAGAAAAGCGGGAACTCGCTAGAGCCGGCTTCGTTCAAGAAGTCGAACAAGAGGATAAGATTAAGTACGTCCTTAATTTCATATTGGAAACTTATTCTCACCTACACATACAGAGCCCTCAATGAACTCGGGGCACATCTCGATCACATCTTCCGCCACCTGTCCCACAAGACGGGCGGGTTCAAGTTCACCTGTATCGCTGGAGGACGGGACCCAACCACGGGAGATATCGTAGTTCTTGAGTAAGTATTGAATTCGCACATGCTGGAGAGTGAAAACTTACTGGCACAGCTACCATCTCGGGGAAACAGACATAGGGAGTGAATTTTCGGCCCAATACACTGGGTTTGGAGAGGTTCAGACAGCCTATGCTGATTTTGTCAAATTGGCGCTTGGTAAGTGTCTATTGAATTTTACATAATGGCGACCTTACTGACCTTGTTTAATTAGCTCATGACGACAATATGCAAGCTTTAGCAGATGCAGGTGATGCAGACGAGGTAGTCAATAACAATAGCGATGGAGAGCCCAATGAGTCGGATGAGCTTTTTGGGTTGGGTAGTCAAGCAGACGAGGAAAAAGCAGAGGAAGGACGAATTACGGACAATACCGTGACTGGGATGGAGCTGAACGGCCTTTATGAGTTCGACCTCATGGTAAGTAATGCATTTATCATATCTAGCATTCTCACTAATGCATCACACTTGGATCCTACAATACTGTAATGCATTTCCGGTAATGCATTACTTAAAGCAGGATGACTACATGTCTGCCGTTGACTCATCCACGGGTGCTGGTACTATCACCAGCATAGCAACTGTCCCTAACAATAATGTTACACCCCTCGATTTCGATCAGCTTGACTTTTCCAGTCTGGATATGGCTGATGTCGACACTTTCTTCAATAGCCTACCCTGTGACCCATTTACTGCGAGTGGTCCGTCTACTTTTGAAGATCTCAACTTTGGCTTTATGCACGACTTTTCCAGGTCGTCTGATTTCTCATATTCGTTACCACCCTTTCCTGCTGAACCGACATTACCAGCATTTGCTGGCAATACGTCCATGCATAGTACCACACCACCTCCTCATTCTGACTATCAGCTACCTACAACTCCCTCGAGCTCCTCCGGCATCAACGTCATAGATTCCAACACATGCCACGAGCCTCTTACGAGTCTACCAGTTGGTCGACAAGAGGATTCTACAGATCCACTATCTCTAACTCCCTCGAGCGCCTCCAGCATCAACATGCTAGATTCCAACTTGAACACATGCCACGAGCCTCTTACTACTCTAAGAGTTGGTCTACAAGACAATCCTGGAGGTCCGCGTCGAACGACACGCCGTCACGTTCCATCCACGCGTGAGCATGCCCTCAATGCAATTGGGTCATCAGGTGCACGTGTGCGCCCACCAGTCTCAGCTAGTAAAGAAAATAACAAGCGGAAGGGTAAGTCCATGGGCACAGAAGAGCAATCCAGGAAGTAAGGCCGTTGTATATATTCCCCTTCATACAGCTACTCACAGACATTCTCAACAGGAAACAGAAACACGCTTGACTTCATTATTTGTTTTCAATCACTTGAGCACAGCAGCATACATCGAGATTCAAACCCAAGTACTTATCAGTAGGATCTACTACCGTGACTAAGTAGATCAATTGTTTTTGTGAATACAAATTATCACGCCGCGTCTGAAAGATTTCGAGTGTGCCATGTCAAAGATTCGAAGATAATTTAATTCATACGGTAATACAAGTGGTCCGCTCGCCTGCGGACGGCCCTTTGGAAGTATTTACCCTGGACAGCGCAGTGTACAATTGACCATACACAAATCCATCTGTGCGCACGTCAACCACAGCACGTCGGAGTGTCAGACCTTGCGATCCATTGAATGTCATTGCATATGCAGGTCGCAGCAGGAATTGTTTGCGATTGACGGTCCAACTGGACCGAGCCAATCGAGCGAAATCAGCCGTAGTACTTGTAGGGTTATAGACCGAAAATGGAAATACGTCCCAGGTCGGCCCTAGTCTAGGGTTAGGCAATGTCGCAATACAAAAATATACAAACTCATACCGCGAATGGCAGACAAAGCAGACCGAAAGGAGGGTGAGAGGAATGATATTGAAGGTACCAGACAGATGATGGGCGGGAGCGGTAGAGCAACGCAGCCGTTAGAGACGCCAACTTATTGAAAAATGTTCGAGGGTGACATGATGAGATCTATGGATTAAAACTTCAGCCCATGCTCGAAATATGGAAGAACTGACTATAAATCCATAATAGTACGGAGCTTCGTGTCTGAGGAGAATTGCTTGTCGACGGGCCTATAGTAAGAACGAAGTTCAACATCCAACTAAGAGTCCGAAGTTCGGCATCACGAACCCACGCTGGTAGCAGATGAGGAAGCGCGAAAAGCAGGCCCTACCTGGGAGGGTGATCAGTACCTAGTACTATGAGTGAGTACTGGTGCGGGTGCCGACGAACCTGTTGCAAGGACCCGGCACCATGAGCTATATAGCGCTGGCTGCACGACAATATTCAAACTCCGTTGCAAACCCATTCGAGATATAATGCATTACGGTCTGACTAGAATGCATTAAGGTGTCCCAAAGTGTGCGAGATAAATGCATTAAATTGACTATCATCGTTAATGCATTACATTTGTCTACTAACTATCATGTATTATTGCATTATTATGACATGGTAGCCTGGTCTCGTTAATGATTTCTGTCGAAATTAGTCAGAATTGAATATGACCATGTACCAGGCTACCATGTCATAATAATGCAATAATACATGATAGTTAGTAGACAAATGTAATGCATTAACGATGATAGTCAATTTAATGCATTTATCTCGCACACTTTGGGACACCTTAATGCATTCTAGTCAGACCGTAATGCATTATATCTCGAATGGGTTTGCAACGGAGTTTGAATATTGTCGTGCAGCCAGCGCTATATAGCTCATGGTGCCGGGTCCTTGCAACAGGTTCGTCGGCACCCGCACCAGTACTCACTCATAGTACTAGGTACTGATCACCCTCCCAGGTAGGGCCTGCTTTTCGCGCTTCCTCATCTGCTACCAGCGTGGGTTCGTGATGCCGAACTTCGGACTCTTAGTTGGATGTTGAACTTCGTTCTTACTATAGGCCCGTCGACAAGCAATTCTCCTCAGACACGAAGCTCCGTACTATTATGGATTTATAGTCAGTTCTTCCATATTTCGAGCATGGGCTGAAGTTTTAATCCATAGATCTCATCATGTCACCCTCGAACATTTTTCAATAAGTTGGCGTCTCTAACGGCTGCGTTGCTCTACCGCTCCCGCCCATCATCTGTCTGGTACCTTCAATATCATTCCTCTCACCCTCCTTTCGGTCTGCTTTGTCTGCCATTCGCGGTATGAGTTTGTATATTTTTGTATTGCGACATTGCCTAACCCTAGACTAGGGCCGACCTGGGACGTATTTCCATTTTCGGTCTATAACCCTACAAGTACTACGGCTGATTTCGCTCGATTGGCTCGGTCCAGTTGGACCGTCAATCGCAAACAATTCCTGCTGCGACCTGCATATGCAATGACATTCAATGGATCGCAAGGTCTGACACTCCGACGTGCTGTGGTTGACATGCGCACAGATGGATTTGTGTATGGTCAATTGTACACTGCGCTGTCCAGGGTAAATACTTCCAAAGGGCCGTCCGCAGGCGAGCGGACCACTTGTATTACCGTATGAATTAAATTATCTTCGAATCTTTGACATGGCACACTCGAAATCTTTCAGACGCGGCGTGATAATTTGTATTCACAAAAACAATTGATCTACTTAGTCACGGTAGTAGATCCTACTGATAAGTACTTGGGTTTGAATCTCGATGTATGCTGCTGTGCTCAAGTGATTGAAAACAAATAATGAAGTCAAGCGTGTTTCTGTTTCCTGTTGAGAATGTCTGTGAGTAGCTGTATGAAGGGGAATATATACAACGGCCTTACTTCCTGGATTGCTCTTCTGTGCCCATGGACTTACCCTTCCGCTTGTTATTTTCTTTACTAGCTGAGACTGGTGGGCGCACACGTGCACCTGATGACCCAATTGCATTGAGGGCATGCTCACGCGTGGATGGAACGTGACGGCGTGTCGTTCGACGCGGACCTCCAGGATTGTCTTGTAGACCAACTCTTAGAGTAGTAAGAGGCTCGTGGCATGTGTTCAAGTTGGAATCTAGCATGTTGATGCTGGAGGCGCTCGAGGGAGTTAGAGATAGTGGATCTGTAGAATCCTCTTGTCGACCAACTGGTAGACTCATAAGAGGCTCGTGGCATGTGTTGGAATCTATGACGTTGATGCCGGAGGAGCTCGAGGGAGTTGTAGGTAGCTGATAGTCAGAATGAGGAGGTGGTGTGGTACTATGCATGGACGTATTGCCAGCAAATGCTGGTAATGTCGGTTCAGCAGGAAAGGGTGGTAACGAATATGAGAAATCAGACGACCTGGAAAAGTCGTGCATAAAGCCAAAGTTGAGATCTTCAAAAGTAGACGGACCACTCGCAGTAAATGGGTCACAGGGTAGGCTATTGAAGAAAGTGTCGACATCAGCCATATCCAGACTGGAAAAGTCAAGCTGATCGAAATCGAGGGGTGTAACATTATTGTTAGGGACAGTTGCTATGCTGGTGATAGTACCAGCACCCGTGGATGAGTCAACGGCAGACATGTAGTCATCCTGCTTTAAGTAATGCATTACCGGAAATGCATTACAGTATTGTAGGATCCAAGTGTGATGCATTAGTGAGAATGCTAGATATGATAAATGCATTACTTACCATGAGGTCGAACTCATAAAGGCCGTTCAGCTCCATCCCAGTCACGGTATTGTCCGTAATTCGTCCTTCCTCTGCTTTTTCCTCGTCTGCTTGACTACCCAACCCAAAAAGCTCATCCGACTCATTGGGCTCTCCATCGCTATTGTTATTGACTACCTCGTCTGCATCACCTGCATCTGCTAAAGCTTGCATATTGTCGTCATGAGCTAATTAACAAGGTCAGTAAGGTCGCCATTATGTAAAATTCAATAGACACTTACCAAGCGCCAATTTGACAAAATCAGCATAGGCTGTCTGAACCTCTCCAAACCCAGTGTATTGGGCTGAAAATTCACTCCCTATGTCTGTTTCCCCGAGATGGTAGCTGTGCCAGTAAGTTTTCACTCTCCAGCATGTGCGAATTCAATACTTACTCAAGAACTACGATATCTCCCGTGGTTGGGTCCCGTCCTCCAGCGATACAGGTGAACTTGAACCCGCCC